>CM060877.1:3347422-3668451 GCA_030737845.1 Acorus calamus | reverse complement strand
CTCACCGTGTGCCAAGGCCAACGGTTTTATTTGAAGGATCCTAATAAGTGATGAGAAGACTAAATTGGGAGAATCTATGAGCGACGTGTTATTGACGGTTTTGTGTGACGTGTGTAGTGTGTTTTATGGTTGTATGAATTCAATAAATAATGCGACTCATATATTGGATCCAATCAGGCTAGGCTACAATCAATACAATTAATATCAAACTACATAGTATATGAATCGAATTACATAACCTATTATTGAATTACACAGTATATAATTCGATTCATAAGCTTTGCAATTCGATATTAATAGTACTGATGGTAACCAGGTTTGACTGGATCCAAACTCATTGACTGAGCCCCGTCCAATGACATAGTTTAAACTACAATAGTAACCAATTATAGTTAAGCCCATCAATTGCAGATATGGATATTGTTGGGTATATTTTATTTGTGATCCAAATTTTTTTAGGTTACGAATAATTTGTCTTCTCATTATTATTAGTTACAATGCATGAATTATTACATGGGTTATATTACTAAGATTCAAGTAAGCATAGCTGGCGTTAGACATCTGAAGTGGGGGGAGATCGGAAGGGTTGGTGGAGGGACAAAAAATAACGAACTGAGTTCAGGTTGTAAGATCCGTCCATTCCGCTATCCTATGATAGGTATCGCTTGGTTGCCGGCGATCCTACTCCTCGAGCGTCGTGGAAATAGGGTGGGGTGACATACAAAAGACCCTCTGACGCTTAAGTCAGCCAATGAAAAATTATGGTTGTGTTATAGAAAAAGATTTCTTACCTACCTCAATCAATGGTAGATCCTCCTCCCATTCGACTAGATCCTTAATTTAGATGATCAAATCTATTATATTTAGGGATTTGCATAATCAGTGATTGATTATCCTTGATTAATATACATTGTTTGGGATTTTTAGGAATCAATTAATGCTTTTTTCAAATTTAACATATATTGTTGAGTTTTGAGAATCAATTATTGATAATTTCAAATCTAAGATATATATTATCAAAATTTGAAAAACCAATCATTGATGGTCCATAATTGATGATTCCAAAATCATATCTTTTGCTGGGATTTAATCCCAAATTTGACTTGATATTTTCTGGTCGTTGGATATGGAGGATTCGATGAATCGGGTCCACGTTCAGTGAGCTATCCAGGTCATGGGCCTTCGTTATTCGGATCTCGGGTCACGTGCACATAAAGCATAGTTAATAGGCTCAAAAAATGGGCCCTACAGTTGTATTGTTTGGTAGTTAGGGTTCATGGTATTGGAGTCGTCCAATGCACGGAACGGAAGTGGAGGCAGTTAGAGGGTTTGAGGAGGAGCCGATGAAGGGCATGAAATTGAGGGCGGCTTGTTCTTTGAAACGCAAGGGTGGGTCTTGGTCGTGGTGAAGGTGAAAATGGGGTGGTTGATGAGGAAAGATGGTGATCATAGAAGGAAACATGGATTGTTGTTGCTGTTGTTTTTGTCCCCATTCCACCATTAAATTTTTTTTTTTGGTGTGAGGGGACCGGTATAAGTTTGTCAATTATCCGAAAAAAATTTGAATTCGATCCGAATCTATTTCTGAAAGATACTCGAAGATCCAGAATTTATCAATGTATCTGATCTGAAAAATATTTATATCCCACATATATTATAAAATATATATATATATATATATATAGTTGTCATATTGTTATCTTGTATGTTTAATCATATGATAATATATTATAATACTATTAACTTTTTAATGTATGATATCTAAAAAAAGAAAATGAGTCTTAAAATCCCAATTTTATTTTTCATATTTCTCTAAAATAAGTATTCAATCCGTATCCGAAAGGAAACCGAATCAGAAAATTAATATTCGTATCCAAATTCGAAAGTTAGAATATGGATATTGACTTATTCGTATATGTCCGCTTCATAGACTTAGATCAGTATTGAAGGTGGTGGAGATATACCCTCACTTTAAATTGCATACATAGGGTCCGTTTGATTTCATGTAATTTGATTTCTTAAGGATTTTATTTTACATGGAAAACTTTTTTCAAAAAAGGAAATCTATTTTCGGTGTTTGGTTGTATTGAAATCATTTTATAGAAAACAATATCTGTCGTTTGTTTCACTGTAAAATGTTAACATGAAATTGTTATCTAGTGTTTGGTTCTATAAATTCAACAAATTATTATCAATATAAAAAATATAATAACAACAAATAGATCAAAATTATTAATAAATACCATTACAAAAATTATTCTTGCATTCTATTGATTCAGGATAGCGATACCTACACTATTTAACCTTATTAGTCATTAAAAAATCTTACATAAAAAAGTTTCAAGTACTAAATGAAAATAAAATACGAAAAAAGTTCCAAGCTTTATCCATTTGTTAAAATAAACATATGACCAATTCAAAATTGAATCTTAAGCTCATTTCATCTAATCTTATCGATTAGTTTTTTTTTAAAATAAAATAAAATAAAAAATTCAAAGCGTTTCATTCTACACGGCGTGTAATATGGATCTATTTCAGACTTTTAATTATAGTAAATAATAATATTGTGTGTATATATATTATATACATATATTTATACTAATTATTATTATATATTTATTAGTGGATTTTTTATACATGATTATTTTTTAAAATATATAAGTTTCATAAGATTATAAAAAGTTGACTAAATAAACTTATCACCTAATAAATTAAAATTCAATGTGTCCTTTGTTCCATTTATATTAAAATTAAATAACATTTTAAAAAAGTTCAAAGAATAACCATATCACCTAAAACTTTTCCTACACAATAGATAGTCTATCCCTTTTTTTTTAAAAATCAAATATATGACCAAATCAAAGTTCACAATTAACCTTATCAAATCTAATCAATTTTTTACCCATCTTCACCGTGGCCTTTTTTAAAAATTGCATTAATGGAATATTCAAATTAGATGTTCATAATATTTAAAAAAACTATTAAATGCATCCAACATTTTTAAAATGAGACTTTTTTTCCAGAATTCTTTTTTTAAAATTAAGAAATGAATTCACAAACATAAACATAACATATGAAAAAAAATATAGAAAGGGAAGAATGATGTACCTTTTCTTTTTCGATGCACTAACAAAAATAAAAACAAAAGAGGCTAAGAATTGGAGGAGAAAGAGAGTTAGAACTTTTAAGGATTTCTAGATTCAAGGAAAACGGCGTACACACCCTTGGCTCTGTATCACAAAATCAGGATTTTGAGGCAGTTAGGATTTTATTTTCTGTTGACTTTATTTTCAAATGCACTAAACAGAAATATGTAACTGATTTTCTCAAAAACTTGGTACATGTAGAAGTTTTACATGAAAACAAACAGACCCATAACAAAAACCATGAGTCACAAAAAAAATTCCAACTCAAAGATTTGGTTCCTTTATGGATAAACAACTCTCCAACCCTCCCCCATAAGTCTATCAGTGGATCATAGACAAATTAGATATAGTAATCCATATGAATATTTATTTTTGAGTTGCGGATCTCTTCAGATTTTTAGATAATTAATATTTTTAAATATTAACATTAATTTAGATAATTAAATAATATATTAAAAAAATATAAAAATTAAAATTGAGATTTTAAAGTCATTATCTTTTAATGACAGACTTACTCCCACGCACCAAACACACTGCGGGCCGCCGTCTTCAGAAACACACGCTGTGTATGACCGAGTGAGAGATCAATAACAGAGGTAAATATGACATTCTCAACCCCCCTCATCAATTACTTCGATACATATCTCTCGATCCGTTTGGGGTTCCTTTGATTCTCATCAGATCTGAACGTCGATCCCTCTTTTTTCTCCGTTGATTTGCAGGGGTTTCCGTGGGACCATCGCAAGATTGATTGATGGCGGAGTTCACTGATAGCAAGGTATGAACAGATCTGATCTTGTACTTTTCTTTATGGATCTTGATGTGTTCCCTCATATTATCATGATTTGGAGAATTGATAGAAAAATGTGTTTGGGGATGTTGGATCTGATTTGTTTGTTATTGTGATGAGATGATATGGACCATTTGTGTTTTTGTTTCATTTGTTTTCATTGATTCTGTTGCTTTTTTATGGAAATTTTTACATTTAGCTTGTAAAGTTGAATAATTTCTTTTATTTGATATGAATTGTGTTTACTTTTTTTATCAAGCAAAAAAAAAAAAAGTTTATTTTTGAAAAGATTCTGTTAGTATTTAGGGGTGTACACACACATATGTATGTAATTATGTATAAACAATTCTAATATTCTGCTCTAAAATGGGAACTGATGTTTAGTCAAGAATTGGCATGGTGTACCTATGTTATGAAATATAAGGTAAATGCATAAGTATTCATTTTAGATTATCAATGTCAGAAGGCACACAGGGAATTAGAGTTTTAAACATTGTTTCCAATCCCATTCATTTGTTATATATCTTTTAGTGTGTGTCTTATGAGGTATGAATTTTGCAATCCAATTGACGCTTTTTCGGTTGAACGAATCCATTTGTTCCAGAATTCCAGATTTAACTCCTAACAGAATTTGATCCACCTTGATTGTACAAGTACCTCCTGTATCTTGATACTTGCTGGATCTTGCCAATTTTTAGATGAATTTTTTTTTCATTGTTACATCTTATTCTCACTTTTGTCATACTCATAGATTTCAATGCATCCAAGCACTTCAAACTCAAGTTAGCAACACCACCAATCTATTTTGTTTTTATTCGCATTTTCAAACACAGTTTCTTAACCATTGATGTGAACCACTGCATTAAGTTGTTTAATGTTTTGTTCTTTTACTTCTCACTCTTTTAAAAGAGAACCCTTCTGGAAACTGCTAACTGATTTCTGATAAAAGTCCATCAAGGTCTTATCTGCTATCCAGCAAGTCAAATGAGATCACTGAAGATATCCTCCATCTAAGAATAGTAGCTTCTCTAAGGAAATTCTACACAGTTGAATTTTTATAAAATGGCTAGGAATGTTTCAAAAGGAGAAAGCATGGATCATTGAAGAAGATATAAAGAGGCTTTTTGTCAGACTACTTTCCAACTGATATTGATACATGATCATTATTTCGGGAAATTATATTTTCCCAATCCCTAGGGATAGAGACAATGGACAACCACATGTTCTCCTAATATGCTACCTTCTTGAAATCTTCTTGTTATCTGTGAGCCAAATCAACCAACATATTGCATGGGGAATAAAGAGAATTAACTTGGTCCTCTTGTGTGTCACTCCTTTTTTATGCTCTTTGAAACCATCCCAGATTTTCTGATGGTGGTCAAACCTACACCCCTTTCACCATTGTACACCGGCCCTGTTCCACACAATTCTGCTATAATGGCATTTGAAGATCTGATGGTCCATGATCTCCTCATTTCTTATTAAGTTTAAATTTAATAAAGATGAAAAAAATATTAATTAGCAGTTTTATTAAGTTTGTGCATGTATATATTGATTCCTTTTGTTTGTGTTTTTTTTTATCAAAGGTGGTGCTCACCAATACTATTTCAATTGATAGACTACTTATTACAAGGTTAAGGAAGAAAAGAAAAAAGTTGGAAGTGGTTCATAAGAAATGCACCACCTCAAAGACACAACGAAGAACTCAACCCCCTTACTCAACACAAAGGACCCCTCCGAAATGGTAATCTGGGCTTCCGTTTTCACGATATATTTGCACTAGTCCTTTAGGTGATAGAATAGTTTGCACCAGGTCATCTCTACATAGCAAAGTTTGTTTTGGAACACTTTCTCATTTTTTGTGTTCCAAATGGCCCAGCAAACAGCATGAGTAATCATCCAAGGGAATGCAGCAGGTGTTCTCTATCGTCTTTCTTGTATATATTGATTCCTCATGAGCAATGTATTAAAACTATCATAACTGTAGAGTATATATATATAAGATCATTATTTGCTGAGGGTAATTGGTATACAGATGAAGAGCAATAATTCACACACCTTTAGTTCACTAACATGTAACATGACAAAACCTTGGATTCATCATTTCTTGGTAAAATTTAGTACAGTTTAAGAGTTTTATTGAACTCTACCTTACTTTTTTCTAGTATTGGCAAAATGTATCTTTGATAAGACAAAATAGAATATGAGGGAAATACATCTCTGAGAAAAATGTGTTGAAAAAAATCTGGAAAGCCAAAGTAGAGTTTATTTTTGAAATTTTTTACATCAATAACTCCTGCCTTTTTTCTTGTCTAGAAATTATCATACAAGATGTCTCAAATGTCAAATTAAATGGATGATTAATCATTAATTAAATTATGCATCTTTGGTACTCACCAGTATCGGGTTTTGTACTTGTGTTATTATGAAAGTTGACCTTCGTTCGGATCATGGTTGATGCTGAAATGCATTGCTTGATGTGTCTCTTGTATCATGATTAGGCCAGAATTCGGGGTTATTGACTGGCTTGCTATCCATTATCACAGTAGGGGCATCAGCCATGATAATCCTGTTCCCCATAGCTGTGAACATTGTTATGAAGAATACCATCTCTTGAGTTATTTCTATTAATGCTGTTTTTTTTAATTATGAGAAAAATTTCATAATACTGTTACAACTTGCAAGTCTAACCACCACAACAAGAAATTTAACATAATCTGACCTGTACAGGTTTGTCAACTGGCTATTCCCTGGGCAACCGTGTAATGACTTTTTATGGTGATTTCTATTGGAGATCATCATCTCTGAATTAGAATCCTTGGAATTGAGACTAACATGTGAATATGTTAACAAAGTCCAAAGCTCACTCTGGAGAAGTCCCTAGGCTGATAGTCACTTTTGGCTGCTGTGCATAGATGGGCATCATTATATATCCAGCTGAGAATCACCAAAATACTCATATCACCTTGCCCAATATTATTGTTTGTGGACAGATTTTGTAGATTTATTCCCTTGGATTTAACCACACTCCAATTTTGCTGATATGGATAACATTATGGTCGCTTTTTCTTATTTGAAAGAGGAACATGCTTTACTTGTCAATGTAGTTATACATCTTGTCATTAACAACCTCTTGTTGCTTCCCTTTTTCTGAATTGGGATGACAGGGAAATGCATTCGTCGAGGAAGGAGCGAAAGGGCTAAACCCAGGATTGATTGTGCTGCTTGTGGTGGGAGGGCTTGTGCTGCTCATTCTTGCTGGGAACTATGCCCTGTACATGTATGCCCAGAAGACACTGCCAGCCCGGAAGAAGAAGCCTGTTTCCAAGAAGAAGATGAAAAGGGAGAGGCTCAAGCAAGGTGTTTCCGCTCCGGGAGAATAAGAGGATTAGCTCTGCCTCCTCTAGTAAAAAAAAGGTGTGATATGTTAGCTAGGCATGGCTTCCTAGTTTTATTTATGGGTTATAGAAACTTTTGAGACTTGAAGGTGGATATTGTAGCTGGTATAGACTATCGACTGTTGGAATTTTAAGTGATAAAAAATGCATCTCTTTTTACATATTAAACCTCTCTAGCCGTTTTAAGGAGTTGTGCCAATGAACCGTTTTCACATCTAATTGCGTACGTTTCATTTCTTAAAATGAATCTGTCAGCTACTTTGATATGCAATTGGTTTGAGATTCATTTCCTTGCATGCGTTGGGTTCATCTCCTCCTGTATGAATGGCTGGCTCACTCTTTGTGGAAAAAGATAGAAGTGCTCCACCATCCCTTTATTAGCCTAGATGAGTCTCCTTTGAGCGTATGAAAGGATCGCAATCGCAGTCTCTTCACCGTAATTTTTTCATAGCTCGCACCCACTTATTGTGATTGTATCTCTCTATGGTAGGAGTCATTCAACCCTGTGCGTGAGGGGGCTTTATTCATTGATGACATAGTGTTTTGACTCGCTTTCACATTTCCGGTTACATTTTTCTAATCCCTCACTCTTTTATTTAATGCTTTTATCATATTTCAGATAATGCATGACTTATTATATGTTTGATTTTTATATTCTTGATGTGACAATCAATATTATAAGAATTTGTGTATTGCCTAAATATTTGTATGTCACGCACAGTATAGGCAAACTTTGGAAAGCTAATGTATCATGCACCATTCCTTTTAAGTAGAGTGTTGATACATTCATTCCAGTTTGTAGCCCCTCCTGCAATTTGGAGGCGGCTCCCCAATCATTTATACATTCCATTAGTGGAGTATATATTATCTTAGTATAATATATGTTTCATTAGTTTAATTTATGCTCGATTTTTTTTTTATAGAAAAATACAAAAAATGTGTTAGCTTGTTTAGGTGTATACTTCATTTTTTTTTTATAATAGTATGTTTTGTATTATACAAGTATATATGTAGAAAAAAAATCAACCATGTTGAGGACTCTAGACGTGGTTGCAAATGCGGCTTGACATATCATTTTACTACCTAGTGAGGAAGATAGCCTATAATTTTTTTTTTCTACAAATAAAAAAGGTTCTTGTACACGTGAGCACTGGAACATGAAAAAAGTAAGAATTTGATCTTCAAATTTGGAGGCATTTTACTCTAACCACACTCCAAATAGATATCAAAATATAGAGATTTGGATTTAGCTATCCAAATTTGGAGGTTTGGAGGTGGACTTGGAGGCCACCATCAAAACATTTTTGAATTTTTAAAATACCTAAAATTTCCTCCGAACACATTTAAAATTATTTTTGTCTTTTTTTATTCACACTAATTTCAATATTGTGTATATTAAGATTTACTAATCTATTTTTAACAAAACTAGTATCATTCAAAATGAAACTAATATTAAATTATTTTATAATTAATTTTAAATTTTTAATTAAATAATAAACCGGTTATGACTTAGTTCCCAATGTTTCGGGTTCGGATCTCCTGTAGAAAAGCCACAGAGATCTCCTGTGTGGTCCAGTTAAATCTGGACACGTAGGGTCAAGTTCCACGTGATCTCACGTGATGTTAACGGAGGATTTGTGTGAATTTTCATCCGTTAAGTTGTGTATGTCTTCCCAAATATGAGCCCTGTTTTCCCTCTCAAATTTTCCCCAAAATGTAGACCTGCACAATCTTCTCCTCTCTGAAATTTCTGCAATCCAAAACTCTTGCCCGATCGTATCTTCTTTGATAACACCTTCGATCTCCACCATTGAGGGTATTTTTTTCATATCCATTGGTGTATCTCTCTCTCTCTCTGCTATTCTTGTTGAAGGGTTTGGTGTTCTTTTGATGATGAGATTCATTCAATCAATATATGAGTTATGGGTTTATTTTTTCATGGGCTTGATTCAATCCTGGAATTATGGGATTATGTTGATCTGATGCTTTTACTTTTAGTCATTGATGATGCTAATGTGTAGTTGAGTTGACTGTGTAAATGTAGGCTCTTTTTTTTTTGTGGGTTTCATTCTTGGTTGAAGAATGTATATTTTTAATTAAAAAATTAGTAGTCAGTAAGAGTTGAATGTGAAGCTTATTTGAGATGTAGATAATATTCAGTAGTGGTTTTGTTTTGCTTCATTGTTTGTGGTTATTTTTCATGAAATTCATCAAGGGCCTACAAAGGGATGATACAATACTCATATCCTTTAGTTATATCTAAGTTTATATGATTATGCATTTGTGTTGTGTTCTTGTTTAATTAAAAAATTGTTAAATGTGATGTGATAATGTTAGTTTTGTTTTCTGCGGGATGACATTTGACAAAGTTGAATTGCAAGCTCAATTTTATAATAGAAGGAAAGTAAACATAATCAAAGGATGGCACTTTTGTACCCATTGCAATGTTATATTTGATTTGAATTTGTACAAGGAATTGGACTAGGCAGATGCAGATGAAGTGGCCTATGCTGCGGGGGTATGAAGAGGCAGGGGAATCACCAAGAGGCGTAGTTTTAATTTGGTTTGTGCTTTTTGAGATTTTGTTAAGCTATTTGTATAACATGTTGGATGTGGAGCTTTATGTATATATATAAAACCTTTGTTGAATGAGCACCAGTTCAAATTTTTTATCTTCACTGGTTCAAAATTAAAATAAAATATGAAGTGTTTGCTTTTTAATGCCTTGGAGTTTCTTGCAAAGAAATGTGCCTGCTATGACAAGATGTATTTGAATGAGGTCAAATTTAACTAGAAAAATGATGGTATGCAATATCATTCAATAAAATGAGGAAGCCTATGGAATAAGTGATGAGGCCCTCCGCAGATGATGATTGTTTGTTTAGATACAAATGTGTTGATTCCCCTATTACAGGACAAGAGATTAGGCCATCCGCAGCCGATGGTTGTTATCTTAGTAATTTGTGATCCAGAAAAGAGGGAATGCATTCAAATATTAAGGTGCCTGGGACAATATTTTTGGATTAAGTATGCCAGAGAGTCCAGATCTTCTTTTGGAGTGTTTGCACAGAACCATTGGATGAAGAGTCTCCTTAGTCCACATTTTACTTATTTTCGTTTGTGTATAACAGAGGCAAGGCATACATTTTTCAATAATGCTTTGAGAAAAACTTGATACACTATTTGCTAAAATTCACTCCTTAGTCTTTATACATGTTATCATACATAAGACATGAATTAACATAAATCACCAGAAAAAATACATTTTATCTCTTTTTTTATATGATGAGCAAGTTTATATGGTGAAATGTCAAAAGACATTGAATATCAACAAAAAATTACCAAATATTAACATTTTACAAAATTAATATCCCAAGTATTGGAATACACAAAATTACATCCGAAACAAGATGAACAAATTTCTAAATTAAAATTCATCTTCGTATGGTCCTCAGTCGGTTGTCCTCCATTCTTCAACTGGCATGTTATTATTTGAGGTTTGAGCGAGCTGAGTAGGATAAATAAATGATGCTTGTTCCTGTGAACAAAAAAAATGAAGCTTTAAAGAAAGTATGAGAACACACTTAACTATACCAGAGTAAAGCTCAAAAGACAAAACATGACAGAAAAAACCTCATTCAAAGGAAAAAATATATGGAGATGAAATATCTTACAACCTAAAAAAAAAAAAAAAAAAAAAAACAATTACCCAACCCATCACACTTGACATTTACAAAGATAAAAACCCAACGCATTTGCCTCAATCCCTTAAGCAAGGTTGAGATCAAGTATATTTTTATGGTTACATGCTTTTAGATTATAAAAAAAACTATGACATACACAACATACCTGAAGTAGTTGAGTCCTCGAAGTAATTCCACTATTGTAGGTAAATGGATCCTGACAAGATATGCATAATGAGTTCTACTTATATTTCTAAATAAACATGAAGGAAATAATGACATAAAAATTAGATTTTATAAAATTAGATACCTGAGTGTTTCCAATCATTGATGTCAGGAAATGAAAATTTTCTTGGAGGGGGTGGCTCTCAATATGATTTTTAGACTTTTGACTTCCAGATTTTTTCATTGAATTTTTTTCCAACACACTGATCAGCCTTTTTTCACTTCTGCCACCTACAAGCTTCTTCCCCCTTCTTTTAAAGCATTTAGCAATTTCACTATTTGAAATGCTTTGAGTACTGGAGGGTACAACATGTTAATCTGGTGTGCTATTATCTTCAAATACATTAGATGCATATTTTACTGCCGCCTTTTTACATCTTCCTCAACTTCCTTCATGATCTATTCTGTTCGACGTTTAAAGAGTTCAGTTGAATGTGATGTCTCTGTAGCCTTCGATGCCACTTGAAGGAGTCCATGGCATAATTCTTGGAATCGCCTTCTTAATTGAGATGTAACATCATTCTGTATTGTTAAAGCACAACTATCATATACCACACTAGATTTTGCATTTCTTGTCCATCTCTTTAAAATATAATGCTGTGGAAGTTCTTTTATGTTTATGTGATCCAGAACCTTTAGAACATGACAACATTGAATTCCTACAAATTCAAAGTTTGTGCAACTACAAATTCCCATCTTCGTAGATGAATCAAATAGAATGGTTCTTTCATGACCACGAACTTGATGTATAACCTTGTACTCCGTGATATGTCCAACCTCAGCGTGGATATAAATCAAGCAATTTAGAGATTTTGCATATTCTTTTTGAAACAACTCAAGAACCTCAGGTGTGTACAACCTTGCAGCACATGACACCATCAATGTGTCATAAGGAATATTAGGCACAGTGTTCATCATCTTGAAATCAGCACATAATTCTGCTTCTCGACGATCATCCACAACCCTCTCGAAATGCTGAAAAAACCGCAATGGATCATGCTTGGAGTTCAAATACCCTCTCAACAGAGCATTGAAGCTTTCACTATGCTGTGTGCTCTTCATATCTGCACAAAATGTTTCTCTACCATAAACAAGAGCCCATTTCTCTTTTTCAGCAAATGTTTGTTGAAGCCATTTGTTACCTTCAATATTGTAGTTTTCAAGCATTTTTTTCCATGCATCAAGAAATTCTTTTTCAGTCTCGTATCCAAAAATACAATCATAGAAAGATTTTTTTAGACCATCAATTTAGTAAAGATGCCCAATGTGCTTCGTAGCATTTTGCATTAAATGCCATATATAAAGACGATGATGAGTCTCAGGCATAACAACTGAAATTGCTTTAGCCATTGCCATTGATTGATCTGTAAGAATAGTTTTAGGACTTCTCCCCGACATTGCTTTAAGAAATGATTCAAATAACCAAATGAATGAGTCGGCTGTCTCATCATAAAGCAAAGCACCCCCAAAAATAATAGTTTGCCTATGATTGTTAACTCCAACAAATGGTGCAAACGGCCTTCCATGATTATTTGTTCTGTAAGTTGTGTCAAAGCAAAGTACATCTCCAAAATGTGCATAGTCCACGATCGATCTCGCATCAGCTCAAAACACATTGGTTATTTGTTCATCTGCATCAAGTTGCATTGAGTGAAAGAAAGAAGGATTTTGTTTTTGCTTTTTCTTAAAATATTCAATAAGAGCCCCAGCAATTCCATTTTCCATTCTTCTTTCTCTCTTAGTACGCAGGTAATTCTTGACATCATTTAATGTAAAACCAAGATTCTTTCTGCCTCCCACTTGTTGACTCATCAAATCAACAACTGTCTTTGGTGCTAGACCTGAGCTGTCTTTGACATCAACTTGGGATGCTTGAATTTTTTTTTTCTATGTGACCTTAAATTGTGCCGCAACGGTGAAGGAACAATATCATGATTATGAGTTGGCTCAAATTTTATGACTTGATATGTCCCATTAGGCTGATAGGAAATGACCATGTGTGCCCCACACCCTGTCCTTGTATCCGGTTGTGGATTCTTGACTTTGCATTTGTCAATAGCCTTTGTGCCTTCCTTAGAACAACAAAATTTACGCCTTCTTGTTATGCCATTGCTCTTAGAAGCATCACTCCGTCGAATACTGAATCCAACTAAACTTGCATGGGCATTATAAAAATCATATGCACTCTCTTCGCAATTAAATTCCATCCCTACTTCAGGTACATGTTTATAACTACATTCATCAAGATTGTTACAATCACTAACGAGAGGCTTGAGAGAACATCGATGAATTTCACATCCATAATCGTTTGATTCCATATTGATTTGATGATTGTCCTAAAAAAAATACATATTTCAATAACAAAATAGAATATTTCAACAACACAACAGCAAAATCACAACACATTCAAGAACAAATTCACTGAAGCAATTCATTTGTAAAAAGTGACCAAAATTCTTAATCACCACACTATTCATACTCATAAAATAATAATGATTAGTAGAAGTAGAGATGCTATAAATAAGAAAAAAAAACAAAACAGAGGAGGCAGAGCCCATGGTGGATGTGTAGGAGCCCAAGGCAGCTGAGGCCGCAGAGGTCCGCTTCATTGTCATTTTTTAAAAGGGTTTTCGGAGATGAGTGTTTTGTGATTGAAATCTGCCTAAAAAGATAAAAATAAAAAAAATTCAAATCTGGTTCAAATTCACATCAAATGTTAGTTTGATAGTTTTTTTTAATTAAAAATATACATTCTTCAATCAAGAATGAAACCCACAAAAAAAAGAGCATACATTTACACAGGCAACTCAACTACACATTAGCATCATCAATTACTAAAAGTAAAAGCATCAGATTAACATAATTCCATAATTCCATGATTGAATCAAGCCCATGAAAAAATAAACCCATAACCCATATATTGATTGAATGAATCTCAACATCAAAAGAACACCAAACCCTTCAACAAGAATAGCAGAGAGAGAGAGAGAGATACACCAATGGATATGAAAAAATACCCTCAATGTGTGGATCAATGGCCGCGTCGTGGAGATCGAAGGTGTTATCGAAGAAGATACGATCGGGCAAGAGTTTTGGATTGCAAAAATTTCAGAGAGCAGAAGATTGTGCAGGTCTACATTTTGGGGAAAATTTGAGAGGGAAGACAGAGGCTCATATTTGGGAAGACATACATAACTTAACGGATGAAAATTCACACAAATCCTCCGTTAACATCACGTAAGATCACGTGGATGTAGATACCCCATTTTGACCGGTTTAGGATCCAATTTTCTTATTCCTAGCGATATCCAAATCAGTTCAATACTTGTTTCAAATGCATTATTTTTCTACTATGCATGCTATGATTTCTCAAGTGTCTATATAAACACATGTACCAAATTCTCTCTTTTAAGATTCCATGCACATCATCTACACCCCTTCATGGACCGATGATCAAAATGACCTGGCGAGTTGACATCGATTGAGAAAATCTTTTTCGACAAGCCATACCAGGATCGTCGACTTAGACAACCCTACTCAGATTGTCGACCGAGACAACCCTGTAGATACGCCAATTTTGACCGTCCAAAAAGACAGAAATACTTCAAGTAGCACACGGAAATATCGCACATTTGGACATCTCGTAGAGAACCAAGGTTCGGGAAACCAGAAACCCTAACCCTAGCCTTGACCTAAACCGGAAACCCTAACCCCTAGCCTTGACCTAAACCGGAAACCCTAGCCCTAAACCCTAACCCTAGCCTTGACCTAAACCGGAAACCCTAACCCTAGCCCTAAACCCTAACCCTAGCCTTGACCTAAACCGGAAACCCTAACCTTAGCCCTAAACCCTAGCCTTGACCTAACCGGAAACCCTAACCCTAGCCCTAAACCCTAGCCTTGACCTAACCGGAAACCCTAACCCTAGCCCTAAACCCTAAACCTAGCCCTGACCTAAACCTAAACCTAAAACCAGACCCTGGCCCCAAACCAAAACCCCACCTAAGGAAAACCTAAAACCCAAAAAACCTTGAGACCCTGGCAAGGGGCGGCTAGCCCTAACTAGCCGCTCCATACCAGGCGGCTAGTTTATACTAGCCGCCCCCCCTGACCGACTTTGGACCAGTCCCTTGGATGGGACATAAAGCAGTATTAAATGCTGATCATTGCGGCGGGTCATGACCTTTAGCCGCCCTCTCTTGGCCGGATCAAGCCAAGTAACCGACCCAAGCCACCGCTTGTCAGAGATGGGACGTTTGGCAGGTCATCATAGGGGCGGCTACCAGGAATTAGCCGCCCCATACTGGGCGGCTAGTTAGCACTAGCCGCCCTTCACCTGGTCTCTGACAGAAGAACCGGAGAATTAATGAGAGGTTTAATCGAAGCCAACCCACTCCATTACCCCCGGGATATTTCCCTGCCTCTCTTTTACTATAAATAGAGGAGGTCCCAAGCCCAAATAACAACAATCAACAAGCCACCAACATCAAACATCACCAATTCAAAACCCACCAATTCCCACAACCACTCCCTTCCCCACTAGAAATCCCAAGAGAGAGAGAGAGAGAGAGAGAGACCCCTTTTGTGAGAGAAAAACCCCTTCCCTACACAAAAACACCCTCTCATCCCACCCTCCAGAAACCCGGGCTAAACCTAGCTTAGCCTCTGCCCCAAAACCAAACTCATTTCCTACCGAAGTTCTGCCCAAACCAGCCCAGGCCCCGGACGGCTAAACCCTAGTAGCCGCCCCATACCAGACGGCTGAATCAGACTAGCCGCCCCCTATCCACATCCCATATCCACACCCCTCTGTCCCAAGACTCCTTTAGTCAAGCCCCGGAAGCAAAATAGGATACCTGTTTTTCACCTCTGTGTACGGTATATCCGTGTCTCAGAGCGAAGACCCCACAAACTCTCCACGTAGGCGATCAAATCCAACCCAACCCCTTTCCTGCTTTTAGAAAAAGCAGGTGGCGATCACAAAACCCTGGAATCCTCTTGAGCCGCTATCGGGCGCCTCGACCAGGAACAACACCCTCACCCTTCCGAGAAGACGATCCAACCGAGCCCGCCAGGGCACGCGTCCGATCCGAATCCCCGAAGAACCCCCACACACGCGGATCCTTTTCCCACACCGACAAACCCCTACTCGGATTGTCGACCGAGACAATCCCTACTCGGATCGTCGACCGCGACAAGCCCTTCTTGGATCGTCGACTTTGACAAACCCTTCTTGGATTGTCGACTTGGGCAATCCATAAAAGGATCATCGACTGAGACAATCCTTACCAGGATCGTCGACCTCGACAAAGGGATGATGGTTCGTCGAAAAACCTGGAGCAGGTAAGCTCGAAAAAGGACAGCATGGGCTGTATTTTACGACCTCTCCGCCGATGTTAGCCACTCCGAGCAACGTGGGAGCGACGTGGGGGCACTCAATACCCCCCATTGAGGTGTCAACACCCCATTGGATGGGTTTGACTATAAAAGGAAGGGTGAATGTGAAGAGAAAGAGGGGGAAAAAAGAGAGAGAAGCATTTAAACACCTCCCAAACCTCCCCATCCGAGTTCAGCCACCCAATCACCACCACAGCAGCCAAAGGAGAGGAAGAGAAGATAGAAAAGCTTAATCATTTCCTTTCCTTTCCCATTTCCACCCCAACCCACCTCCATCTTCCATTTCTTTTTTTCATTTTTCTTGAGTTTGTTCATATCTTACCTTTTCCAACCTTGTAAACAAGTTGTAGTAATCTTATTTCCTAAATAAATGTAAGTTTAATTGAAGTTGATAGTGTTGGAGTACCTTATTGGACTATTATCAGTTCTTTTGGAAACTATACGCAGCTGACGGACGACCCTAATTTGGATCGTCGGCCGGTTGGTTTAAGGACCATTTGAACACTTCCCTTACAAGTTTGGGTGCTTACCCAAGGACTACTAACCCCTTTTGTTCTGCTTTTATCTACTTCATTTGTTGTTTACTGCTTTATATTCTTGTTGTTGTTATTATTATTATTATTATTATTATTATTATTATTATTGTTATTATTATTATTATTATTATTATTATTGTATATAGTTTTTCTTTTCTTTTTTTAAATATTTTATGCTGTTTTTTAACTCAGTTTCTTGTTAAAATATTCCTAATTTGTTTAAATTTTCTTCGAGCTAACCCTCGACAATCCCCCTAGTTTGTCGAGCCCGACAATCACCATTGGTTTGTCGAACCCGACAAGCACACCTGCATTTGTCAAACTCGACAATCCACCTTGGTTCGTCGAGCGTGACAATCAACGTCGGGTTCGTCGATCTCGACAATCAACTCCTGGTTCGTCGATCTCGACAATCAACTCCTTGTTCGTCGATCTCGACAATCAACTCCTGGTTCGTCGATCCCGACAATCAACCCCCACTCGTCGAACCCGACAATCAACCCCCACTCGTCGAACCCGACAATCCACCCCCACTCGTCGAACCCGACAATCCACCCCCACTTGTCTAACTTCTGGTTTTTTTTATTTTTTTAAATTTTTATTTTAGAATAATTTACTACACTCTTTTCTGACTGGATCTTGATCATTTTGTGTGAGGTACCTGAGCTTCACCACGTTGCGTGGCCGGCTGCGTCAACGTGAAAAGAATCCACCATTTCCCGGCAAAGGCGAGTAACAGAAGAAATCCTCTTTTCTTGCTTTTGAGGAAAAGCAAATGGCGATCACAACAGCGTCCTTGGGAGCGGTCGAGCGAGCTTGGACAATATTTCGAACGGCGATTCAGTACGTCGCGTGCGGACCGGAACCAAGTTTAAAAAAACCGGATTAACGATAAATTTCATCAAAAATCCACATCGACAGTGGAACTTGACCCTACGTGTCCAGATTTAACTGGACCACACAGGAGATCTCTGTGGCTTTTCCACGGGAGATCCAAACCCGTTTCCAATGGCATATTCTATGACTTGTAGTTTCCTTTTAGGGTGGGTTAAATAGAATCACATATGTTTGATTATTCAATATATGTTATTTTATTTAATTAAAAAATTAATAATTTAAAAATAATTTTGAAATTATTTAATATTAGACTCATTTTAAATATCTCAACGAAACCGTTCCAATGGTATAATTTTTTGTTATAAAAATGGATTAATATTAATAACATTTATTAATAAGTTTTGATATAATATTAAAAATAATATTAATGATAGGGAAAAAAAAAGGAGAGTGATGATTAGAGTGAAACCCCTCCAAAAAAGAATCTCTTTCAAATGGAAGCTTGACCCTCCATATTTGAAAACTTGTATTAGAGATGCTCTAAAAATAATGCATTCAACTCTTTTTGTAGCTTTAATTCTAATCCACACATATTTTGAATTTTTTAAAAATAGTATACCTCATCTAATAGGATATATTATAATAAATAAATTATATACTCTAATAAATTGAATGGATTCATTAATAGAAAATGTCATATGTGAAAAAATTTTAAACGAAATATATATCTTATTAATGTGAGCATGTGATATTATCAAGATATATAAAATTGAAATGGGTGTTAAAAAAAAAAAACTAGGTACAATAAAGTGTAATAGAGCTCAAAAACAAAGTAGGCAAAAGGAATGACTCCATTTTGGAGTCACGGTTGGCTCCCATTTGGAGAAATGGAGGGGGGGGGGGGGGGGGGCGCACTCCAACTCACCCCCTTCATTTCTATCTTTATTTTTATTTTTATTTAAAATATTAACTTAATTAATAAGATAATAATGTAATAATGAATATAAAATTAATTAAATTAATATTATTTATTTATTTTTTAAATTTTAATATATAAAACTAATTATTATAATATAATATATATTATTAAATTTAACAAAAAAAAATCAAACTAAATTGGGGTTCTATTTAAACTGCCCCAAAGAAAACAAACAACGAGAAAGAAGAGTGCATAAACAAATAAGAAAGCTGATAAGATACAGGAAAATGCTAATACTCTGGTAAATCATCGTTGAATCTACTTCCTCCTCCGTAACCACTACCTTCGTACTGACCTCTTCCGTATTCACCTCCGTAATTTGTTCCTCCAAACAGACTTGGTAATGAACCAATGTAATGTTTTTATTTTAAGTTCGATGTATCAATTCAAGCTTAATGTATCTCAATTTCAGTGTGCATTTATGTATGAAAATTGTTATGTGAATTATTTTAAATTATGAAGTTTTTTAATTTTTAATTGCATGATTTACTATGATGTCAAGTAATACATATAAAATTAATTAATATGAAATATTTAATTAAAATGAATGCATAATAACTTAATCAATATTAGACTCATTTTGAAAGTCTCGATGAGACCTTTCTAATGATATGATATTTATAAATAAATAAGGGATAGATTTAAACTTAACTTATAAATAGTTAATAATTGAATTTATGTTGAAGGATACAAATGGAATTAAAAAGGATTATATACATTGGGAGGGTATTTAGGGGTTTTAAATAAAATGAACAGTGATATGCAGGCGTTTGCATTTCACTCGTCTGAACTGCAATTTTGCAGGACCAAATGCATGATCTCCATTTTGCAGGATCAAATGCCGATCCGTTGGAGCCCAACCGGGATGCAATTTGGCTAAATGCATCCCGGTTGGAGATGCTCTAAGCCCCCGTTTGGATACCGGATAAGCTCCGGATAACCCCGGATAACTCCGGATAAATTTTTTTTTATGTTTGGAAAGTCCCGATAACCCCGGATAAAATGTGCTAGAATAAACTGGTATAAAGTGGTATATGGATTCCAATCAACCCCTAGAATAAAAGTTATCCTAGGTTATTCCACCCAAAGAATAAGTAGGCCCACTGTCAAATCAACTATCATCACCTCTTATAAATCACCTGTCAAATCAACTATCATTACTTTTTACCTTTTATAAATTCTTATCCATACTTTATTCACATTTTACACAAACAACAAAACATTTATTCTTACGATTCCCAACGAGAATAATTCAAAACACAACCAAACACAAAATCAATTTATCCTTATTTATACACACTTATGCTCAGATAAATATATACCCAAGAATAAATCCTATTCTACATCCAAACGGGGGCTAAGAGGGTACATAAACCAATTCTCTACCTCCGATATTCCGATATGAAGGAGCATACGTGGCAGCCTCTGAAGTCAAACATATCCCAGCATATTGGAGTCAAGCGGGGAACTGGAGCTTTGAAAAGTCTTACATCTACATATAACGCTAATTCCACACCATAAATCAATGATTTTTTTCACCACGAACTAACGTGGAAAAAGATACATGGCTTATGTCATTTTCATATTGAAATATGACTTTGGACTGATGAGCCGAGTCAATGCAAGTCATTTGTCGGAAGATTCCCTTTTTGCAATCGATAAGATGAAGACTGAAAAAAGATCACATGGTTTTATAAAGAATTTTTTTACTTTGGGTTTCAATAAATATAATGCTTAAAATTTTAAAGGTGTTAATCTAATTCATTGGAAGTTATAGGTGGAAAATCAATGTTTTTTTCACCACGAACTCACGTGGAAAAAGATAGATAGCTTACGTCATTTTCATCTAGAAATATGACTTTGGACTGATGAGCCGAGTCAATGTAAGTCAGTCGTTGGAAGATTCTCTTTTTGCAATTGATTAAATCAACCATTCCGTATGAAACATATTTGAGTCACTCAATTTTTCTTCGATTTCTCCCAAGATATTAGAAAGTAAAAAATAATGATCATCCATTTTAAAAAAATAAAAAAATAAGAAATTAAAAAAAACGAAAATGAAGATTGAAGAAAGAAAACCACATGATTTTATAGAGTTTTTTTTACTTTGAGTTTCAAGAGATTTGATGTTGAAAATTGGAGTGTTAATCTAATTCATTGGAAGTTGTAAGTGGAGTTTTAAAAAAGAACACTTGAAAATTTGAAAAAGTGGAGATAAAGAAAAAAAAAGAGCACTTGAAAATTTGAGTAAAAATTTGAGAGATTTGAATAAAAGTTTGATTTGATATGGGTAAGTGGTTGTAGTGATTTTTTGATAACTTTTACTCAAATTTAAATTTGAGTATAGAACTGGAGATGTTTTTAGTGTCTTTCACTCATTTTATGGAGGTATATATCTCATTAAAAATCTTTCACATTTTTATAAATGATATCACTTAATTCATTTAAATATATATTTCACATTTTAAATATATAATTCATTTTTGGCACACTTAATTCATTTAAATCTTACATCTACATATTCCACACCATAAATCAATGTTTTTATCACCACAAACTAACGTGGAAAAAGATACATAGCTTATGTCATTTTCATATAGAAATATGACTTTGGACTGATGTGCAAGTCAGTCGTCGAAAGATACATAGCTTATGTCATTTACCTATGTCATTTACCTATGAAACATATTTGAGTTACTCAATTTTTGTTTGATTCTTTTTAAGATATTTAAAAATAAAAATAATAATCATTCATATAAAAAAAATATATATAAAAAACAAAGATGAAGATTGAAAAAAGAAGACCACATGATTTTATAAAGATATTTTTTACTTTAGGTTTCAAGAGATATGATGCTGAAAAATTTAGGGGTGTTAATCTAATTCATTGGAAGTTGCAAGTGGAGTTGGAAAAAAAAACACAACGTTGGAAAAAAAATGTGGAGAAAAATAGCCGTTGAAAATTTGAGTAAAGATTTTAGTCTCTTGATAAAGATTTGAATAAAAGTTTGATTTGGTAAGTGGTTGGAGAGATTTTTGGGTAACTATAAGTAAAGATTTATGTATAAGACTGGAAATGCTTTTAGTGTCTTTCACTCATTCTATCGAGGTATATATCTCATTAAATATTTTTCATATTTTCTATAAATGATATCACTCAATTTATTTAAGCATATGTTTCACATTTTATAAAAGTGCACATTTCATGAGATGAAGTATATGATTTTTAGAAAATTAAAAACAATCTGTATTTTAAACTGTAAAATAGATTGTGTGTAATATTTTTCAACATGACATTGTAGACCCCCAATTAGGGTGCGTTTGGTTGCGCGATTGCAAAACTGATTCTACAGGAATCTGCGATTGCAAACCTGATTCTGCAGGAAGCTAACTTTCTCAGCTTTTTGAAATCGCAGCTTTTGGGCACTATTTGCCTGCAATCGCTGGATTTAAAACTGCGATTACAAAACTGTTTGGTTGCACGATTGCAAACGCAGCTTCCTGCAATCGCGCAACCAAACGCACCTTAGTCTGTACCTTACCCTTGACCCCCAGCACATACCAACTAGAAAGCATGAGGCTACGTCTGTACCTGAACTCTATTTGTTCCTTATAAAAACGGAGGCTTTTAGTTCAACTGAACATACAAAAACACAAACCCACACATTCAAAATATGTTTCTAGGACTGTTGTTCCTTCAATTGCTGAGGATACCTTTAGTTGCCTCACAATTAGCAAAGCCAGGCTGCCATGACAAATGCGGCAACATCAGCATCCCCTACCCATTCGGCATCGGCAAAAGTTGCTCCATGGGGGACCTCTTCACCGTTGGTTGCCACCACAGTACTAATGGCTCCAGTACACCCATCCCATACATCGAAAGCAGCGGAAACGTCAATATTACAAACATCTCTCTCACAACAGGAGAGATCACTGTCGCTAATTACCTGGCCGAGGACTGCTACGACGAGTCAGGGAGGTCGAATTCGAACCTCCCCAACTTCACTCTTCCTGATAATTGACCCTACACCTTCTCCTACACCAAGAACAAGTTCACGGCTTTGGGTTGCGACACCTTAGCACTCGCCGCGAGTGAGGGCCTCGGCACCGGGTGCATCACCCTCTGTAATAATAAGAGCACGAGCAAGATCACCGAGGGGTCTTGTGATGGGTGTGCTGCCAAACATCCATCCCCAGAGGGGTCAGATACCTCGTGGTTGCACTTGAAAGCCGCTTTAATCACTCAAATGTGCTTCAATTCAATCCTTGTAGTTATGCCTTCCTTGTTGATCAGAATTGGTTCAGATTCCGTGGCCTTTCTGATCTCTCTGCTGGCTACAAGGAAAGAAATAATGGAAGTATTCCTGTGGTGCTCGATTGGGCTATTGGCAATGAGACATGTGAAGTAGCTAAAATGAAACCAGACTACGCTTGCGTTAGCAAGAACAGTTTCTGTTATGACTCTACCAATGGCCCCGGTTATCGTTGTAATTGCACGATAGGTTATCAAGGGAACCCTTATCTTCAAGATATTGGTGGATGTGAAGGTATCTCTCTCTCTCTCTCTCTCAATCTACACCCAAATTTTATTTACAATTTGAGATATGTGATGAGTCTCTGACCATTTACTCAATTCTTTTCAATAAATTTCCATCTTCTCCCACCAAGCTGTCACCTGCGTCGTATGAAATGAGATATTTGAGCATGTCTCCAAATATTCACTTATTTGGCTTAAAAATGATTTGTTGAAATTGTTTTAGTAAAGTTTGAGTCTCTCTTGATTTTTGATAAATTTTTTAATCTCCCTTCATTTCATAAGGTTTGAATCAAGGGTTGAGAAGATTTTGTGATATTTTTATTCAAATTTAAATTTTATATGGGTTTAGGTCAAGGATTGGATATGTTCTTAGGCTCTGTTTGGATATTCAAAAGTCAAATGCTAATCCAAAATATATTTCAGTGTTTTACATATCAAAACCCGCTGTGTGCATTTTCTTCAAATTCTTGATCGAAGTTTTAAGTTAATCTTGGATCCAAATAGACCCTTAAATGAGAATGAAATCATATTTTTTATAGACTAATTAATGAGTTAATTATCAGATATCGATGAGTGCAAAACTCGGTCTTGCAAAGGGATCTGCATAAACACAGAGGGAAGCTACAAATGCGATTGTCCAAAAGGAAAGCATAGTGATGACCCCAAGCAGTACGAATGCAAAAGTCCATTCCTTGTGGTGAAAGTGACTCTGGGTAAGTAAGTCTACCTTCTCTACCTGTTGCATGCATTTTTAGCACAGCTAGATCAACAATGATAAGGTGCATCCAAAAATTTAAATGCTTATTACTATAACTACTAACAAAGCTAGATTGGTTTCTATACATTATAAACAATCAATATAATTAGATTTTAATAATCGTTTATCTATCACAAATATAGTACATGCTACTTTGGCTTTTGTTTTAGTTTAACTGAACATTTCCTTAAATTTCCAGACACAAATTAACTAGAAAATGGTTATTCACTGTCAATATAGACAATGAATTTCATTACGAATGTTTCATTTACATTTGCTCTCCATCAACTACTATTCTAAATCCTTTTATGGGCCCTAGTTTTGTGTTATATTTATTATATTCGGCGGACTACCCTATTAAGCTTTGGCAGTGGTACAATTATGATAGTATAAAACTGAAATGATATTCTCAATTATTACAAAGATGTTAGGAATATCTCAATTATTACAATATCATTTTGACAATCAAACAGTAGGTTAACTAGTTTAATAACCCAAAGACGATTAGATTTGTTCCAAGGAGTAATTGAAGATAAAAATTCTAGACTAACTTAAATTGATTCAGAGCTCCCTTATGAAAAAGAAAAAAAAGTTTAGTTGGAGTTCAACTTATTATTATTTATATTCTCACAGTTAATGTAATGTAAACACATACGAACTGGCCACTTCCCAATTTAACACACAATCTCTAATCCATTTTTATTTTGGTTGAACATACGTGCAGGGATAGGCATCCCTTTCATTGTGGCTCTTTTTGTTTCTTGGATATATCTTGGACTTCAAAGATGAAAGTTCATCAACTTTAGAGAGGAGTTATATAGACAAAATGGTGGTCTACATCTGCAAAATCTAATATCTGCACACCCAAATATTACATTCAAATTGTTTCGTGAAGAAGATCTAGAGAGAGCAACGAACAAATTCGACAAGAACAACATCCTAGGCCAGGGAGGCCAGGGCATAGTTTATGAAGGAATTTTACCCAACAATCAAGTGGTAGCTATTAAGAAGTCCATTGTGATCAATACAATGCAAGGTCAGCAATTCGCAAATGAGATGTTGATTCTTTCTCAAATCAATCACAAGAATGTTGTTAAGCTTTTAGGATGTTGTTTGGAGGTTGAGATCCCCATATTGGTTTATGAGTTCATCTCCAATGGGAACCTCTTTCATCTTATCCATGGAGAGTGTCAATTACCTTTAAAAACACGTTTGAGGATTGCGGCAGAGGCAGCATGCGCAATTGCTTATTTGCACTCAGCAGCTTCCCCTCCCATCATCCATGGGGATATTAAATCATCTAACATACTCTTGGATAAGAACTACACGGCCAAAGTGTCAGACTTTGGTGCTTCAAAGCTAACCCCAACTAATAAAGACCAATTTGCAACATTCATGCAAGGAACATTCGGTTACTTGGATCCGGAGTGCTTACAGACAGGTATATTGACAGAGAAAAGTGATGTCTACAGCTTTGGGGTAGTACTGGTAGAGCTCTTAAGTAGGAGAAAAGCAGTTTCCCAAGATGGATCAGAACAAGAGAGAAATTTAGTTTACCTTTTCATGACATCCATGAATGATAATAACCTCATGAATGTTTTGGACCATGAGATCATGAATGAAGGTAAAATGGATTTGATACATGAAATTTCTTGGCTCGCTAAACGCTGCCTTAGTGTCCAAGGGAAAGAAAGGCCAACAATGAAGGAAGTTGCAACAGAACTTGAAGGTTTGGCAGTCCTTGAGAATCATCCATGGATGTCAAATAATCCTGAGACTGAGAGCCTCCTAAACAAATCATCTGATACATATGTAGGAGATAACTCAGAGTTTTTCAGTTTGGAGAAACGTGCCGTGTTGTCTATCGAACCTGGGGCTAAAGGATTCTTACAGTGAAAAAAAGATATGTCTATTATTTGTGTTCCTTATACTTCACATCTGTATGTGTATGCAATGGTATGAATATGTGAGAACTGGGTCATTTTATCTGCCTTGCAATGTTTTGTTGCGTTTTATGTACTTGTAATCTTATTTTCATCTTAAGAACATATTTGAATTTGATGTACTTGTGAAGAGATTGTGCATGTATGATTGAGAAGTAGTCCCACGATGATTTTTTTGGGGTGAGAGTGGCGTGGGCCATCAATTGCTATGAAAGAGATACCAACAAATGGCATTAGAATAATGTGAAATCCATATTTTTAAAAGAGTGTGATATGTCATCCAATATGGTGCATCCTCAAAATTTTCAAGTTGTCAAATGACAACTATGAGAGTTGATGCGTCCAAATTAAAAAAAGATTTTTTATTTTTAGGTTTTTGTAAACTATGTATTTAGTGATTAATTCATTTCTTCTTTATATTTTTTTAAATCTCCAACTTCAACCATCTATTTCATTTTTAGTCCATTCATATACTGTTAGTTTATGAAATGAGATTTTTTTATTTTTTAAGTCCTTATAAACTATGTTATTTCGTGATCAATCTCTCCCTTATTCATAGTTCATTTTAAGTCCCCAATTTTAGACGCATATTTTTTATTAGTCTCTGAACAAAATATTTGTATGTTTTATAAGTATTTTGATATTTGAAAGTAGTATACAAAATGTTTGGTAAAATATTTAAACCAAAACTACATTTGCATTTTTAATTGTTTAGTGACAATTTCAATGTTATTCAACACTGTCTAATTAGGATTGATTGTGCAGTTTGTGGTGCTTTTGCTGCTCATTCTTGTTGGGAACTATGCCACTACAAGAAAAACCATTTTTTGCGACGGTTACCGGATAGGCCTCAGGGGAGAGTTTTGGAGTGTGAGTGGTAGTAGGTGGTTAGGTTGGGGAAGGGCTGATGGGGTGGGGGACAGTAACAGATGGAGAGGGAGGAAGAGTTGTTGCTGCAGATGGGGATGGAGGCCTTGGAGGGTCAGCAATGGTGTGGGGAGTGAGAGGGGTTGAGTCAGGCGGGGGTGAGCCAACATAGGATTTCAATCGAAATGCTTTGAATATACTATCAATAGTGCCCCCTGGAGGAGGACAAGACTTGTTTGGAACTACAGAAGGCAATGTAACAGGGGACGATCCTTCTTCTGGAGAGGGCTGCGTGGAGACAGACGAGGGCATGCCCCCCCACCATCTCCGCCATGAAGCCGACCCTCAGCCGAAGAGAGAGCTCCTGCCGAAAACTCTAGGTCGAGCTCCTTCAGTCCTTCAGTCCGCTGAAGATAATGTTTCTTCTTTGCAGTTTTATTAAGTTTGTGCATGTATATATTGATTCCTTTTGTTTATGTTTTTTATTATCAAAGGTGGTGTTCACCAATATTATTTCAATTGATAGACTACGTATTACAAGTTTAAGGAAGAAGAGAAAAAAGTTGGAAGTGGTTCATAAGAAATGCACCACCCCAAAGATACAAGGAAGCACTCAACCCCCTTAACACAAAAGGACCCCTCCGAAATGGTAATCTGGCTTCCGTTTTCACGATATATTTGCACTAGTCCTTTAGGTGATAGAATAGTTTGCACCAGGTCATCTCTACATAGAAAAGTTTGTTTTCGAACACTTTCTCATTTCTTGTGTTCCAAATGGCCTAGCAAATAGCATGAGGAATCATCCAAAGGAATGCAGTAGGTGTTCTCTATCATCTTTCTTGTATTTATTGATTCCTTATGAGAAATGTATTAAAACTGGTATATAAGATCATTATTTGCTGAGTATAATTGGTATACAGACGAAGAGAAATAATTCACACACCATTTGTTCACTAATATGTAACATGACAAAATCTTGTATTCATCATTTCTTGATAAAAATAACGACTTTAGAGCTTCCGAAAACCTATGAAACCTGAAACCCAAAACCTTGGGCGGGAACCTTTCCCTCGCGCTTTCCGCCGGTGGGCGTGGCAGAGCCGGACGGGGTCTCTCCTCCAGCTACTTCTCCTCCCCCTGATGGAATTCTCCCTCCCAACCCGGATCAACCTTCTACCGTGAAACCTGTGAAACCCCCTCACGGGGGAATCATTGATAGCATTTTCAACGCATTTAACATCAAATCTAGGGCATCATCCATTAACCCCTCCTCCACCTCCCTTCCTACAACCACCACACATGAAACCCCTACCTCTGCTTCTGCATCCACCGCCATCACAGCTCAACAAACACAAGCTTCACTTCCACCAACTTCTTCTGAACCTATTCCCTCTTTCACCACCCCATCCCAACCCCCCTCCTGTGCTCCTCCACCCTCCTCTTCAAAAGCAACCCCTTCATCCTCTATCTCCTTCCCTGCCCTCCCTACTCAGAAACCGTGGAAGTCGGTGCAAGTCCCCCCCCCCCCCCATCTTCCTCACTTCAGGTTCGCTCATGGGGCTCTCTGTTTCAGAAAGAGATCCCCCAATCAACGGGGGGCTCGCTGCGATTCATTGCCCCTACCGTCGAAGGCTCAAACTCCATGGCGGTCCTCAACCCGGAAGCTTATGCAAAGAACATTCAACAATGGAACCGTGCTGTTGTCGGCTACATCATTGGTAAACTACCCGTTTTCACTCCTTTCCTGTTGGTTTTTAAAAAACTATGGAATCCCAAAGGAGAAATTCATTTTCTCCTCCATGGGAATGGGTTTTTTACGGTAAAATTTGATCTAGATGAATACATGAACTCCATTCTTGAACGAGGCCCTTGGACCATGGACCACCGGCCCTTTATCCTCCGAAAATGGACCCCCTCCCCTCGTTCGTATGGAACATGAGAGACTAAGTAGTATCCCAATATGGATTAGACTTCCCCTCCATCTTTGGGAGGAAGACTGCCTCAGCCGGATAGGAAGCCTTCTTCGAGTTCCTCTTTTTGCAGACTCCGCCACACTCCGGTGTAGCCGTGCATCCTACGCTCGAATTTGTGTGGAGGTTCAAGCATCAACACCACTCCAGACACTATTCTTGTTGAGGTAGCACCAGGAATTCGCGAATCCTTCAAGGTTGACTATGACTGGAAACCATATGCTTGCAAATATTGTCAAACTTTTGGTCATGATGAGGCATGTTGTGTATTGAAACCCACTGTCGAAGTCCCAACCACAGGCAAAGGTGGGAAGGCAATGAAAACAACAACCACTATAAAGGAGAATGAAAAGATTGTCTCTCGATGGATTGAAGTCTCCAGATCAAACAACAATTCAAAAGGAAAGCAAATTGTGGATGCTACAAACCCTATCTCCTCTTCCCAGCAAAGCAATAAGATGTCTCCATCTCCAGCAAACAAATTTGCAATCCTCCAAGATATCGCTGAATCGGACGAGCCTTTCATAGAAGTCATTGAGAGAAATGATCTCTCACCCAAAACTTCCAATGTCGATCTTGAAGTCTCGCACCCGCAAGCATCAGCACCTGGAAAATACCACCCATTGAGAAGTCTCCAACAATATCGGTTCAGCCTGGTAAAGCAAACAGCTCCTTTGTAGTAGAGAAAAAATCTCTTCCACAAGCAAATTTTATGCTTTTAACCTCTCCTCCACCAGAGATAGTCATGGGGTCAAGCCCCAGAATCCTTACCAGATCTCAATCAAGTAAGCAACCCTCCCAAACTCATGCTCATGTTAACCTCCAATCCACAGGAAAGAATGCCTCCCTAAAAGAGGTGTTCCCTCCTTCCTTTTTATTTGAATCTCCTACTTTGCTCAGTGAGGTGGTGCACTTACCATTGGTGGACATCCCCCTAGAGGTTGACCTTTCCTTGACTCCACTAGAGGTCTCCTCAATTAGTCAATCTACTCGGGCAAAGCATGGAAGAGAAAAATTTCATAAAACAAAACAAAAAGGTGGTGGTCCTCTCCAACCCTCAAAGAAAAATAAAGCAGCAACCAAAGGTGCTCTCTCTCTGAAGAAGAGTATCAAGTCGTATTTGGCATGAATCGTGGTCCGCCCTTCTACCTTCTCCAATGAACTGTCTGTTTTGGAACGTTCGTGGTCTCAACAGTCGAGAAAAGCAACATGATATAAAGAATTTTCGGTCAAAATTCTCTCCCATATAGTGTGTCTTGTCGAAACAAAAGTTGATCAACTCAATGCGGATAGAATTAGCGGACAAATTCTCCCTCGCTACAAAATTATAAATCCTCTTCATGGGGGTAGGATTTGGATCTTATGGCAACCGGCGCTACTACATGTTCAATTACTGGAATCCTCCTCACAGTTCCTACATTGCAAAGTAACCCCTGCTTCTAGTTCACATAATTTCTTCCTCACTGCTATCTATGCCTCAAATCTTGCTTACGGGAGGTTAATATTATGGCATGATCTCAGTCGTCTAGCTCAGTCTATAGCCCAGGATCAGTGGCTTGTTGGAGGTGACTTCAATGAGATTTGATATTGTCATGAAAAACAGGGAAGCAATCTGATTCATTCAAGACGCATGTCAAGATTCAATGACTGTCTTACAACCTGTCGTCTTCACGATCTCCGGACCATGGGGCCCTAGCTTCTTCTGGAGCAACAATCAAGACCGTCGTATAGTCTGCAAGTTGGACATGGTGCTTGTTAACTTGTCATGGCTACATCAAAACACAAATGGTTATGTTCAATACCACCCGGCTGGTCTCTATGACCACACCCCCTACAAGTCATCTCGAACCCACCCTTTCCATCGGGCCCTCGCCCTTTCAAATATTTTGTTGCCTAGGAACTCAATTCACGGTTCGAAGGGGTGGTTCAAAAGGCTTGGCAGATCAAAGTTAGTGGTTCTCACATGTTTATCCCTGCAAATAAGTTACAACATCTGAAGGTAGTCCTAAAAGACTGGAATAAAGAAGTTTTTGGTCCCATTCAGTCCACTCTTCAAAACTACAGACAAAGGCTCGAATCTGTGCAAAAAGCTTCTCTAGCGGATCCTGCAAATCAAGTTTTTTGGACCTTGAAAGGGATGCCAAAACCGAATACATTCTCATGTTGCAGCGCGAAGAGTCTTTTCTGAGACAAAAATCACGCCAACTTTGGCTTTTTGAGGGAGATAGGAATTCCAAGTTCTTCTACTCGTCCATTAAATCTACTCGCCAAAAACACCATCCGAAAAGTTTTGCTAGCTGATGGGACCTCCTCTGAAGACCCTTGTTTTATCAAAGCCTATGCGGTGGACTATTATAGAACTCTTTTAAACACCATTGGCTCCACTTCGATCCCAAAAATGGATAACTTGGTTTCTCTCACCAGTCAGGAAAGGGATTTATTATGTGCACCCGTCTCAGACGTAGAAATAAAGCAGGCTCTCTTCTCTATGAATCCTCAAGGAAGCCCAGGTCCTGATGGCTTCTCAACTCATTTTTTTCAAAAATTCTAGAATGTTGTCAAGTCTGACTTTCTGGCCGCAGTTCATTCTTTCTTCCGCACAGGTCATCTCCTCAAGCAATTGAACCACACTTTTATCTCGCTCATCCCGAAAGTCAAGCATGCTGAATCCTTCAACAACTTTCGTCCTATTCCCTATTCCATGTGGTTTACAAATCAATCACCAAGATAATGGCTGACAGGGTCCAACAAGTCCTTCCCAGGCTCATCAGTCCAAATCAATCTTCTTTTGTGAGAGGATGGAATATCGTGCACAATACTCTTCAAGCTCATGAGTTCACTCGGGCTTTAAACTCCCCTTCGGCCAAAGGGCGCACTTGTCTAAAAATTGATCTTCGAAAAGCTTTTGATAGTGTGCGATGGGATTTCCCGGAAGAGGTCTTGAGAGGTATGAACTTTCCTTCCTACTGGATTCATCTTATTCTTCAACGTATACAGACAGTTTCTTTCTCAGTCTTAATCAACGACAGTCCGCAAGGCTTCAATGGTACCCATTGTGGTCTTCGCCAAGGAGACTTGATTTCTCCATTATTATTTGTAATCACAATGCAGGCCCTTTCCATCCAGATTGAACAAGCTATCGCCAGGGGATCGATTGGTTTATACCTCAGGCTTGAATTGAATATTTCTCATCTCTCCTTTGCCGATGACTTGGTCATTTTTACTGATGGTGAACCATCCTTCGCACACGGCATGCACTCATTGCTCTGCTCCTTCTCTCAATGGTCTGAGCTGCATCTCAACCCTCTCAAGAGTCAGCTTTTCTCATCTCTTGATGACTCTGAATTCGCAAACATCCTGAGCATTCCCTTATGTCACCTTCCAGTTAAACACCTTTGATTCCCACTCACTCAGAAATCTCTTACTCACTCTATGTGTATGCCTCTCATTGATAGAATGCATTCAAAGATCCACTTTTGGTCTTCCTCACTCCTCTCAAAAGCTGGTAGACTTGAGTTAGTTCACTCAGTGCTGCAGAGTTTCAGCTACTATTGAATTGCAAGCTTCTCCCTCCCAAAAAAGACCCACAAGGTCATCGAACAACTTCTCAGCAACTTCATGTGGGCTGGAGACAGCAGCAACTCAAATAAGTGTGCGGTGACATGGGCGCAAGTATGTCTACCTAAAGTTGAGGGTGGCCTTGGTCTCAGGTGTTTGCGCGAATGGAATGAAGCTACCATGGGAGTTCGATATTGGGAACTAGCCTCTAATCATCAATCTCTATGGGCATCATGGACGAGAAAAAAATATCATTCAAAAACAAATATTTGGTCGACGACTCCAAGGGCCACTGCCTCTAGTGTTTGGAAATCTATTATTCGTGCAGGTTCTTGGATTAAAAAGGCTACAAAATATGTTATTTTCTCGGGTAATACAATTAACCTTTGGAATGATCCTTGGCTCCAAGGCTTTGGTCTTCAACATCATTTCCAGGGAATGGCGCTTCTTTGTCCTCCAAAGACAGTTATGCTTAGCACTCTTTTTCGAGATGGGAAATGGCATAAACCACATAGGTGGCCATCGGAACATGGCACTCTCTGGGAGGTTATTACGGAAATTGAAATGGGAGGAGACGGCACATACATTTTGGTCTGGACATGTTCAAAATCTGGGAAAATTTCATATTCATCGGCTTGGGAATATATTCGCAAAAAAAGTCCTTCAGCTGTATGGACAAAAGAACTTTGGAGGCCGATTCAACCACCAAGAAGGAGTCTCCTCTGTTGGCAAGCAGCACTTGATAGGCTCCCCACCTTACAAAGACTTTTCTCCCGCCATCTGGCCCAAAACAAAAACTGTTTGCTCTGTTTTTCGGGTTCAGAATGTGTATCTCACCTGTTCTTGATCTGCCCTTTCTCAGCTTATATTTGGAAAGCACTCTCCTCTTGGGGTATCTCATGTTCGGTTTCAATCCCTTCCAGATCAATACACATGGTTTATATCAATTGGCACCACTCAAACAGAAAAAAGGTGCTTCATTTCATCCTCACTCAGACTATGTGGTCTATTTGGCTAGAACAAAACGATAGGCTTTTTCGGAACACAAGATGCTATAAGCCGCTGTTAGTTCGTCGAATTCTTGCAGCAACAAGAGCAGCTTTTGCGGGTGAAACCTGTGAAGATGAACCAAGTCCGATCTCAGAGAAAATGTGTTCTCTTTTTAAATTTTCGATCCATCCAAAGCAGGTGATTGAAAAAGAGGTCACTTGGGAGGCTCCAAACGAAGGTTGGTTGAAGCTCAACTCACACAGATCGAGATCCGATGATCGCTTTGCATATGGTGTCCTTGTGCGAGATCACTCCGGGCAGCTTCCATCAACCTCCTAGAACTAAAAGGTCTGGTAGAAGGGCTGCGTTTATATCAATCTCTAAAAGCCCCACGAGTATGGCTGGAATCGAACTCTACTACTGTCATTGCTTGGATCCACGGTCGGGGCATCATCCCATGGATGGTTTTCAGGGATTTGAGAGCCTTCTCTACACTTTCGGCAGCCCTCACGGAGTGGAAAGCCACTCATGTGTACCGGGAGGGAAACCAGGCGGCAAACCACCTTGCTACCTATCAGTCCCCCATGGGATCTTCCATTCATGAAGCATCAAATCTTTGGCCAAACCTGCTTAAGATATTAAAGGATGACAAGGAAGGAAAAGTCACCATCTGTAACACATGTGAATTTTATTTTATTTATATATTTGGTTTAAATATATAAATAAGATATTTAAATTAAAATTAGTGTGTTTTGTGTATTTTTAAGTTTTGGTCCATTTAGTGTATCCTTATGGACCCATTTCAGTTTACAATTTTAAATATTAATTGTTATGTTGAAATTTTTATATATATATATTTTTAAGATCTTTAAGATCTTAAATGGTTACAATCTCATTAACATTGGAGCTCAAAAGATTAAGTTTTAAGATTTCATTGTTATTGATTTTGAGGGACCCAGTTTTGAAACGTGAATTTATTGTAATATGCGTTAGGGACCTATTTGTAATTCGGTAGGGACCTAATTGTAATTCGGATAGGGACCTATGTGTAAATATGAAACAATACGGGGTTCGTTCTGTAATTTTTGTTAGGTTTAGGTAACTTAGTATATATATACATATGGGGGTGTGCGGTGGGTCTCTTCGGCGGCAGAAAGAGAGAGAGAGAGAGAGAGAGGAGGAAAAAAAAGAGGTATTTAATATTTTCTTTTTATCCTTTGATTTTTCTATTATTAATTAGATCCATGTTTAGGTGTTTGAATTTTTAAGCTTTTAATAAAAATAGAGTTTTGATTTATTATTTATTTTAAATATTAAATTTATTTTTATGTTATAAGATTTTGAGTTTTTAATAAAATTAGAGTTTTTTTTTTTTTTTGATTGGTAATCAAAGGTAGTATTACTGTAAGGTGAGAATTTGTACAAATTCACAATGCTTTACAATGGTCAAACAAAATGCAAAAATAAGAACACTAGGGGAGTTTCAAACAAGACCCCTGTGTTTGACAAAAAAGGAAAGAAACCCCTGTTTTCATCTAACAACCAGCAGGATAGATCTCATCATTCAGGATAGCTTTCATCATTAAATCACTTGACTCTCATGTGTCCTTCTTGATGCCTATCCTTCTTGATAGCCTCTGCCAATTCATGCCATATTTGTGATGGTTGTATGATAACTTCTCCCCTTGCCGAGTGATATGCTGCAAGTAGATCCGCTGGCGAATTTCCCTCTCTAGGAATGTGTGACACCTTCCAGTCATCATAGAGAGCTAGAGAAGAATGAGTACTTCTAAGGGATCTCAATGCATTCCATGGGATATTACCTTTTCCAGTCAGCCAAGCTAGTGCAGTGGAGGAGTCGGTTTCAATCCACAATTTTTTTAACGAAAGAGAACAGCCTAGCAAGACTCCCTGTTCAATAGCTTTGAGCTCTAACAGATTAATGGTGGGAAAGTCTAGTCTGCCTGCCAGTCCAATAATGAACTCCATATTGTTGTCTCGAATCAATGCTCCATAACCGCCTCGGACATCTGACAGAGAACCATCAGTATTGAGCTTGAACCATCCTTCATCAGGGCCTAACCACTTCACAATGGATGTAACCTCCTCCTTTGGGATGACCTTTACACCAAACGCCTCTATTATTTTTGCATGATCCGAGGAAGTGATGACACTAAAAACTTTGTATAGTGTCCTAATCTGGATGCTCTCTTTAATTCTCCTTAAAAGAGCAAGTTTGTGCTGTTTTTTTCCAGAAAATAGCCTTTTGTTTCTTTCTGTCCATATGGTCCAGATTGTTGTAGAGATTAAAAGGTGAGCAAGTTCTTTCTTGAGAGGTTCAGCCGCAGTGGCAATCAACCAGCCTGGAAAGCGAGCAAGTTTGCGAGGAACCGAACTAGTAATTGACAGATCACGAAATAGCTTGCCCCAAATGAACCTCGAGTAGGAGCATCCCAAAAATAAAACCTCGAGTAGGAGCATCCCAAAAATTAGAGTTTTGATAGATATATGTTCATATTATTGGATTTCTAAGTTTTTTTTTAAAAAAACTAGGGTTTTGATATATTATTTATTAATGTTAGATCTATGTTAGGTTTTTGAATTTTTGAGTATTCATAAACTTAGGGTTTCGATTTATCATTTATTTTAAAGATTAGATCTATGTTTAGATTTCTAAAATATAAGTTTTTTTTATAATACAAGGGTTATGTTTTATACCTATACTTAATAAGTTTTATTTATTTTCAATTTTTATTGACTAATAATTTATTTTTATTGAAAAAAAATATGTATTTTCATATTATTTTATGAATTTTCGTTATTTTATTATTATTTTGAATTTCTGGATTTTTGTCTTTTCTGCTTTGTCTTTTCTGGTTTTGTCTTTTCTGATTTTTGTCATTTAGTGTCTGGTTATGGTAAATAGGTTTAGATCATATTCTTAGGTTGTAGTATATATGGAGATGGATTTAGATTATTGGGTATAAAAATTTATGCCTAATAATTATGGATAGGTAATTAGGTCTTGGGCCTATGGTTGAATTATGAGGTCTTAATTAATAATCTATTTGATTCATCTAGGTTGTAATTTTGTTGCGGGTTTCATTCTCCGGACCTAGGGTCCATTCGAAGTGAGTAGGCCTATTGATTTATTTTATGTGAGTTTTTCTCTACATCGTTGAATTTTCGTGTTCATTACATTTGTATGATATTATGTGATATTCATGCATTTATATTATGATTATTTTGCATGATTTTGATATTTTACATATTGATCAAATTGCATTTTTTACTGAATAAAGTTGCATGATTTAATTCCTTAATCTTGTCATTTAAAATAGCATGAATTATGCTATTCATGTTTCAAGAATTAACATAATACATTTTTTATGCTTATGTTTTCGAAATAACATTTGGATTAAAGATTTTCATTTCGAGATTTTTGAAAAAATTTAGGACTAGCGGAGACAACCTAGTCCTAGGAGATTTTATCAAGATGCATATCATGACATATTTTCTGGAATAAATCCCCCCGTAGTATTTCGCCTTTGGGGAGGAAGGTCTAGGACCCGAAAAGTCCCAAGATCGGTGAGGGGTGTGGTAAAGCATTCCTTACAGCGGCGGATTGCTTTGTTTGGATTCTGCAGCAACCGAGGCATCCTGTGTTGGTGTTCTCGTAGTAATGGCAGCGGCGACCCATCAACATCTTCTAGATCCGACATCTCTTCGAGGGAGCTTTTTGAGCGATTTAGTCGCTTGGGGCTTGGCACACCTATTTTGGGAAACGGTTCTTTCGATTGAGAACCCTACCCGGTCATATCATTTAAGCTGCATGATTTCTATGACGTGGATAAAGGATTGGGCCACGTGATTGCATTAAAAAAATATTTTTTATTAAGCTCATGAATTTAAATTGATTTATTAAAGAAAATTCTTGTTTTTAATATTATTATATATATATATATACATATATGATTTTATCATTTAACTCTCATGATTTCTCTGATGTGGGCTAAAGATTGGGCCACGTGTACATTAAAATAATTTTTTTAAAAAAAGTTCAAGATTTTAAATTGATTTAATAAAATAAAAGATTTATTAAATGAAATTGATTTTCATAAAACTTTATTTTTATATATACTGTCACGTAAGGTAATTTGTCAGTGGACTTATTCACTGAGTTAATCACTCACCCTATTCGATATGGGCTGGTTGTTTCATAACCAGATATTGCGTATTCTGAAGATTAAGATGAAGTTTGAACTTTTCGCGTCTTTCAGAAATTGCTCCGAGGTAGCGGTTCGAAAGTAAATTATAGTTACGACTGACTATTTATGTTTGTTTAGTTTAGATGGCTCCCACAGGGGTAGTTTGTTATGTATTTTTTTTTTAGTATCTTGTCTCAGTAAAAACTCTGATATATTATAAAGTCATTGATGATTTAAAACCGTTGGTATTATTTATTTTATTATTATTGATTTTATTATATTTATATTATATTGGTAACATATAAAAAAAAAAAAGAGCTGCAAATTTTGGTCTTGTATTTGGATTAAGTTTAGTAGCGACCCATTTACTGTCCGATAAGCGGTTAGGTAAATGTGGGGCGTTACACCATCAGAGTCAGTAAATGATTTTGGCTACTGTCTTTTGGATAAAATCCATTGCTCTTCATTGTAAACATTGGGGTTGAATTCTTTTGTAACCCCTTTGTTCCTTTTCTCCTTTAATTTTTCTCACTTGTACATTCGACAGTTCCATAGTAATACAATCATTACCAATCGAAAGGAAAAAAAATCATGTCTTGGTAAAATATAGTACAGTTTAAGAGTTTTATTGAACTCTAAATTACTTTCTTCTAGTATTGACAAAATGTATCTTTGATAAGACAAAATAGAATATGAAGGAAACATATCACTGAGAAAAATGTGTTGAAAAAAATCTGGAAAGCCAAAGTAAAGTTTATCTTTGAAATTTTTTACATTGATAACTCCTGCCTTTTTTTCTTGTCTAGAAATAACCATACAAGGATGTCTCAAATGTCAAATTAAATGGATGATTAATCATTAATTAAATTATACATCTTTGGTACTCACCAGTAGTATCTGGTTTTGTACTTGTGTTATTATGAAAGTTGACCATCTTTTGGATCATGGTTGATGCTGAAATGTATTGTTTGATGCGTCTCTTGTATCCTGATTAGGCCAGAATTCTGGGCTATTGATTGGCTTGCTATCCATTATCACAGTAGGGGCATCAACCCTGATAATCATGTTCCCCATAGCTGAAGTGTGAACATTGTTATGAAGAATACCATCTCTTGAGTTATTTCTATTAATACTGTTTTTTTAAATTAATGAGAGAAATTTCATAATATTGTTACAAGTCTAACCACCACAACAAGAACTTGAACATTATCTGACCTGTACAGGTTTGTCAACTGGCTATTCCCCGGGCAACTGTGTAATGACCTTTTATGGTGATTTCTATTGGAGATAATCGCTGAATTAGAATCCTTAGAATTGAGACTAACATGTGAATATGTTAACAAAGTCCAAAGCTCACTCTGGAGAAGTCCCTAGGCTGACACTACAAGGAAAAGGATTTTTAGCCACAAATGTTTTACCAAGGAAAATGATTTCCTTGGTAATTGTGGGTATTTACCAAACAAATTTCTGTTGCGTGGGTAATGGAAAATAAGACTGAGAAGATTTGTTTTTTGTGTGTTTATTAAATGATTTTTACCAAGGAAATATTTCCTTGATAAACGTCTTTAAAATAAAGGGAAAAATCTATATAACCCCCTGTAATGTAGCCTAAATCTATATAACCCTCTGGAATCTTCATAAATCCATATAACCCCCTCCATTATCTTTTCCGTCCGACTGGTTAACGGGGCAGGGGGTTATATGGATTTATGGTAGATTACAGGGGGTTATATGGATTTATGACAGATTACAGGGGTTATATGATTTTTTCTCTTTTTTTAATTATTTTTTTCATGTGGTTTAAAAATTGAGCTATTTAACATTTATTTTTGAATTTTTTTCAAGATATCATGCACTTTTAATTTTAATAAAAAAAAACAAAATTCATCATCCTCTTGACATTTTTATATTTTTGTTAGTTGATGTTACACACTATTTTAATAAAAAAATCTGGTCTAAATCTATATAACAAAAGTGTGTAACATCAACTAACAATTTTTTTTTATTAAATCTTGGGGCACCTCTTTGTATTGGTGTCATGAGAGTGAGTTTTGTTGGGGATAAACTGTATGTGGATGAGTAGTTTTGAGTTCTTTTTTGAAATACCAAGAGATAGTGTATATATTTCTTTTAGTTCTATCTCTTTGGTGGGTGACGTTGTATGTGTTTATGATTTGAATAACACCTTTTTTTTTATTAAAATAAAAAATGCATGGTATCTTGAAAAAAATTCAAAAATAAATGTTAAACAACTCAATTTTTAAACCACATGTAAAAAAAAAAAATTAAAAAAATGAGAAAAAAATCATATAACCCCTTGTAATCTGTCATAAATTCATATAACCCCCTGTAATCTGCCATAAATCCATGTAACCCCCTGCCCCGTTAACCATCTGGACAGAAAATATGACGGAGGGGGTTTTTTGGATATAGAGGGATGATTACAGGGGGTTATATGGATTTATGAAGATTGCAGAGGGTTATATGGATTTAGGCTAGATTACAGGGGGTTATTTGGATTTTTCCCTAAAATAAAATGTAACGACTTTACCGAAGAAATGATTCCTAGATAAATATAATTAAATCTGGTTTTTAATACACTTTTACCGAAGAATAGTTTCCTTAGGAAAATGTTAGTTCATTTGAAACAAATTTCTAGGTTCCATACTTTTGAACCACATTTACCAAGAAGTTGGTTCATTGGAATTTTTTTTTTAAATAATCCACTTTTACCGAGGAAATAATTCATGTGTGAATATCATTAAATCTGATTTTTAATACACTTTTACCGAGGAATAACCCACTTGAGACAAACTACAAGGTTCCATGATTTTGAACCACATTTACCAAAGAGTTGTTTCATTGGAATTTTTTTAAAAATAACCCACTTTATCGAGGAAATGATCCATGTGTGAATATCATTAAATCTGGTTTTTAATACAATTTTACCGAGGAATAGTTTCCTTAATAAAATGTTAGTTCATTTGAGACAAACTACTAGGTTCCATACTTTTGAACCACATTTATCAAGGAGTTGTTTCATTGGAATTTTTTTTAAAATAACCCACTTTTACCAAGAAAATGATTCATGTGTAAATAACATTAAATCTGGCTTTCAATACACTTTTACCGATGAATAGTTTTCTTAGTAAATAATTAGTTTATTTGAGACAAATAATCAAGTTTCACACTTTTGAGCCACATTTGCTAAGGAGTTGTTTTTTGGGGGAATTGTCCAGATGCCCCTTGACCAGAGGTTTAATTTTTTTTTTGTCCCTGGACTTTTTTTATTTTTTATTTACCCCTGAAATTTGGTCCTTTTTTTTTGCCCCTGACTAGTGTCACGATTCTCATCCGTATATTAATATTACATTTCTGTAATTGATTTTTAAATATATGTAATTGGTTATTACATTTCTGTAATTTGTAATTATCTGTAAACGGTAGATTATGTCGTTGGGTATTTTATATTTGTAGTTTTTGTTGTAGTTGTTATATAAATGTTAGTTTCTATAATTGTTTAGTACATGGATCAAGAAGTAGTTCTACTAAAATATTACAATTGTTCATAAATTTATTTAGGTGTTTGACTGTTTGTTGTATTTTTTATGTTGCTTGGAAAGCCCGTTTTTCGTTATGAAATACATTAAATTTCTAGTTCAATGATATTTCAGTGGGTTTCATTTCATCCAAAAGGAAATGAAGAGGATTAAGATGGAGACTACAACTGATCATTAAGATATGAAGAAAACATCATAATTCAAACAATTGATGTATCTATTTTAATGAAACTTTAGGATTGTATCTATAAATATTTTGCGTACATTGAATGCACTTACATATGATATTGTAATGATAATGAAAATGTATATATGACCATTTTGTGTTTAAACATATTTGCGTATTTTAATATTTTTTGTAGACAACTATTAAATATCTGTAATTATTTGTATAATTTCTGTATGTATCACATTATATTTCTGTATTTATTTAACTGTCTGTAAGGGGTAGTTCGAGTGTCATATATAAATTACAGAAATATAATAACCAATTACATATATTGAACAATCAATTACAAAAATGTAATATTTATGTAACTGGTCAATGGCAAAACAAAAATAGTACTAGATTTCAGGGGTAAATAAAAAATAAAAAATAAAGTCCAAGAACAAAAAAAAAATTAAACCTTGGTCAAGGGGCATCTAGACAATTCCCCCTTTTTTTTTTCTTTTTTTTTGACAAAAATATTTACTTTTGTTTAATAATCACTGTTATGAAAAAACCTAAACTATCCTTTATTTACTTTTTATTTCTCATAAACCCTAAAGCCTCTATCGACGTCGACCACCTCCATCGACGCCGGATTCAACCTCTGTCGACGTCGACCGCCTCCATCGACACCGGATTCAACCTCTGGCAACGCCGACCGCCTCCATCGACACCGGATTCAACCTCTGTCGACACCAACCACCTCCATCGACACCGGATCATCGTCAACCTCCATTGACGCCGTCAACCTCTGTCGACGCAGGATCGCAGTCAACCTCCAGAGACGCCGAACACCGGTCAGCAATCCTTCTCTCTCTCTCACTCCCTCGGTTTCACTTTGATCGATTGGTCTCCTCTCTCTCTCTCTCTCTCTCTCTCTCTCTCTCTCAATTGATCTTGTTTTTGCTTGATTTGTAGAAGATGACACCAAGAACTCTCCATACGTTCATAGGCACACGTGAGTTTTTAATTCTTTTTTTGTATTTATGGAAATGGTGGAGTCCATGGTCTGATCTATGCAGAGGAAATGTTGGAATTGTTGATTCAATTGCTTTACCAAATTATAAGCATCATTGCTTAATGGAGGGTAACTCGAATTTGGGGATTCATATTGATACAATTGCATATGCCCAAGTAGTTTTTGTAGTTCATTTTTCCCTAATTAGATTTAGAATCAGTGTTGACTTTGGACTTCATCTCTAGTGATTGATTTGGGTGATTTTGTTTTTTTAATCAGATGTACTTTTTGGTTCATGAACCACCATACGACACATCATCTCTATCTCTAATCAACAAAAAATTCTTGTGATTTATGTTAGCTTCTTGACTCTATGGCCTATGCCATATGTTTTTTTTTATTAATATCATTGAGTTCAGTCCTCATGCAAATACGTGAATATACATGCCTCATTAAAGTAAGTCTTCACTCACTGTTTATTTCTCATTTACCTCAAGTATGTTTCATACTCTTAAGTTATTTTCATTTCATGCATGTGAACATATTGAGGAGATTAAGAGAAAATACCCCACCAATTATGAACGAAAACATCAAGAATTATGAACAGATTTTACAAAAAGTGTCCAGACTTTCTTCAAAATAAGATGGGAAGAAAAAACCTACATAGGACATTTGACAATAAAATTTCAAATAATAGAGAAGAAGAAGCTCCCCAATTTCAGAGACCTGCTTAGACAATAAAATTTCAAAATGCAGAGAAGAAGAGGCTGGGGAAGAGCAGAGTAATCAACTTCTTCTCAACTGAACCGTTCGCAGCTTATCAGCAGCTAGGAATGTATGAAATGCTACAGTGAACTGTGCAGGTTTCAGATAGAGGAAATGTTGGGTTATTCGGATTGGGTTTGGGTGTTTGGGATGGAGGGGGATTTATTTCTCTGTTACTTGTGATTCTTATTGTGTTTTGAAATAAGTGATATTGAGAATTACGTGTGGTGTGATCATTGGAATCTTATACAAGTTCACCCAAGCTAAGACTATTGCAAGGCATTTCTCATTATCAACTGAATATGGTGATCTATTTAACTGGGAAATCTCACGTTTGATCATTAAAACCACCATCTACCAGGCTATTGATTTTATCACTCATGGACTGTGGCTTTGAGCATCTGTTTTAAGCTTCCCATCTCTTAATTGAACTTATACTTTCTTCACTTCACTCTCTCATTGATTTTTCTAGGTGATTCTTGTGTCTAGTCTTGTTCTTTTAATCAGCTTAAAGAACCAAATATATTATGTAAATAAAACTTTAGCTTTTGGTTTCGGATTTTGGTTTTATGATAGAAATCAACTAAAGAACTTTTATGAAAAATATGGTTTTGAAAAGTAGCTTTTAGTGTGTTGAGATTTTGATTTTCAATTGTGTTATGTGATGTTCACTCTTGCATTATAAATTGCAGCCCTGTTTTCACCAACCTGGCCGGGAGTTTATCGATGTACAAGGCGTTGTCTCCTCAGGTGCTCGAGGGCGAGTTCGACTCTGCATTATAATTTTTTAATAATATAAAGCAATGGCTAATACACATTGTTTCATCTCATGACAGGTTTTGTTTCTCAAGTCAATGGATGAAGCTTTTCTGTTTTTCTATATAGAATTAAATGGTTATGTATTTTTTGCTTTGATATGATGTATATCGATTTTTTTATAGAATATAATGATGGAACAGGATTGAAATGCATTTTCTTTAGGAAATTATTTTTGGATGTGGTGTATATGAACATGTTTAGATAATTTACTAATTCATAAATGAACTTTTCCAAGGAAAATATTCCTGGGTAATAATAATAGTTGGGCTTGTATTAGTACTTTTATCATGATAGTCACTTTTGGCTGCTGTGCATAGATGGGCATCATTATATATCCAGCTGAGAATCACCAAAATACTCATATCACCTTGCCCAATATTATTGTTTATGGACAGATTTTGTAGATTTATTCCCTTGGATTTAACCACACTCCAATTTCGCTGATATGGACAACATTATGGTCACTTTTTCTTATTTGAAAGAGGAACATGCTTTACTTGTCAATGTAGTTATACATGTTGTCATTAACAACCTCTTGTTGCTTCACTTTTTCTGAATTGGGATGACAGGGAAATGCATTCGTCGAGGAAGGACCGAAAGGGCTAAACCCAGGATTCACTACAAGAAAAACATGTACTTGCAACGATCAAAACCGTCGCAAAGAGTCATCACAACCGTCGCAAATACCTTTTGCAACGGTTCTGCGGCGGTTTAAGCTCCGTCGTACCAAACGCTGTCGCAAAGGATATTTTGGGTATTTGTGGCGGTTTATAGCCGTCGCAAATACTTTTTGCAGCGATTTTTCTACTGTCGCAAAAAAGCAACCGCTTATTGTTTACAAAATCATATAGACTATATATTTTGCGACGGTTAAATTAGCCGTCGCAAAAAAATTTATAGATTTTTTGCCTTTTGTAACTGGACCAAAACTGCTGCAAATAATTTTTTTCCCATCTTGCTGCTTCATTTAGATTTTTTTTAAATCTTATATACCTTGTAGAAATGATAGATAAAAAGTATTTCATCCACTTAATTCATGACAACAACCACCTAATTCATTACTAAAAATAAAAAAAACAAATGGAATGCATTATCAACTTTACAAAAAAAATAAATATAAAAATTCATGACAAAAACAAGCATGCTCAAATTATAACACATAAGACTTCAGCGTCACAACTATAAGACCAAACACATATGCTTAATTGTTGCACATAAGAGGGCTGAAAAAAAAAGCAAATGAAAGGCTTCTTCTCCATGTGTGACTTCTGCATTAGCCCAGACTCCAGTGCCATCAAGATGTAGGGAACTAGACCTGGATGGATAAAATGAATGTGTGATTAATTCCAAATATCATGTGGACCTCATATGAAATTCAAGATTGATGTGTGGAAAAATTGAAAGGGATACTAGTTATATAATATATATTTTAAGTGGTAATATCTACTTAATTCCATGCAATTGAGATCGCAGAAAGCAAAGTTCAACATTTCCAATATCTAATGATGAATAATTGCATGATAAATGAGTGAGGATGAGTAACAACTAAAAAAAACTAAAACAATGTAACACTAAGGTATAGATATGGAAGTCAAACAAGATGGGTAAACTTAAGTTTTGAATTCTGTCTTAAACTTACTTACAACAAGGCTTGTTTAAATTTATGCATTGCAAATGCCCAGAGGAACCAAGATCTATATTCAATGGAAGAGCTACCAAGATCAGCACGGTGATGCCATGCATTCACTTTCACGAGTCCAGTCCACTCCCTTCGCCAGCTCTCTTTGTGATCCATTAAAGCCTATAATTTAAAATGTGTACTTAGATTTTATAATTTACACGAGAAAGCAATGCAGATGGATTTCTAATACACACAGACATGATTTTTTTTTTCCAGAAACATCATGTTTAATTAAAAAAATAAATTTTAAACTTGAAGCTTCAATCTGAATAATCATAATATACAGTAATAATTGTGATGCAAAGAAGGTTAACCATTTAAATAAAATAATGTCTTTTTCAGAAAAGAAAAGTATAATTAGCACACAGCCAGTAGGTGTTGGGTGCTATTTGCTTCCATTCAATCCCTACCTAAACTAGACATAAACTTGAGCCACATCACAAAGTCCATCATGTACCTGACTTGAAATCCCTCAATTCACAGAGCTAAGCAAATACAATTATTGGTATCTCATATATAACTCTGCATTTATTATTGCACCATTGCCGTCTTTATGAAGCATAAAATATGAGGATAAATTTGTCCAACCTCAGAACTACTAATTTCAATCAAAATGATTTTTAGCCTAGAATGAAAGATGTACTTACTTGTAAGACATCTATCGCATGGCAAGCAATTCCTCCAGAATTTAACAAAAGCATACCAGATATGCCAAGGGCTCCTAAAGTTTCAAATTTCCCATGGCCTGAATAGAATGAAAAGAGCAAAATATCATACAAAGTAGTATTACGGATTAAACATGATTAACTGCTTATTGCAGAGGAAACTTAAAATTACCATTTTCAAATACATGTTAAGCTCAAATTAAACATTGGTCTCGTTTTAAGCATATCCAACCGTATAGGTTATGTAAGAAATAGATTTATATAATAAATTCATATTATATAATTTTTTACACAAAATTGATAGAGAACAGAAGCAATAAGCAATAAGCAATAAACACAATCTTCCCTTAATTGTGCATGATTCTTCTATATTATTGAACATGATACTTCATCAACGATATGGTAGGCTATTGATGTCAGGTTTACTGAGAGAAAGGCATCATTGAATGGTGGATCACGTACCTGTAATGGGTGACCAAATGATGCAGAAAAATGGCAACTTCAAGCCTTGAGAAATCTCCTCCAGGACAAAGCCTCTGTCCCCCACCAAAAGGAGTGAAATTTATAGGGTTATTTTCTTTTCTCTGTTAAAAAGTAATCATAGGCAGGAAAAATATTTAAGTTAATATTTCCTCAAAAGATATATCAAAAGCAAAACAAAGCATCATTTCATGTCAATAAGAATATCTTGCTGAATTTCACTAATTTACTGATTGCATCTAGAACATGAACCGGAGGAATGGTTCTATTGAATTTATATATCATATTTAATTAATCCTTTAATCACTTACTTTCCATCTCCATGGATCGAACATCTATGGATTTTCATAACTGTCTTCATCCAAATGAATAGAACTAAAGCTAGTCAAGATGCCCCAGCTTTTAGGGATCACATAACCTGCAATATCAATAATAGAAAGAAGTGAAAAAAAAATTAAACAAGAAAAAGAAAGGGAAAAAAAATCAAATTGGATTGCTTGTAAAAAAATCATAATATGGAAATTCAATGCTATCAGATTAACCTACAGCTCTTAAAATCCATGGTGTCACAATACTTCAGGTTCATTGGTTTATTCAATAGAGCACATTGAGATATAAAAGAAAATTATTGTTGTACAAAGCAAGACTGTTCAGTAGCTTATCACCTTTGATATCGACATCCTTGAGAGCTTTCCGCCAAACCGCATTAATGATGTTTCCCATCTTAAGAGTCTCACTAATTACCTGAAGAACAATGCATTAGTCAAAGATCTATTATATTATATATTGGTTATTGTTTTTTTTTCTTTCACAAAGAGTACTTACATTCTAAGTGAACTCTAGGGACCTATAATCAGACCAAGCATAAGGTTCTCCTGATCCCATTTTCTCCTTTTTCAACTCCATGTTCTCCTTGGGTGTGGAAGTCATGGTTCCTCCTCCTCAACCAGCTTGTACTGTAGCTCTTCTCGCAGAAAAAACAGGACAACTCCATCAGCTAACTTTTCAAGGCAATGTCTTTCCTAAGGCTAATGGATGACCAAACCATCCACATATCATCAAGTAATGTCAGTGTAGACCTAGCTGGTAATGCAATGTATATAAATTGATCTGTCATGCATTTTTCAAATGACACAGGCCAATAAGAACAACTGCGACACCAACGCGAAAATGAAAATCAATCAATCAAAGAAAATCATGAACTACCTTTCTTTGTTGACGTTGGGCAAATCACTGGCAATCAAAGCGATACATGTGATCCGCGATGGACTCGGTCCCCTTTATTCCATGGTTCAACCACCCCCTCTTCGTCGTCCCAAACACAGGATCAACCAACATGAATCAAGAAATCCAAAACATAAAAAGCTAAAAATTGCATTCATACATGAAAGATCGGACGGTGAATGTACCTTGAGACAGTGACAGAGAGTGAGGAAATCGATGGCGGAGGACGATGAGGAGGAAGAGATGGAGTCGGACAGTCATCAGATCGGACGGTCAGGATCCTCTGCGAAGAGAAGTGCTTCGATGAGACGGATGGGGCGAGAGAGGGAGATATCGCAGACGATGAAGCGATTAGATCGATGGAGAATCGCAGATGAAGCGATTAGATCGGATTGGAGACCATGAAGCGGTTGATTTTGGATTTGATTTTTGGTATCTATAATTTGGGTTTTATGTTTATTTTAGGGTTTTCTTTATTGAATATATATATATGAAGATAGGACGGTGACCACAATTGGACTTTAAAATGAAAAAAAGAAAGAACAGTAGGATAGATAAGATTTATAATTAAATATTTGGGATAGACTTTATGCGTTACTTGCGACAGCACCAAATACCCATTAACTTTATGCGTTAATGGCGGCTCTACCCAATCGCAGCAAAAGGATGGAATTATTTGCGACTGCCAAAAACCACCGTCAAAATTTTGAGTATTTGCGACGGATCTTGTGGTCCGTCGCAAAAAAATCATCGCAAAAACTGTTTTTCCTTGTAGTGATTGATTGTGCTGCTTGTGGTGGGAGGGCTTGTGCTGCTTGTTCTTGCTGGGAACTATGCCTTGTACATGTATGCACAGAAAACACTGCCAACCCGGAAGAAGAAGCATGTTTTCAAGAAGAAGATGAAAAGGGAGAGGCTCAAACAAGGTGTTTCTGCTCCAGGAGAATAAGAGGATTAGCTCTGCCTCCTCTAGACAAAAAAAGGTGTGATATGTTAGCTAGGCATGGCTTCCTAGTTTTATTTATGGATTATAGAAACTTTTGAGACTTGAAGGTGGATATTGTAGCTGGTATAGACTATACACACTTGGAATTTAAGTGATAAAAAATGCATCTCTTTTTACATATTAATCCTCTCTAGCTGTTTTAAGGAGTTGTGCCAATGAACCGTTTTCACATCTAATTGCGTACATTTCATTTCTTAAAATGATACTGTCAGCTACTTTGATGAGGTGTTAATATGCAATTGGTTTGAGATTCATTTGCTTGCATGCGTTGGGTTCATCTCCTCCTGTATGAATGGCTGGCTCACTCTTTGTAGAAAAAGATAGAAGTGCTCCACCATCCCTTTATTAGCCTATATGAGTCTCCTTTGAGCGTATGAAAGGATCGCAATCACAGTCTCTTCATCGTAATTTTTTCATAGCTCGCACCCACTTATTGTGATCGTATCTCTCTGTGGTAGGAGTTATTCAACCCTGTGCATGAGGGGGCTTTATTCACTAATGACAGATTATCTTCACTCGCTATCACATTTTCAGATACACTTTTCCAATCTCTCACTCTTTTATTTAATGCTTTTATCATATTTCAGATAATGCATGACTTATTATATGTTTGATTTTTATATTCTTGATGTGACAATATTATAAGAATTTGTGTATTGTCTAAATATTTGCATGTCACGCACAACATAGACAAACTTTAGAAAGCTTATGTTGTTGAAAAAATTCCTTTTAAAACAAGGGCAATATCAAAAACCTAGTAAACCACAAATTCAAACCACTTTGAAAACACAGCAAATATTCTGTAAATAAGTAATAGAGGATTAGAAAAACATATCAGTTTTGTTGGAAGCGAGCATTGACACTCTGTTCTAGGTGAATAAGGCCCCCTCACACACAGGGTTGAACGGCTCCTACCACTGAGAGATACGACCACCAGGGTTATACCTCCTCGGGGTGCGAGCTACGAGGAGACCATAGTGAACAGCTGCGATCCTTTTAGATGCTCAGATCAGACAGGGAGAATGAAGAAGGATGTAGACGAATGAGTTTTCTATAATGGAAAAACCAGAACAGAAGAAGAACAGAAGAAGAAAACTCGCTGTAGGTGGCTCTGGACTTATGATTTTCACCGATGAGGAATGAGGACTTATATGGCCCCTTTATATAGGCACCACAACAACATTCGAAAATGTTTAACAAGGAAAACCGATCAATTAAACTCGCACATTAAAATTGTCGACCAATTAATTGCGCGCATTGAAATTATAACCGACCACTTAATCGCGCTCATTAAACAAAATTAATTCACACAACCGACCAATTAATTGGAGCTGTTTTAAAAACGTTTTTGGACGGTTTTTGAAATTTGAAATTCAAAATAATAAATGTTGTGTTTGACAAAAAGAAACTCACGCGCATGCAGGCCAAGCCCGCGGAAGGGGCCCAGTTGGCCTGAGGAGAGGGATTTGCACCCCCCCTGCGCGCGCGCCCATGTGTGGCCCGCAGTCCGACCTGGTTAACTAGTTTTTCCACCATAAATCCAAGCCCACGGGTTAATGGGTTGGGTCTCGTGTGCGTGCGTGTAGGGGTTTGACCCAACAAGTCTCAATAATAGAATGGTGTGTCTCTATGTATAAGGTAAAAGAATAAGTGGATATAACCGATGTGGAACTAAAGTGTTGGAAAGGGAAATGGGTATATCGAATTTTTGGTCAATCAAGGAATGAGCCATTTACATGGGCCCAACACTAACAATCCCCCCCTTGACAAAAAATTGTAGGATAAAGAAATACGAATATGATCTGAGCATATTATACCATGTAATAGGTGAAGGTACTTTTTGGGTTTGAACCTTCACTTAGTGTAAACTAGATCCAACTGAGAAGCCTGAATAGACCATGTCCTTGGATTCGACCCCTTTAGCCATAATTCACTAGTCACACACACGGTACAGGATATGGGTTCTGTTCTGCGGGGTAGTACGTTACGGCCATGTGCTCATATCCTTTCTTGAGTGCCTTAGAGACTTAGCCCAAATCTCAAAAAACGCGGCCCCACGTCAGTGCACTCATATAGGTGAGTTCTCCAGGGTGTCTGTGCGGGTCACACCCTCTCCGAAAAGGACTTGAACCCATTAAGATCATAAGTTCAACCTACTTCCGCTACAGTATAGTATTGTTATCATATGTATGAGTTAGAGGAGTTTTTTCCTCTACAGTACTCTCAAGTTTACCAATACAGCTTCGTTAACCCCTTGAAAACCATCTTCATGATATCTCCAATCACAATGGTGGGGAGCCCGCTGCAAGTAATTATATAATGGGCTGAAGCCCCATCCCCCTCGATGTCTCATGGACAAGTCATTTGACAAGTCCTTTTGTGAAATGATCTGCGAGATTTCTCTCGGATCTCACAAACTCTAGAGTAATTATCCCCTGAGAAATCAGGTGTCGAATCGATTTATATCGCAAGCGCAAGTGTTTAGACATTTTCTTATTATCATTATTTTGTAATGATTTTGCAATTACAACTTTGTTGTCACATCTTATGAAAATTACTGGAATAGGCTTTCCCATCAATGGAATCTCACTCAACAGATTCTTTAGCCATTCTGCCTCTGAGGCTGCAATATCCAACGCAATAAGCTCTGATTCCATTGTGGAACGAGCGATCATTGTCTGTTTGACAGACCTCCATGCTATTGCTGCACCACCTATCAAAAACACAAAGCCACTGGTTGATTTAATATCAACTGAATCAGAGATCCAGTTGGCGTCAGTATAACCCTCAAGTACAGGGGAAAACCAGTATAATGCAATGAAAGTGAAATAGATCCTCGCAAGTATCCAAATACACGTGTGAGTGCAGTCCAATGCTCTTTATATGGGTTGCTTGTGTATCTATTCAGCCTACAAACAGCATATGCAATATCAAGACGAGTGCAATTCATTAGATACATTAGACTTCCAAGTTCTCCCAAATTCTTTTTCAGCTTAATTGATGAATCATATGGTGTATGCAAAGATGAATACTCATATATTTTAAATTTCTTGAGTATCTTCTCAATGTAGTGTGATTGTGAAAGTGTAATGCCAGATGAAGTTTTGACTAACTTTATTCCCAAAATTACACTAGCATGACCAAGGTCTTTCATATCGAAATTTTTAGAAAGAAAATTTAGTTTCTCCAATAATGTCCTGATTAGTCCCAAAAATTAAAATGTCATCAACTTATAGGGAAAGTATAACACAAGCATCAGATTTCACTTTCATATAAAGACATCTGTCATACTCATTATTTTTAAAATCAAAAGAAGAGATGACCCTATCAAATTTTTCATACCACTGTTTAGGAGCTTGTTTGAGCCCATACAGTGATTTCATAAGTTTACACACTTTCTGTTCTTGTCCAGGAACCACAAATCCTTCAGGCTGGTCCATATAGATCTCCTCATCGAGATCTCCATGTAAAAATGCGGTTTTGACATCCATCTGATGGATTTCAAGACCATGAATTGATGCTAATGCGACCAGTATCCGAATAGTGGTAATTCTAGTGACAGGGGAATATGTATCAAAATAATCCACACCATGTTTTTGTTTAAAACCCTTTGCAACTAGCCTAGCCTTGTATTTTTCAATAGAGCCATCTGGATGAAATTTCTTTTTGAAGATCCATTTACACCCAATAGTTCTACTGCCTGAGGGAGAGCAGTAAGAACCCAAGTATTATTATGCAAAATGGAATCAAATTCACTATTAATTGCTTCTTTCCAAAAAGGTGCATCTAGAGATGACATAGCTTCATCGAAGGTTAAGGGATCATCTTCAATGAGAAATGTGAGGAAGTCATCTCCAAATTTTTTATTCTAGGTCTCTTACTTCTTCTTAATTCAGGTTCATTCTCAAGAGATGGAACAATGAAAGAAGAAGAAGCCCCTAGATCAGCAGAGGATTTATCTTCAGAAGCTTTAGAGATAGTGGTTTTCATGGGAAAAGTATCTTCAAAAAAGACAATCTCTAGACTCAATAATCGAGTTGGTACTGATCTCAAGAATTCCATATTATAGGACTAAAAACCTATATGCGGCACTATGATATGCATAACCCACAAATGCACAGTCAACTATTTTTGGTCCTAACTTCTTCTTTTTGGGAGGAGGTATACTCACCTTTGCCAAACATCCCCAGACTTTGATGCAACTTAAGGTTGGGTTTCCTACCTTTCCATAGTTCATATGGGGTTTTATCACAATCTCTAAGGGGAACCCTATTGAGAATATGACAGGCAGAATAAATGGCCTCTCCCAAAGATTTTCAGATAAACCAGAACTTGATAACATGGAATTAACCATGTCACACAAGGTCGATTTTTTCGTTCTGCCACACCATTGGATTGGGGTGAATAAGGAGCGGTGGTCTGATGGATGATGCCACTATCTTCACACAATTTAGAAAATTCATTCGATGTATATTCACCTCCTCGATCAGACCTAATCACCTTGATTTTTCTATCTAATTGATTTTCTACTTCTGCCTTATAAATTTTGAAATACTCTAAGCCTCATCTTTTGTACGCAACAAATACACAAAACTAAATTTTAAAAAATCATCAATAAAGGTTATGAAATATCTTTTTCTTCCTCGAGTAAGCATACCATTCATCTCACATATGTCACTATGTACTAAGCCTAACAGTTCAGAAATTCTATCAATAGATTTAAAAGGTTTTCTAGGTTGTTTCACTTGCACACATGTATGACATTTAGAGGTTTCATTAAAATGAGATTTAGGAATCAAATCAAGAAACATCATTCTTTTTATGGTACTTAATTTATATGTCCTAAACGAGCATGCCACATATTATGGGATTCAACATTCAAAGCAGTAGTAGATAAAGAGGAAGAACATTCAAACATAATATTCAATTTAAACAAACCATCACACACATAACCTTTTCCAACAAAGTTTTCAAATTTGGTGATTATAACTTTATTTGCTTCAAAAACTAGTTTATAACCCTGCTATATCAACAGCGACCCACTAACTAAGTTTTTTTTAAATCAGGAACGTGTTGCACGTTTTGAAGTGATAGGACATTTCCGGACGTGAAGAGTAGATCAACACGTCCTTCTCCAACGATACGTGCAACAGAGTTGTTACCCATTCTCACATATCCATCAATGGCTTGATAGGAAGTAAACAAGGATCTATCAGAACAAAGGTGTATGTTTGCTCCTGTATCTATCCACCAGTCAGTAGATTGACAAACTAAGTTTAACTTAGGATGAACAGTGACAAACTTAATTTGGGAGGAAGAGGGTGCAGGGTCATGAACCACCACATTCGTTTGGACTTTATTCTCTGAGTCCCTCTGGGTAGGATGGTTGCTCTTATTATTCAGATTCTGAGGAAGGGTCTTTTGTTTGTAGCAACTTCTTGCAATATGCCCTTTCTTCCCACACACGTAGCAACCAGCTTCATCATTGGTTTTCTTTTTAAACTGTTGCTTTACATGACCCTTAGCAGCCCCATTCTTTTTAAAAGGTTTGGACTTGGGTTTAAAACCTTCGGCTATGTGGGCTTTGGCTGAAAACTCTTTAGGAAGTTTAGACACCTTATCTTGAAGCCTATGCTCATCCTCTATCCTAATAGTGGTCAAAATATCATTCAAGACAGGTATACCTCTATGATGTTTAAGTTTGACAGCAAAATTGGACCAGGAGGGAGGCAATTTTTTAATAATGGAGTAGGCAAGAAAAGTGTCATCTAGAACCATCCCATATTTCCTAATCTCATGGATAATGGTTTTCAGGTCTACGATTTGTTTCATGATGGACAGATTATCAGCCATGTTAAATTTAAAAATTTTCCAACGGCATATTTTTCCAACCCAGCATCTTCAAGACTATATTTTGTTTTTCAAAAAATATCATACAACTCAGGGGTTAAGACACTCAAGATTCGACCATGGCACAAGAAATCCTTTTCTTCCCAGGCACCGTCTGATTCAGCAGTTTTTCCTTACGGATCTACTGTTATATCAGTATCGGTATCCTTGGGACTGTCAGACTTTGTAAGGTCAATGGAAGTGGACACTTTATCAGAAAGAGACTTGGTTTCACCTAAAGCAGTTCTTAAAATAGAAATAACCCTAGGGTGGTGAGCCAGTACCTACATTGCTGCTGCCATCTCTTAAAATTGGTACTATCAAACAAAGATAGTTTTACAGATAAATCCTCTCCAAGACCCATTTTTGAAAAACAACATAATGAGTTTGAAAAAAGGTTTAGGTTAAATGCAAATTATTCACCGACATTGTTGAAAAAATTCCTTTTAAAACAAGGGCAATGCCAAAAACCTATAGTAAAGCAACAGATTCAAACCAGTATGAAAACACAACAAATATTCTGCAAATAAGTAATAGAGGATTAGAAAAACATATATGTCAGTTTTGGTGGAAGCGGGCAATAACGCTCTGTCCTCGGTGAATAAGGCCCCCTCACGCACAGGGTTAAACGGCTCCTACCACTGAGAGATACGACCACCAGGGTTATGCCTCCTCGAGGTGCGAGCTACGAAAAGACTACAGTGAGCAGCCGCGATCCTTTTAGATGCTCAGATGAGACGGGGAGAATGAAGAAGGATGTAAATGAGTCTTCCGTAATGGAAAAACCAGAACAGAAGAAGAACAGAAGAGAAACACTCGCTGTAGGTGGCTCTGGACTTATGATTTTCGTTGATGATGAATGAGGACTCATATGACCCCTTTATATAGGCACCACTACAATGTTCGAAAACATTTAACAAGGAAAACTGACCAATTAAACTCGCACATTAAAATTGTCGACCAATTAATTGCGCGCATTAAAATTGTAACCGACCACTTAATCGCGCTTATTAAACAAAATTAATTCACGCAACCGACCAATTAATTGGAGCTGTTTTAGAAACGTTTTTGGACGGTTTTAGAAACATTTTGAAATTTGAAATTCAAAATAATAAATGTTGTGTTTGACAAAAAGAAACTCACGCACATGCGGGCCAAGCCCGCGGAAGGGGCCCAGTTGGCCCGAGGAGAGGGATTTGCACCCCCTGCGCGCACGCCCATTTGTGGCCCGCAGCCCGACCCGGCCTGGCCCGCTCGTGCACAAGCGCGACGTGCGAGCGCTCACGCTTGGTAAACTAGTTTTTTCACCATAAATCCAAGCCCACAGGTTAATAGGTTGGGCCTCGTGTGCGCGCGCGTATGGGTTTGGCCCAACAAGTCTCAATAATGGAATGATGTGTATATGTATAAGGTAAAAGAACCAAGTGGATATAACCGATGTGGAACTAAAGTGTTAGAAAGGTAAATGAGTATACCCAATTATTGGTCAACTAAGGAATAAGCCATTTACATGGGCCCAACACTAACATATGTATCGTGCACCATTCCTTTTAAGTAGAGTGTTGATACATTCATTCCAATTTATAGCCCCGCCTGCAATTTGGAGGCGGTGTAGATACCCATTTTGACCGATTTGGATCCAATTACTTATCCCTAGCGATATCCAAATCAGTTTAATACTTGTTCCAAATACATTATTTTTTCTACTTGCTATGATTTTACAAGTGTATAACCCTATGTCATGCATCTATATATATATATATATATATATATATATATATATATATATATATATATGCATCACACACACACACTCTTTCATGCCTCTCATGCACACAAGTCACTAGCGATGCATATCTCCCATCCAAACTTATGACTTACTCATCAAAATCATTTATATACATGCATGCATCACCATACATGTGACATTCAAACTCTCACCACACATGATATCCCAACTCCCACTCTCACGTACACCATGCCCACGCATTACTTTCACAAGTACACAATGATATAAGCCATGCAGGGGTGAAAAGTCAAAGATTTCATTTGAGAGGGTGGGATGATTTTTCACATTATTTGCTTAGGGGTTAAGGTAAGGACGAGATGAGTGGCTGGTCATTTCGGATGGTCATTCAAAGGCATGGGAGGGATTCAAGGAGGTATGGCTGAGCTTTCTTAGTGAGGAAGCAAGAAGGGTTTGGCTGGGGGTTATAAAAAGGAGGTGTCCGGGGCTGTTGGAAAAAAGGGAGATTTTTTCGGGTGTGTGCACATGGGTGTGTGAGAGTGGAGAGAAGAGAGAGTAAACAAGAGAGAAGCTAAGTATGTAGGTGTGTGTTTGTGTGAGACAGAGAGCAAGGGGAGGAAGAACAGAGAGAAAAAGATTTTTTTTTTCTTGTGTGTGCGCATGGGTGTGTGAGAGTGGAAGAGGAGAGAGAGTGAGAGAGACAGTGAGAGAGGCATGAAGAAGAAGACGTTGCAAAACAAAACAGGATTTTATCTTTTGTTAACTTATTTTTATTTGATTTTATTTACTAGTTAATCTCATTTACATCATTTAATCATTATCTAGTTAGTGCATCAATCCAACCCATTTTTATTGCATTTTTAAAGGGGTAAATCTTTTGGGGAGGGGTTAGTAAAATCATTACTAGTCCCCTCCCCAAACAAACCAACGCGATACGTTTTAGTGTTCATATTTAATTTCTTTTTTTTACTTTTCATTTTAGAATAATTTACTACACCATTTTTCTAATCGGATCTTAATCATTTTGTGCAAGGTACCTGAGCTTCACCGCGTTGCGTGGCCGGCTGCGTCAACGTGAAGAGAATCCAGCATCTCCCGGCAAAGGCGAGTAACAGAAGAAACCTTCTTTTATTGCTTTTGAGGAAAAGCAAGTGGCGATCACAATAGCGTCCTTGGGAGCGGTCGAGCGAACTTGAACGATTTTTTGAACGGCGATCCGGTGCGTCGCGTGCGGACCGGAACCAAGTTTGAAAGAACCAGATTAACGACGAACTTCGTCAAAAATCCACATCGACAGGCGGCCCCCCCAATCATTTATACATTCCATTAGTAGAGTATATACTGTCTTAGTGTAATATATGCTTCATTAGTGTAATTTATGCTCGATTTTTTTATAGAAAAATACGAAAAATGTGTTAGTTTGTTTAGATGTATACTTCATTTTTTATAATAGTATGTTTTGTATTATACAAGTATATATGTAGAAAAAAAATCAAACTTGTTGGGGACTACAGACGTGGTTGCAAATGGGGCTTGACATATCATTTTACTACGTAGTTAGGAAGATAGCATTTAATTCCTTTTTTTTTCTACAGATAAAAAAGGTTCATGTACACGTGAGCCCACTGGCACTGGAACATGAAAAAAGTAAGAATTCAATCTTCAAATTTGGAGGCATTTTACTCTAACCACACTCCAAATAAATCTTAAAATATAGAGATTTGGATTTGGCTCTCCAAATTTAGAGGTTTGGAGGTGGACTTGGAGGCCACCTTCAAAACATTTTTTTAACTTTTAAAATACCTAAAATCAACTACAAACACATTTAAAATTATTTTTGTCCTTTTTTATTCACACTAATTTCAACGTTGTGTATATTACGATTCATTAATCTATTTTTAACGAAAATAATATCATTCAAAATGAGACTAATATTAAATTATTTTAAAATTAATTTTAAAATTTTAATTAAATAAAAAAACTTGTTATGACTTAGTTTTCAATAGCTTATTCTATGACTTGTAGTTTCCTTTTAGGGCGGGTTATATAGAATCTCATATGTTCGATTATTCAAGGTATGTAATTTTATTTAATTAAAAAAATTAATAATTTAAAAATAATTTTGAAACTATTTAATATTATACTCATTTTAAAGATATCAACAAGACAGTTCCAACGGTATATTTTTTTTTATAAAAATGGATTAATATTAATAACATTAATTACTGAGTTTTGGTATAATATTAAAAATAATATTAATGATAGGGAAAAAAATAGAGAGTGATGATTAGAGTGAAACCCCTCCAAAAAAAGAATCTCCTTCAAATTGAGGCTTGACCCTCCATGTTTGAAAACTTGTATTAGTGATGCTCTAAAAATAATACATCCAACTCTTTTTGCAACTCTAATTCTAATCCACACATATTTTAAAATTTTTAAAAATAGTACATCTCATCTAATATAGTATATTATAATAAATAAATTATATACTCTAATAAATTGAATGGATTCATTAATAGAAAATGTCACATGTGAAAATTTTTAAACGAGACATATATCTTGTTAATGTGAGCGTTTGATATTATCAAGATGTATCAAATTGAAATGGTGTTAAAAAAAAGACTAGGTCTACCAAAGTGTAATAGAGCTCAAAAATAAAGTAGGCAGAAGAAACATAAGAGGGTACATAAACAAATTCTCTACCATCCGATATAAAGGAGCCTACGTGGCAGCCTCTGAAGCCAAACAGATACTATTGGAGTCAAGCGGGGAACTGGAGCTTTGTAAAGTCTTACATCTACATATAACGCTAATTCCAAACCATAAATCAATGTTTTTTTCACCACAAAGTAACGTGAAAAAGATACATATGGACTGATGTGCAAGTCAGTCGTCGGAAGATTCCCTTTTTGCAATTGATTAAATCAACCATTGCGTATGAAACGTATCTGTGTCACTCAATTTTTCTTCGATTTTCTCCAAGATATTTGAAAGTAAAAATAAAGATCATCCATTTAAAAAAAAATAAAAATAAAAAAGAAATTAAAAAATAAAAATAAAAACTAAAGAAAGAAGACTACATAATTTTATAAAGATTTTTTTTACTTTGGGTTTTGGGGAGATGTGATGCTGAAAATTTCAGGGGTCTCAATCTAATTCATTGAAAGTTGTAAGTTGAGTTGAAAAAAAAAAAAACACAACGTTGGAAAAAAATGTGGAGAAAAAGAGCCGTTGAAAATTTGGGTTAAGATTTGAGTCTCTGGATAAATATTTGAGTAGAAGTTGAATTTAGTATGAGTAAATGGTTGAAGAGATTTTTAGATAACTTTTACTCAAATTTAAATTTGAGTAAAGATTTGGGTATGTGATTTGAGATGTTTTTTATGTCTTTCACTCATACTATCGAAGGTAAATATCACATTAGAAATTTTTCACATTTTTTTATAAATAATATCACTTAATTCATTTAAGTATATTACATTTTATAAAAGTACATATTTCATTAGATGAATTATATTATTTTTAGAAAATTAAAAGTACATTTGATATGTATTTTATACTATAAAATGGATTGTGTGTAACATTTTTCAACATGTATATATAGATTTCATATTGTACTGCAATGTGATTTCGACCCCAATTAGTCTGTACCTTATCCTTGACCCCCCAGCACACTTTAACTAGAAGCATACGAGACTACGTCTGTACCTGAACTCTATTTGTTCCTTATAAAAAGGAGGTCTTTTTTTGTCAATAAACGCAAAGTTTTATTCCTTTCGTTCATAAACAGAAATGTACAAGGATACAAAAATTATAGTTTCTCCAAGGGAGTTGAAGACAGGGGGCTATGAGGGATCAGGATATGGATGGATTTTCATTTACTGCTATAGTATATAAAAAAAATTAAAAAAAAAAAGATGAATTTCTTGTAACTCAGGGTGTGAATATCGGCACATAAGAAGGTACATATATAACAGATTCTCTATCATCCGATATGAAGGAGCATACGTGGCAGCCTCTGAAGCCAAACATAACCCAGCATATTGGAGTCAAGCGGGGAACTGGAGCTTTGAAAAGTCTTATATCTACATATAACGCTAATTCCACACCATGAATCAATGTTTTTTTCACCACGAACTAACGTGATCAAAGATAGATAGCTCGTCATTTTCATATAGAAATATGCCTTTGGACTGATGCGCCGAGTCAATGAAAGTCAGTCATCGGAAGATTCCCTTTTATTTAGCGATAAGATGGAAGACTGAAAAAAAGGAACACCACATGATTTTATAAAGATTTTTTTTACTTTGGATTTCAAGAGATATGATACTGAAAATTTTAGGGGTGTTAATCTAATTGATTGAAAGTTGCAGGTGGAGTTTGAAAAAAAAAACACAATGTTGGAAGAAAACGTGGAGAAAAAAATTCGTTGAAAATTTGAGTAAAGATTTGAGTCTATAAAGATTCGAATAAAATTTTGATTTGATATGGGTAAGTGGTTGGATAGATTTTTGGATAACTTTGAGTAAAGATTTAGGTATAAGACTGGAGATGTTTTTAGTGTAATTCACTCATTCTATTGAAGTATATATCTCATTAAAAAAAATTTACATTTTCTATAAATAATATCACTCAATTCATTTATATATATATTTTACATTTTATAAAAGTTCATATTTCATGAGATGAAGTATATGATTTTAAAAAAATTAAAAACAATACGTATTTTAGGGTGCGTTTGGTTGCGCGATTGCGCTGCGATTGCGATTGCAGGAAGCTGCGGTTGCAATCGTGCAACCAAACAGTTTTGTAATCGCAGTTTTAAACCCAGCGATTGCAGGCAAATAGTGTTCAAAAGCTGTGATTTCAAAAAGCTGAGAAAATGAGCTTCCTGCAGAATCAAGTTTGCAATCGCAGATTCCTGCAGAATCAGTTTTGCAATCGTGCAACCAAACGCACCCTAAGACTTTAAAATGGATTGTGTGTAACATTTTTCAACATGTATAGATTTCACATTGTACTGCAATGTGATTTTGACCCCCAACTAGTCTTTACCTTACCCTTTGACCCCCAGCACATACTAACTAGAAAGCATGAGGCTATGTCTGTACCTGAACTCTATTTGTTCCTTATAAAAGGGAGGCTTTTAGTTCAACGGAACATACAAAAACACAAACCCACACATTCAAAATATGTTTCTGGGACTGTTGTTCCTTCAGTTTTTAAGGCTATCTTTGGTTTCCTGTCAAGCAAAGCCAGGCTGCCCTGACAAATGTGGAGATATTAGCATCCCCTACCCATTCGGCATCGGCGAAAGTTGCTCCAGGGAGGACCTCTTCACCGTCGGTTGCGACGACACTACTAATGGCTCCAGTACACCCATCCCATACATCAAAAGCGGACATATCAATATAACAAACATATCGCTCATAACAGGAGAGATCACTATCACCAATTACCTGGCCGAGTACTGCTACAACGAGTCAGGGAGTTCGAATTTGAGCATCAACAACATCACTCTTCCTGATAATGGACCCTACACCTTCTCCTACACCAAGAACAAGTTCACGGCTTTGGGTTGCGACACGGACGCCATGATCACGGCCGCGAGTGAGGGCCTCGGCACCGGGTAATAAGACCACGAGCAAGATCACCGAGGGGTCTTGTGATGGGTTTGGGTGCTGCCAAACATCCATCCCCAGAGGGTCAGATCCTTTCAGGTTTTCTTAGTAGCCCCCTATAATACCAAGTGTGCATCAATTCAGTCCTTGTAGCTATGCCTTCCTTGTTGATCAGAATTGGTTCAGATTGAGGATTTCGTGATCTCTCTGCTGGCTACAAGGAAAGAAATAATGGAAGTGTTCATGTGGTGCTCGATTGGGCAATTAGCAACAAGACATGCCAAGTAGCTGAAGCGGAGCCAGACTATGCTTGCCTAAGCCAGAACAGTTACTGCTACGACTCCACCAATGGCACTGGTTATCGTTGTAATTGCGCGGCAGGTTATCAAGGGAACCCTTATCTTAAAGATGCTGGACGATGTGTAGGTATATACATCTCTCTCTCTCTCTCTCTCTCTCAAACCTTCTAATTTTCATTAATAATTTGAGTAAAAGCTTCATTTAGTATAGTAAGTCTATAACCATTTATATACTTCAATCTTTTCAAAATTTTTTGTCTTCTTCCAAATATTCATTTATTTGGCCTAAAAATGATTCGTTGAAAATTTTTGGGTAAAGTTTTGAGTCTTTTTTATTTGAATAAATTTTTTAGTCTCCTTTCATTTAATATGGATTTGGATCAAGGGCTGAAGAAGGTTTTGTCAGATTTTTACTCAAATTTAAAATTTGATATGGGTTTGGATCAAGAATTGGAGATGTTCATAGACTCTGTTTGGATCCGTGTTTGACAGATTTTGATATTCAAAAGTCAAATGCTAATCCAAAATGTATTTACTCAAAACCCCCTATGTGCATTTTCTTCAAATTCCTGATCAACGTTTTAAATTAATCTTGGATCCAAACAGGCCCTTAAATGAGAATGAAATCTTATTTGTTTATAGACTAATTAATGCTTTAATTAACAGATATCGATGAGTGCATAACTCAGTCTTGCAAAGGGATCTGCATAAACACACCGGGAAGCTACAAATGCGATTGTCCAAAAGGAAAGCATAGTGATGACCCCAAGCAGTACGAATGCAAAAGTCCATTCCCTGTGGTGAAATTGACTCTGGGTAAGTCTACCTTCTCTACTTGTTGCATGCATTTTTAGCACAGCTAGATCAACAATGATAAGGTATATCCAAAAATTTAAATGCTTATTAATATAACTCCTAACGAAGCTAGATTCTTTTCTATACATTATAAACAATCAATTAGATTTTAATAACTCTTTATCTATCACAAATATAGTACATGATACTTTGGCGTTTGTTTTAGTTTAACTGAACATTTCCTTAAATTTCCAAACACAGATTAACTAGAAAATGGTTATTCACTGTCAATATAGCCAATGAATTTCATTACGAACGTTTCATTTACATTTGCTCTCCTTCAACTATTGTTCTAAATCCTTTTATGGGCCCTAGTTGTATTGTATTTAGATCGTTGATACGCTCAATCTGTTTTGCAGCCTCATATTCTATGATAACGTAGTATATACTGTGTTATATCATAGTGTATGGGTGCTATCATAGTATATGACATAAAAAATTTTGTCATTTTTTTAACTTGAAAAAATACACTGATGATACTTCATTTCATATAATAGCATGCACTTCATTTGAAAAGTATATAATTTAAAATATAAAAAAAACTTGTGTGGACTGCAATTGGGACTGCAATGAGGCTGGCGTGTCATTTTCCTTATATTTATTATGTTCTGGGGACTACCCTATTAAGCTTTGGGAGTGTACAATAATGATGTATAAAACTGAAATGATATTTTAACTTCATTCGGTAACAAAGATGTTAGAAATATCTCAATTATTACAATATCATTTTGACGATCAAACAGTAGGTTAACTAGTTTAATAACCGAAAGACAGACGATTAGATTTGTTCCAAAGAGTGATTGAAGATAAAAAAAAAATCTAGACTAACTTAAATTGAGTCGGAGCTCAACTTATTATTATTTATATTCTCACAGTTAATGTAACGTAAACACATACGAACTGGCCACTTCCAAATTTAACACACAATCTCTAATCCATTTTTATTTTGGTTGAACGTACATGCAGGGATAGGTATTCCATTCATTTTGGCTCTTTTTGTTTCTTGGATATATCTTGGACTTCAAAGAAGAAAGTTCATCAACTTTAGAGAGAAGTTCTATAAAGAAAATGGTGGCCTACATCTGCAAAATCTAATATCTTCATACCCAAATATTACATTCAAATTGTTTAGTGAAGAAGATATAAAGAGTGCAACAAACAAATTCGACAGAAACAACATCGTAGGCCAGGGAGGCCAGGGCATGGTTTATAAAGGAATTTTACCCAACAATCAAGTGGTAGCTGTTAAGAAGTCCATTGTGGTTAATGCAATGCAAGGTCAGCAATTTGCAAATGAGATGTTGATCCTTTCTCAAATCAATCACAGGAATGTTGTTAAGCTTTTAGGATGTTGTTTGGAGGTTGAGATCCCCATATTGGTTTATGAGTTCATCTCCAATGGGAACCTCTTTAATCTTATCCATGGAGAGTTCAATTACCTTTAAAAACCTGTTTGAGGATTGCAGCAGAGGCAGCATGCGCAATTGCTTATTTGCACTCAGCAGCTTCCCCTCCCATCATTCATGGGGATATTAAATCATCTAACATACTCTTGGATAAGAACTACACAGCCAAAGTGTCAGACTTTGGTGCTTCAAAGCTAACCCCAACTGATAAAGACCAATTTGCAACATTCATGCAAGGAACATTCGGTTACTTGGATCCGGAGTGCTTACAGACAGGTATATTGACAGAGAAAAGTGATGTCTACAGCTTTGGGGTAGTACTGGTAGAGCTCTTAAGTAGGAGAAAAGCAGTTTCCCAAGATGGATCAGAACAAGAGAGAAATTTAGTTACCTTTTCATGACATCCATGAATGATAATAGCCTCATGAATGTTTTGGACCATGAGATCATGAATGAAGGTAAAATGGATTGATACATGAAATTTCTCGGCTCGCTAAACGCTGCCTTAGTGTCCAAGGGAAAGAAAGGCCAACAATGAAGGAAGTTGCAACAGAACTTGAAGGTTTGACAGTCCTTGAGAATCATCCATGCATGTCAAATAATCCTGAGACTGAGAGCCTCCTAAACAAATCATCTGAAACATATGTAGGAGATAGCTCAGAGTTTTTCAGTTTGGAGAAACGTGCCGTGTTGTCTATCGAACCTGGGCGCTAAAGGATTCTTACAGTGAAAAAAAGATATGTCTATTATTTGTGTGCCTTATACTTCACATCTGTATGTGTATGCAATGGTATGAATATGTGAGAACTGGGTCATTTTATCTGCCTTGCAATGTTTTGTTGCGTTTTATGTACTTGTAATCTTATTTTCATCTTAAGAACATATTTGAATTTGATGTACTTGTGAAGAGATCGTGCATGTATGATTGAGAAGTAGTCCCACGATGATTTTTTTGGGGTGAGAGTGGCGTGGACCATCAATTGCTATGAAAGAGATACCAACAAATGGTATTACAATAATGTGAAATCCATATTTTTAAAAGAGTGTGATATGTCATCCAATATGGTGCATCCTCAAAATTATCAAGTTGTCAAATGACAACTATGAGAGTTGATGCTTCCAAATTAAAAAAAGATTTTTTATTTTTAGGTTTTTGTAAACTATGTTATTTAGTGATTAATTCATTTCTTCTTTATATTTTTTTAAGTCTCCAACTTCAACCATCTATTTCATTTTTAGTCCGTCCATATACTGTTAGTTTATCAAATGAGATTTTTTTATTTTTTAAGTCTTATAAACTATGTTATTTCGTGATCAATCTCTCCCTTATTCATAGTTCATTTTAAGTCCCCAATTTTAGACGCATATTTTTTATTAGTCTCTGAACAAAATATTTGTATGGTTTTATAAGTATTTTGATATTTGAAAGTAGTATACAAATGTTTGGTAAAATATCTAACCAAAACTGCATTTGCATTGTTAGTTGTTTAGTGACAATTTCATAGTTATTCAACACTGCATATGTCCACCCAATAATTGCATTATCTTATAGCCATAACTATCTAATTAGGATTGATTGTGCAGTTTGTGGTGCTTGTGCTGCTCATTCTTGTTGGGAACTATGCACTACAAGAAAAACTATTTTTGCGACGGTTTCAAACCATACAGATGGGGTGGGGGTACCGATAGCCCAGGGAGAGTTTTGGAGTGTGAGTGGTAGTAGCGGTTGGGTTGGGGAAGGGCTGATGGGGTGGGGGACAGTAACAGATGGAGAGGGAGGAAGAGTTGTTGCTGCAGATGGGGATGGAGGCCTTGGAGGGTCAGCAATGGTGTGGGGAGTGAGAGGGGTTGAGTCAGGCGGGGGTGAGCCAACAGAGGATTTCAATCGAAATGCTTTGAATATACTATCAATAGTGCCCCCTGGAGGAGGGCGAGACTTGTTTGGAACTACAGAAGGCAATGTAACAGGGGACGAACCTTCCTCTGGAGAGGGCTGCGTGGAGACAGAGGAGGGCATGCCCCCCACCATCTCCGCCTTGAAGCCGACCCTCAGCCGGAGAGAGAGCTCCCGCCGAAAACTCTAGGTTGAGCTCCTTCAGTCCTTCAGTCCACCGAAGATAATGTTTCTTCTTTGCAGTTTTATTAAGTTTGTGCATGTATATATTGATTCCTTTTGTTTATGTTTTTTATTATCAAAGGTGGTGTTCACCAATATTATTTCAATTGATAGACTACTTATTACAAGGTTAAGGAAGAAGAGAAAAAAGTTGGAAGTGGTTCATAAGAAATGCACCACCCCAAAGATACAAGGAAGCACTCAACCCCCTTAACACAAAAGGACCCCTCCGAAATGGTAATCTAGGCTTCCGTTTTCACGATATATTTGCACTAGTCCTTTAGGTAATAGAATAGTTTGCACCAGGTCATCTCTACATAGAAAAGTTTGTTTTGGAACACTTTCTCATTTCTTGTGTTCCAAATGGCCCAGCAAACAGTATGAGGAATCATCCAAAGGAATGCAGTAGGTGTTCTCTATCATCTTTCTTGTATTTATTGATTCCTTATGAGAAATGTATTAAAACTGGTATATAAGATCATTATTTGCTGAGTATAATTGGTATACAGACGAAGAGAAATAATTCACACACCATTTGTTCACTAATATGTAACATGACAACATCTTGTATTCATCATTTCTTGATAAAAATAACGACTTTAGAGCTCCCGAAAACCTATGAAACCTGAAACCCAAAACCTTGGGCGGGAACCTTCCCCCCGCGCTTTCCGCCGGTGAGTGTGGCAGAGCCGGACGGGGTCTCTCCTCCAGCCACTTCTCCTCCCCCTGATGGAACTCTCTCTCCCAACCCGGATCAACCTTCTACCGTGAAACCTGTGAAACCCCCTCAGGGGGGAATCATTGATAGCATTTTCAACGCATTTAACATCAAATCTAGGGCATCATCCATTAACCCCTCCTCCACCTCCCTTCCTACAACCACCACACATGAAACCCCTACCTCTGCTTCTGCATCCACCGCCATCATAGCTCAACAAACAAAAGCTTCACTTCCACCAACTTCTTCAAAACCTATTCCCCCTTTCACCACCCCATCCCAACCCCCCTCCTGTGCTCCTCCACCCTCCTCTTCAAAAGCAACCCCTTCATCCTCTATCTCCTTCCCTGCCCTCCCTACTCAAAAACCACGGAAGTTAGTGCAAGCCCCCCCCCCCCATCTTCCTCACTTCAGGTTCGCGCATGGGGCTCTCTATTTCAGACAGAGATCCCCCAATCAACGGGGAGCTCGCTGCGATTCATTGCCCCTACCGTCGAAGGCTCAAACTCCATGGCGGTCCTCAACCCGGAAGCTTATGCAAAGAACATCCAACAATGGAACCGTGCTGTTGTCGGCTACATCATTGGTAAACTACCCGTTTTCACTCCTTTCCTATTGGTTTTTAAAAAACTATGGAATCCCAAAGGAGAAATTCATTTTCTCCTCCATGGGAATGGGTTTTTTACGGTAAAATTTGATCTAGATGAATACATGAACTCCATTCTTGAACGAGGCCCTTGGACCATGGACCACCGGCCCTTTATCCTCCAAAAATGGACCCCCCCCCCGTTCGTATGGAACATGAGAGACTAAGTAGTATCCCAATATGGATTAGACTTCCTAATCTCCCCCTCCATCTTTGGGAGGAAGACTGCCTCAGCCGGATAGGAAGCCTTCTTGGAGTTCCGCTTCTTGTAGACTCCGCCACGCTCCGGTGTAGCCGTGCATCCTATGCTTGAATTTGTGTGGAGGTTCAAGCATCAACACCACTCCCAGACACTATTCTTGTTGAGGTAGCACCAGAAATTCGCGAATCCTTCAAGGTTGACTATGACTGGAAACCATATGCTTGCAAATATTGTCAAACTTTTGGTCATGATGAGGCATGTTGTGTAATGAAACCCACTGTCGAAGTCCCAACCACAGGCAAAGGTGGGAAGGCAATGATAACAACAACCACTCTAAAGGAGAATGAAAAGATTGTCTCTCGATGGATTGAAGTCTCCAGATCAAACAACAATTCAAAAGGAAAGCAAATTGTGGATGCTACAGACCCTATCTCCTCTTCCCAGCAAAGCAGTAAGATGTCTCCATCTCCAGCAAACAAATTTGCAATCCTCCAAGATATCGCTGAATCGGACGAGCCTTTCATAGAAGTCATTGAGAGAAATGATCTCTCACCCAAAACTTCCAATGTCGATCTTGAAGTCTCGCACCCGCAAGCATCAGCACCTGGAAAATACCACCCATTGAGAAGTCTCCAACAATATCGGTTCAGCCTGGTAAAGCAAACAGCTCCTTTGTAGTAGAGGAAAAATCTCTTCCACAAGCAAATTTTGTGCTTTTAACCTCTCCTCCACCAGGGGTCAAGCCCCAAAATCCTTAGCAGGCCTCAATCAAGTAAGCAACCCTCCCAAACTCATGCTCATGTTAACCTCTAATTCACTGGAAAGAATGCCTCCCTAAAAGAGGTGTTCCCTCCTTCCTTTTTATTTGAATCTCCTACTCTGCTCAATGAGGTGGTGCACTTACCATTGGAGGACATCCCCCTAGAGGTTGACTTTTCCTTGACTCCACTAGAGGTCTCCTCAATTAGTCAATCTACTCGGGCAAAGCAGGGAAGAGGAAAATTTCATAAAACAAAACAAAAGGGTGGTGGTCCTCTCCAACCCTCAAAGAAAAATAAAGCAGCAACCAAAGGTGCTCTCTCTCTGAAGAAGAGTATCAAGCCGTATTTGGCATGAATCGTGGTCCCCCCTTCTACCTTCTCCAATGAACTGTCTGTTTTGGAACGTTTGTGGTCTCAACAGTCGAGAAAAGCAACATGATATAAAGAATTTTCGGTCAAAATTCTCTCCCCTATAGTGTGTCTTGTCGAAACAAAAGTTGATCAGCTCAATGCGGATAGAATTAGCGGACAAATTCTCCCTCACTACAAAATTATAAATCCTCTTCAAGGGGGTAGGATTTGGATCTTATGACAACCGGCCCTACTACATGTTCAATTACTAGAATCCTCCTCACAGTTCCTACGTTGCAAAGTAACCCCTGCTTCTGGTTCACATAATTTCTTCCTCACTGCTATCTATGCCTCAAATCTTGCTTATGGGAGGTTAATATTATGGCATGATCTCAGTCGTCTAGCTCAGTCTATAGCCCAAGATCAGTGGCTTGTTGGAGGTGACTTCAATGAGATTTGATATTGTCATGAAAAACAGGGAAGCAATCTGATTCATTCAAGACGCATGTCAAGATTCAATGACTGTCTTACAACCTGTCGTCTTCACAATCTTTGGACCATGGGGCCCTAGCTTCTCCTGGAGCAACAATCAAGACCGTCGTATAGTCTGCAAGTTGGACATGGTGCTTGTTAACTTGTCATGGCTACATCAAAACACAAATGGTTATGTTCAATACCACCCGGATGGTCTCGCTGACCACACCCCCTACAAGTCACCTCGAACCCACCCTTTCCATCGAGCCCTCGCCCTTTCAAATATTTTGTTGCCTAGGAACTCAATTCAGGGTTCGAAGGGGTGGTTCAAAAGGCTTGGCAGATCAAAGTTAGTGGTTCTCACATGTTTATCCTTGCAAAAACGTTACAACATCTGAAGGTACCCCTAAAAGACTAGAATAAACAAGTTTTTTGTCCCATTCAGTCCTCTCTTCCCGGAAGAGGTCTTGAGAGGTATGAACTTTCCTTCCTACTGGATTCATCTTATTCTTCAATGTATACAGACAGTTTCTTTCTCAGTCTTAATCAACGACAGTCCGCAAGGCTTCTTTGGTGCCCGTTGTGGTCTTCGCCAAGGAGACTTGATTTTCCCATTATTATTTGTAATCACAATGCAGGCCCTTTCCGTCCAGATTGAACAAGCTATCGCCAGGGGATCGATTGGTTTATACCTCAGGCTTGAATTGAATATTTCTCATCTCTCCTTTGCCGATGACTTGGTCATTTTTACTGATGGTGAACCATCCTTCGCACACGGCATGCACTCATTGCTCTGCTCCTTCTCTCAATGGTCTGGGCTGCATCTCAACCCTCTCAAGAGTCAGCTTTTCTCATCTCTTGATGACTCTGAATTTGCGAACATCCTGGGCATTCCCTTATGTCACCTTCCAGTTAAACACCTTGGACTCCCACTCACTCAGAAATCTCTTACTCACTCTATGTGTATGCCTCTCATTGATAAAATGCGTTCAAAGATCCACTTTTGGTCTTCCTCACTCCTCTCAAAAGCTGGTAGGCTTGAGTTAGTTCACTCAGTGCTGCAGAGTTTCAGCTACTATTGGATTGCAGGCTTCCCTCCCAAAAAAGACCAACAAGGTCATCGAACAACTTCTCAGCAACTTCATGTGGGTTGGAGACTGCAACAACTCAAATCAGTGTGCGGTGAAATGGGCGCAAGTATGTCTACCTAAAGTTGAGGGTGGCCTTGGTCTCAGGTGTTTGCGCGAATGGAATGAAGCTACTATGGGAGTTCGATATTGGGAACTAGCCTCTAATCATCAATCTCTATGGGCATCATGGATGAGAAAAAAATATCATTCAAAAACAAATATTTGGTCGACAACTCCAAGGGCCACTGCCTCTAGTGTTTGGAAATCTATTATTCATGCAGGTTCTTGGATTAAAAAGGCTACAAAATATGTTATTTTCTCGGGTAATACAATTAACCTTTGGAATGATCCTTGGCTCCAAGGCTTTGGTCTTCAACATCATTTCCAGGGAATGGCACTTCTTTGTCCTCCAAAGACAATTATGCTTAGCACTCTTTTTCGAGATGGGAAATGGCATAAACCACATAGGTGGCCATCGGAACATGGCACTCTCTGGGAGGTTATTACGGAAATTGAAATGGGAGGAGACGGCACATACATTTTGGTCTGGACAGGTTCAAAATCTGGGAAAATTTCATATTCATCGGCCTGGGAATATATTCGCAAAAAAAGTCCTTCAGCTGTTTGGAAAAAAGAACTTTGGAGGCCGATTCAACCACCAAGAAGAAGGAGTCTCCTCTGTTGGCAAGCAGCACTTGATAGGCTCCCCACCTTACAAAGATTTTTCTCCCACCATATGGCCCAAAACAAAAACTGTTTGCTCTGTTTTTTGGGTTCAGAATGTGTATCTCACCTGTTCTTGATCTGCCCTTTCTCAACTTATATTTGGAAACCACTCTCCTCTTGGGGTATCTCATGTTCGGTTTCAATCCCTTCCAGATCAATACACTTGGTTTATATCAATTGGCACCACTCAAACAGAAAAAAGGTGCTTCATTTCATCCTCACTCAGACTATGTGGTCTATTTGGCTAGAACGAAACGATAGGCTTTTTCGGAACACAAGATGCTATAAGCCGCTGTTAATCCATCGAATTCTTGCAGCAACAAGAGCAGCTTTTGCGGGTCATACTTGTGAAGATGAACCAAGTCCGATCTCAGAGATAATGTGTTCTCTTTTCAGATTTTCGATCCATCCAAAGCAGGTGATTGAAAAAGCGGTCACTTGGGAGGCTTCAAAGGAAGGTTGGTTGAAGCTCAACTCAGACGGATCGAGATCCGATGATCTCTTTGCATATGGTGCCCTTGTGCGAGATCACTCAGGAAATTGCCTCAAAGCTTTGTCTGCGAGGGTCTGGGCATCTTCCATCAACCTCCTAGAACTAAAATGTCTGGTAGAAGGGCTGCGTTATATCGATCTCTAAAAGCCCCATGAGTATGGCTGGAATCGGACTCTACTACTGTCATTGCTTGGATCCACGATCGGGGCATCATCCCATGGATGGTTTTCAGGGATTTAAGAGCCTTCTCTACACTTTCGGCAGCCCTCACGGAGTGGAAAGCCACTCATGTGTACCGGGAGGGGCATCTGGACATTTCCCCCTTATTCAGGGGTAAATAAAAAATAAAAAAAAATCCAGGGACAAAAAAAAATTATATCCCTGGTCAAGGGGCATCTGGACAATTCCCCCTTATTTTTTTTTTTTGACAAAAATATTTACTTTTGTTTAATAATCACTGTTATGAACCTAAACTATCCTTTATTTACTTTATTTCTCATAAACCCTAAAGCCTCTGTCGACGCCGACCACCTCCATCGACGCCCGATTCAACCTCTGTCGACGCCAACCGCCTCCATCGACACCGGATTCAACCTCTGTCAACGCCGATCGCCTCCATCGACACCGGATTCAACCTCTGTCGACACCAACCACCTCCATCGACACCGGATCATTGTCAACCTCTGTCGACGCAGGATCGCAGTCAACCTCCAGAGATGCCGAACACCGGTCAGTAATCCTTCTCTCTCTCTCATTCCCTCGATTTCACTTTGATCGATTGGTCTCCTCTCTCTCTCTCTCTCTCTCTCTCTCTCTCTCTCTCTCTCTCTTTCAATTGATCTTGTTTTTGCTTGATTTGTAGAAGATGACGCCAAGAACTCTCCATACGTTCAGAGGCACACGTGAGTTTTTAATTCTTTTTTTGTATTTATGGAATTGGTGGAGTCCATGGTCTGATCTATGCAGAGGAAATGTTGGAATTGTTGATTCAATTGCTTTACCAAATTATAAGCATCATTGCTTAATGGAGGGTAACTCGAATTTGGGGATTCATATTGATACAATTGCATATGCCCAAGTAGTTTTTGTAGTTCATTTTTCCCTAATTAGATTTAGAATCAGTGTTGACTTTGGACTTCATCTCTAGTGATTGATTTGGGTGATTTTGTTTTTCTAATCAGATGTACTTTTTGGTTCATGAACCACCATACGACACATCATCTCTATCTCTAATCAACAAAAAATTCTTGTGATTTATGTTAGGCTTCTTGACTCTATGGCCTATGCCGTATGTTTTTTTTTTTTTAATATCATTGAGTTCAGTCCTTATGCAAATACGTGAATATACATGCCTCATTAAAGTAAGTCTTCACTCACTGTTTATTTCTCATTTACCTTAAGTATGTTTCATACTCTAAAGTTATTTTCATTTCATGCATAGTGAACATATTGAGGAGATTAAGAGAAAATACCCCACCAATTATGAACGAAAACATCAAGAATTATGAACAGATTTTACAAAAAGTGTCTAGACTTTCTTCAAAATAAGATGGGAAGAAAAAACCTACATAGGACATTTGACATCAATAATAGAGAAGAAGAAGCTCCCCAATTTCAGAGACCTGCTTATACAATAAAATTTCAAAATGCAGAGAAGAAGAGGCTGGGGATGAGCAGAGTAATCAACTTCTTCTCAACTGAACCGTTCGCAGCTTATCAGCAGCTAGGAATGCATGAAATGCTACAGTGAACTGTGCAGGTTTCAGATAGAGGAAATGTTGGGTTATTCGGATTGGGTTTGGGTGTTTGGGATGGAGGGGGATTTATTTTTCTGTTACTTGTGATTCTTATTGTGTTTTGAAGTAAGTGATATTGAGAATTACGTGTGGTGTGATCATTGGAATCTTATACAAGTTCACCCAAGCTAAGACTATTGCAAGGCATTTCTCATTATCAACTGAATATGGTGATCTATTTAACTGGGAAATCTCACGTTTGATCATTAAAACCACCATCTACCAGGCTATTGATTTTATCACTCACGGACTGTGGCTTTGAGCATCTGTTTTAAGCTTCCCATCTCTTAATTGAACTTATACTTTCTTCACTTCACTCCCTCATTGATTTTTCTAGGTGATTCTTGTGTCTAGTCTTGTTCTTTTAATCAGCTTAAAGAACCAAATATATTATGTAAATAAAACTTTTGCTTTTGGTTTTATGATAGAAATCAACTAAAGAACTTTTATGAAAAATATGGTTTTGAAAAGTAGCTTTTAGTGTGTTGAGATTTTGATTTTCAATTGTGTTATGTGATGTTCACTCTTGCATTATAAATTGCAGCCCTGTGAGTTTATCAGTGTACAAGGCATTTTCTCCTCAGGTGCTCGAGGCCGAGTTCGACTCTGCATTATAATTTTTTAATAATATAAAGCAATGGCTAATACACATTGTTTCATCTCATGACAGGTTTTGTTTCTCAAGTCAATGGATGAAGCTTTTCATCCTGTTATAGTACTTTTTTGTTTTTCTATCCAGAATTCAATGGTTATGTATTTTTTGCTTTGATATGATGTATATCGATTTTTTTATAGAATATAATGATGGAACAGGATTGAAATGCATTTTCTTTAGAAAATTATTTTTGGATGTGGTGTATATGAACATGTTTGGATAATTTACTAATTCATAAAAGAACTTTTCCAAGGAAAATATTCCTGGGTAATAATAGTAGTTGGGCTTGTATTAGTACTTTTATCATGATAGTCACTTTTGGTTGCTGTGCATAGATGGGCATCATTATATATCCAGCTGAGAATCACCAAAATACTCATATCACCTTGCCCAATATTATTGTTTATGGACAGATTTTGTAGATTTATTCCCTTGGATTTAACCACACTCCAATTTCGCTGATATGGATAACTTATGGTCGCTTTTTCTTATTTGAAAGAGGAACATGCTTTACTTGTCAATGTAGTTATACATGTTGTCATTAACAACCTCTTGTTGCTTCACTTTTTCTAAATTGGGATGACAGGGAAATGCATGCATTCGTCGAGGAAGGACCGAAAGGGCTAAACCCAGGATTCACTACAAGAAAAACATGTATTTGCGACGATCAAAACCGTCGCAAAGAGTCTTCACAACCGTCGCAAATACCTTTTGCAACAGTTCTGCGGCGGTTTAGGCTCCATCGTACCAAACGCTGTCGCAAAGGATATTTTGGGTATTTGTGACGGTTTATAGCAGTCGCAAATACTTTTTGCAGCGGTTTTTCTACTGCCACAAAAAAACAACCACGATAGCTTATTGTTTACAGAATCATATAGACTATATATTTTGCGACGGTTAAATTAGCCGTCGCAAAATTTTTTATAGATTTTTTGCCTTTTGTGACATGGACCAAAACTGCTGCAAATAATTTTTTTCCCATCTTGCTGCTTCATTTAGATTTTTAAAAAAATCTTATATAACTTGTAGAAATGATAGATAAAAAGTATTTCATCCACCTAATTCATGACAACAACCACCTAATTCATTAATAAAAATAAAAAAAACAAATGGAATGCATTATCAACTTTACAAAAAAAATAAAAATAAAAATTCATAACAAAAACAAGCATGCTCAAATTATAACACATAAGACTTCAGCGTCACAACTATAAGACCAAACATATATGCTTAATTGTTGCACATAAGAGGGCTGAAAAAAAAAAGCAAATGAAAGGCTTCTTCTCCATGTGTGACTTCTGCATTAGCCCAGACTCCAGTGCCATCAAGATGTAGGGAACTAGACCTGGATGGATAAAATGAATGTGTGATTAATTCCAAATATCATGTCGACCTCATATGAAATTCAAGATTGATGTGTGGGAAAATTGAAAGGGATACTAGTTATATAATATATATTTTAAGTGGTAATATCTACTTAATTCCATGCAATTGAGATCGCAGAAAGCAAAGTTCAACATTTCCAATATCTAATGATGAATAATTGCATGATAAATGAGTGAGGATGAGTAACAACTAAAAAAAACTAAAACAATGTAACACTAAGGTATAGATATGGAAGTCAAACAAGATGGGTAAACTTAAGTTTTGAATTCTGTCTTAAACTTACTTACAACAAGGCTTGTTTAAATTTATGCATTGCAAATGCCCAGAGGAACCAAGATCTATATTCAATGGAAGAGCTACCAAGATCAGCACGGTGATGCCATGTGCCATGCATTCACTTTCACGAGTCCAGTCCACTCCCTTCGCCAGCTCTCTTTGTGATCCATTAAAGCCTATAATTTAAAATGTGTACTTAGATTTTATAATTTACACGAGAAAGCAATGCAGATGGATTTCTAATACACACAGACATGATTTTTTTTTCCAGAAACATCATGTTTAATTAAAAAAATAAATTTTAAACTTGAAGCTTCAATTTGAATAATCCTAATATACAGTAGTAATTGTGATGCAAAGAAGGTTAACCATTTAAATAAAATAATATCTTTTTCAGAAAAGAAAAGTATAATTAGCACACAGCCAGTAGGTGTTGGGTGCTATTTGCTTCCATTCAATCCCTACCTAAACTAGACATAAACTTGAGCCACATCACAAAGTCCATCATGTACCTGACTTGAAATCCCTCAATTCACAGAGCTAAGCAAATACAATTATTGGTATCTCATATATAACTCTGAATTTATTATTGCGCCATTGCCGTCTTTATGAAGCATAAAATATGAGGATAAATTTGTCCAACCTCAGAACTACTAATTTCAATCAAAATGATTTTTAGCCTAGAATGAAAGATGTACTTACTTGTAAGACATCTATCGCATGGCAAGCAATTCCTCCAGAATTTAACAAAAGCATACCAGATATGCCAAGGGCTCCTAAAGTTTCAAATTTCCCATGGCCTGAATAGAATGAAAAGAGCAAAATATCATACAAAGTAGTGTTACGGATTAAACATGATTAACTACTTATTGCAGAGGAAACTTAAAATTACCATTTGAATTATATTGCATATAAACATTCTGCATATAGCAACTTAAAATTACCATTTTCAAATACATGTTAAGCACAAATTAACATTGGTCTCGTTTTAAGCATATCCAACCGTATAGGTTATGTAAGAAATAGATTTATATAATAAATTCATATTATATAATTTTTTACACAAAAGTGATAGAGAACAGAAGCAAGAAGCAATAAGCAATAAACACAATCTTCCCTTAATTGTGCATGATTCTTCTATATTATTGAACATGATACTTCATCAACGATATGGTAGGCTATTGATGTCAGGTTTACTGAGAGAAAGGCATCATTGAATGGTGGATCACGTACCTGTAATTGGTGACCAAATGATGCAGAAAAATGGCAACTTCAAGCCTTGAGAAATCTCCTCCAGGACAAAGCCTCTGTTCCCCACCAAAAGGAGTGAAATTTATAGGGTTATTTTCTTTTCTCTGTTAAAAAGTAATCATAGGCAGGAAAAATATTTAAGTTAATATTTCCTCAAAAGATATATCAAAAGCAAAACAAAGCATCATTTCATGTCAATAAGAATATCTTGCTGAATTTCACTAATATACTGATTGCATCTAGAACATGAACCGGAGGAATGGTTCTATTGAATTTATATATCATATTTAATTAATCCTTTAATCACTTACTTTCCATCTCCATGGATCGAACATCTATGGATTTTCATAACTTTCTTCATCCAAATGAATAGAACTAAAGCTAGTCAAGATGCCCCAGCTTTTAGGGATCGCATAACCTGCAATATCAATAATAGAAAGAAGTGAAAAAAAATTTAAACAAGAAAAAGAAAGGGAAAAAAAATCAAATTGGATTGCTTGTAAAAAAATCATAATATGGAAATTCAATGCTATCAGATTAACCTACACCTCTTAAAATCCATGGTGTCACAATACTTCAGGTTCATTGGTTTATTCAATAGAGCACACTGAGATATAAAAGAAAATTATTGTTGTACAAAGCAAGACTGTTCAGTAGCTTATCACCTTTGATATCGACATCCTTGAGAGCTTTCCGCCAAACCGCATTAATGATGTTTCCTATCTTAAGAGTCTCACTAATTACCTGAAGAACAATGCATTAGTCAAAGATCTATTATATTATATATTGGTTATTGTTTTTTTTTCTTTCACAAAGAGTACTTACATTCTAAGTGAACTCTAGGGACCTATAATCAGACCAAGCATAAGGTTCTCCTGATCCCATTTTCTCCTTTTTCAACTCCATGTTCTCCGTGGGTGTGGAAGTCCTGGTTCCTCCTCCTCAACCAGCTTGTACTGTAGCTCTTCTCACAGACAAAACAGGACAACTCCATCAGCTAACTTTTCAAAGCAATGTCTTTCCTAAGGCTAATGGATGACCAAACCATCCACATATTATCAAGTAATGTCAGTGTAGACCGAGCTGGTAATGCAATGTATATAAATTTATCTGTCATGCATTTTTCAAATGACACAGGCCAATAAGAACAACTACAACACCAACGCGAAAATGAAAATCAATCAATCAAAGAAAATCATGAACTATCTTTCTTTGTTGACGTTGGGCAAATCACTGGCAATCAAAGCGATACATGTGATCCGCAATGGACTCGGTCCCCTTTATTCCATGGTTCAACCACCCCCTCCTCTTCGTCGTCCCAAACACAGGATCAACCAACATGAATCAAGAAATCCAAAACATAAAAAGCTAAAAATTGCATTCATACATGAAAGATCGGATGGTGAATGTACCTTGAGACAGTGACAGAGAGTGAGGAAATCGATGGCGGAGGAGGATGAGGAGGAAGAGATGGAGTCGTCTCCGTTGGATCTCGGATCAGCAGTGATGTATCGGACAGTCAGGATCCTCTGCGAAGAGAAGTGCTTCGATGAGACCGATGGGGCGAGAGAGGGAGATATCGCAGACGATGAAGCGATTGGAGACGTTGAAGCAATCAGAGGCAACGAAGCCATCAGATCGGTGGAGAATCGCAGATGATGAAGTGACAGAGACATCGGATTGGAGACCATGAAGCGGTTGATTTTGGATTTTGGATTTGATTTTTGATATCTATGATTTGGGTTTTATGTTTAATTTAGGGTTTTCTATATTGAATATATATGAAGATAGGACGGTGACCACAATTGGGCTTTAAAATGAAAAAAAGAAAGCACAGTAGGATAGATAAGATCTATAATTAAATATTTGGGACAGCACCAGTAAATGTATCTTTTAATGGCGGCTCTACCCATCGCAGCAAAAGGATGGAATTATTTGCGACTGCTACAAATCACCGTCAAAATTTTGAGTATTTGCGACGGATCTTGTGGTCCGTCGCAAAAAAATCATCGCAAAAACTGTTTTTCCTTGTAGTGATTGATTGTGCTGCTTGTGGTGGGAGGGCTTGTGCTGCTCATTCTTGCTGGGAACTATGCCTTGTACATGTATGCACAGAAAACACTGCCAGCCCGGAAGAAGAAGCATGTTTCCAAGAAGAAGATGAAAAGGGAGAGGCTCAAACAAGATGTTTCTGCTCCGGGAGAATAAGAGGATTAGCTCTGCCTCCTCTAGACAAAAAAAGGTGTGATATGTTAGCTAGGCATGGCGTCCTAGTTTTATTTATGGGTTGTAGAAACTTTTGAGACTTGAGGTGGATATTGTAGCTGGTATAGACTATACACACTTGGAATTTAAGTGATAAAAAATGCATCTCTTTTTACATATTAATCCTCTCTAGCCGTTTTAAGGAGTTGTGCCAATGAACCGTTTTCACATCTAATTGCGTACATTTCATTTCTTAAAATGAAACTGTTAGCTACTTTGATGAGGTGTTAATATGCAGTTGGTTTGAGATTCATTTGCTTGCATGCGTTGGGTTCATCTCCTCCGGTATGAATGGCTGGCTCACTCTTTGTAGAAAAAGAAAGAAGTGCTCCACCATCCCTTTATTAGCCTATATGAGTCTCTTTTGAGCGTATGAAAGGATCGCAATCACAGTCTCTTCATCGTAATTTTTTCATAGCTCGCACCCACCTATTGAGATCGTATCTCTCCGTGGTAGGAGTTTATCAACCATGTGCGTGAGGGAGCTTTATTAACTGATGACAGAGTATCTTCACTCGCTTTCACATTTCCAGATACACTTTTCTAATCTATCACTCTTTTATTTAATGCTTTTATCATATTTCAGATAATGCATGACTTTCTGAACAAGAGAGAAATTTAGCTAACTTTTTCATGACATCCATGAATGATAATAGACTCAAGAATGTTTTGGACCATGAGATCATGAATGAAGGCAAAATGGATTTGATACATGAAGTTTTTGAGCTCGCTAAACGCTGCCTTAGTGTCCAAGGGAAAGAAAGGCCAACAATGAAGGAAGTCGCAATAGAACTTGAAGGTATAGCAGTCCTTGAAAATCATCTATGGATACCAAATAATCCTGAGACTGAGAGAGTCCTAAACAAATCATCTAATACATATATGTAGGAGATAGCTCAGAGTTTTTCACTTTGGAGAATCGTGCCGTGTTGTCTCTCGAACCTGGGAGCTAAAGGATTCTTACAATGAAAAAAAATATGAATATTATTTGTGTGCCTTATATTTTACATCTGTATTTGTGTACAATGGTATGAATATGTGAGAACTGGGTCGTATTATCTCCCTTGCAATGTTTTGTTGCGTTTTATGTACTTGTAATCTTATTTTCATCTTAAGAACATATTTGAATTTGATGTACTTGTGAAGAGATTGTGCACATGCAATTGAGAATTGAAGTATTAGAATGTGATATCCATATTTTCTCAAGAGTTTGTGATATGGCATCTAATATGGTGTATCCTCAAAATTTCAAGTTGTCAAAGGACAACTATGAGAGTTGATGCATCCAAATTAAAAAAAGATTTTTTATTTTTAAGACCTTGTAAACTATGTTATTTAGTTATCAATTCATCTCTTTCTTATATTTCTTTTTAAATATCCAACTTCAACAATCTATTTCATTTTTAATTCGTCCATGTAATGTTAATTTGTGAAATGAGATTTTTTTTATTTTTTAAGTCACTATGAACTATGTTATTTAGTGATCAATCCCTCCCTTCATTATAGTTCATTTTAAATCCCCAACTACAGACGCATTTTTGAGAATAAGAGGATTAGCTTCTGCCACCTCTAGACAAAAAAAAATAAAAAATAAATAAAAATTGAAAAAGAGAAGGCTGTGATGATCTGCTAGCTAGTCATGGCTTCCTAGTTTTATTTATGATTTTTGAACTTTTGAGACTTGATGGTGGATACTGTAGTTGGTATGGACAAACTTTGGAAACACTTGTCTTTTGTGCGCGCCATTCCTTTCTAGTGTTGATACATTCATTCCAGTTTACTGCCCTGCAATTCAAAGGCCATCCCTCCAATCGATTATACATTCTAGTAGTATATAATGTTTCAGTGAAATTTAAACTTCATTGGTGTAATTTGTGCTGGATTTTTTTTTTTTGTAGAAAAATAAAAAAATGCACTGGATTGTTTAGGTATATACTTCATTTTCATAAAAGAATGTTTTTCATTATATTATTATATACTTAAAAAAATTCAAACCGATTGGAGACTAAAGTTGGGGTTATAAATGCGGCTAGACATATCCTTTCGATAAATATTTCAGTATAAGACGTATGTACTCAAAAAAACTAATATAGGAATTTTTTTTTACAAATAAAGGAAAGTTTTTTTTTTTGGTACACAAATAAAAGAAGAGTGTTGCTACACAGTTTTTATTTCAGTCTCATATGCGTCGATAGAAAATTATGAGAGCATATACTCACCTTAGCAAGGTATATGATTCGATAAAAAGAATTAATATTTTCTATAAATGAATCTATACAATTCATTTATTAAAGTATATGTTTTATTTTTTATAAAAACACATAACTCATTGGATAAAATATCTTATTTTTTAAAAAAAATTAAAAAATTTATAAACTAGATTTAGAACTAGAAAATAGACTGGATGTAACATTATCCATGAAAAAATAGTTAATGTACACATGTGATCCCACTCGAACATGAAAAAAGCAAGATTTTTGGAGGCAAATCATTAGCCGTTTGATGTAAGAGAGCTAAAGAGCAATGGAATGGATCCATACAATTCATTGTATTATATACTTTATTTTTTATAAAAAATATATGTTTTATTAGTGAGATATATTATTTTAAAAAAATTCAAAACACATGAACTGTCGAAAAAAAACTGTAACATGACATTATCCAATAAAATATAGGGTTTTTCATTTTTAAGTCTACATAAACCATAAGATTTAGTGATCGATCCCTCACTTCTTCGTATTTTGATTTTAGTCCCCAAATTTAAAGGATATGTTCCTTTTTAGTCCATGGGAAAGAACTATCCCTAAATTATTTGGTTTTCTTTTTAGTCCCTGGTTGGGACTAAAAGAAACATATCCTTAAATCTGAGGACTAAAACTAAAATACGAAGAAGTGAGAGATCGATCATTAAGTCCTATGTTCTATAGGACTTAAAAATAAAAAATACCTTAAAACATAATAAATCATGTGACATAGCAAATCATGTGAAGGCCCACGACAGATTCATGCCCACTCAATCACATTAACATATAATGTTAATTCCACAATATAAATCAAGGTTTTTTCACCACAAAATAATGTGGAAAAGGATAGCTCAACAACAATTCATTGATTATGTCTAGGTGTGTCAATTCATCGGATACAGATCGGATATGTTAAAATCTATATCATATCTTAATAATTCAGATATGAATATTAATTTTCAAATTAGAATCTCTTTGAATACAGATCGAAAAAAATAATTTTGAATGATTGACTTGTTTAAATATGAACATTAATTTGATTAATCAAGTGATATATTTGAGAGAGATGAAAATTAAATTGAGATTTTAAAACATATTCTCCTTTTCGATTATTATACATAGAAAATTTAATTATAATATAAAATGTAAAAACTGTGATAAATCATTATACTAAATATAAACAATATATAATTTAAACATATATAACTTTATAATATATGTCAAATTCAAGTAAATTTTTTAAGATTGGATACACTAATATCCATATCCGTATTCAGGATATTCGAATATCATATATTTTTTATTTTTCAGATATGAATTTTATTTCAAATAATTGACAAAGACTTAATTATTTAACTTTCAGCATCATTGCAAGTCAATCAGGCAGAAATAAATTATTGAAGTCCATAATGGAAGTATGAAACACCTTGTAAATATCTGGCAAAGATTCCACATTCAACTTGATTTCGACCCCCTATTATTCTTCACTTGTCAAAGTCGTTCATACCAAAGAGTCATCTGAAAGGACTCTGAAAGGAATTGATGCCTTGGCACGCTTCGGTCTGCGTAAACAAATATCGCATGTTACTGATTTTTTGTTAGTCGATAGTATTCGTCGTATGTTTTGTTCATATGTTTCTTTACGTCGAGGTTTTGCGGTTGGTGTTTTAGAATCCGAAGTACTGTGTACAATTTTTTATGGTTGAAATATAAGCACTTTTACGGCATTTTTATTTTTTTTTGTTGTGTCAAAGGCTTAAAGGCTCGTATTCTTTCATAGTCAAAAGAAAACTATGTAAAAAAAAGTCTGATTCCAGTTTTTCTTTTCTTTTGTTGGTACAAAGTCTCCATGAGTTGATAAATAGTCCCAACATTACTGCATAGTTTAGGACCAACATGACCCTAAAACAGCAAGATCAAGCCCAAAAGGACAACCAATTTTGTTTGAAAAATGATATGTTCAGTCTATTGTGCAACTTACACTGTTTTCTTTTCAAAAAAAAATTATGCATTCTTCCATTGAAATATATATTATCATATGAAATACAATATATGCTGAAATATAATAATATATTTTTTTTAAAATAAATTTTTTCTTTTTTACTTCATACATGCTAAATGTTTTTTTAAAATAAAATAATAATTTAAAAACCATTTTTAAGAAATGAAAAAGAGGAAAATGACGATAAAAAAAAAGAAAAAAATTGAATAATTAAAAATTTTATAGAGCTTTTCCCTTTAATAATGAATAAGAACAACATAATATTTACATCATCAGATTTTTTTTGTAAAAAATATTTATTTGTCAATAAAATAATAAATCCCTATAAATAGGAGTAACATCAAATTATACAAATAAAAACTAAATGGCAAAAAACAGATAAGATTTTTTAAAAATCAGAAAAAAATATCCATTTTATATGTTGATTATAATTAAATTTTTGATGAAATAAACATTATAAATTAGAAAATTACACAAAATGATGGATGTTTAATTGTGAAGGAAAATAATTATTTAATTTAATTTAATTTACCTTTATAATAAAAACTTATTTTTAATTTAAAGTCCTTTTGCGAAGGGCCAAGCTTTGGTACACTCATATCCAAAAATCATCACGATCATACATACTTATTTGGAGGTTATATGCACTTTAAAAATATAGAAGAAAAATACATCAAAGTGTATATGATCTCAAACAAAAATACATGGTATATTTGTACGATTGAGCGAGATGTATCATTTTTCGAGGAGGATCTCAAGGTATCTCCAACCCAAAGCTTCATTTGTTCTCTCAAAATCGTGAAACAACCATACCCTCCCATTGTTCTTTCCTCATTTTTCAATGAGTTCTCCAATCATGATCTCTAAATTTTTCTTCTTTACAATAAAACAGCATAAATGTTCATTCAAGAAATTAAAAAATAAATAATTAAAGATTTTTAAGTTTCTAATAAAATAGAATGGATTGAATTTCAATTGTTGTGTTTATTATAGAGTATTCTTATAGTGAAAAAAAATGATGCTGCAAATTCGGACAGTAAAAAAATGGTGAAAAAAAAAACCTCCCGTTTGTTTTGAGAATAGGGCCCGATATAAGTGAGAATTAGTCAAAACAACCTCAAAATGAGTGTCTGGAAGACTAGAATAAATACAATTATGTATGTCAAAATTAACTGGTATAAATTATAAAATAGTATATATATGGATTTCAGCCAATCTCTAAAATTAATGTTTTGAATGGGTAAAAGAAAAATAAAAAGTGGTCCCACGTTATAGAGAAGCTTGGCCGGCCTCGGACTATTACTTGTCGTAAAGTTGAAAAGTTTGAGGGAATTTCCTTGGAAGTTTACCATTCTACCAACGAGACATGCAGGTGAGTGGAAAATTCTTCTCGTGCTCATCTTTGAAAACAAACAAATAAATAAATAAATAACAAGAACCATGACACTTTACCAATACCTGAACTTTGTTTGTCCTTGAAAAAAAAAAGGAAAAAATTCTAAATAACCCCTTATAAACCGCCTAAAATTTATAAATCTCTGACTTTTCCTGTAGTTTATATAACCCTTTAAAAAATCTATGTAAATCAAAATAATCATTTAAATTAATTTTTTGTTTACAAATTAGAATTTTTTAGCAAATATTATGTCTGATGAATCATGATTGATAACATAATGTACTAAAAATTCTTTCAGTGTGTTAAAAATATAAAAAAATAATCTTCTATAAATGATGATTTTATCCCTCCATATAGGGTTTTATAATCTATCCAGATGGTTAAATTAAAATTTTCATGTACAGAATATTTTCTATATTTTAACAAATTGTAGGGGGTTTTGGTATATTGTGTTTTTATTCAAAGTTAACAAAACATAATAAATTCCCATAATATTTCTCATATGTCAATGAAATTTTAATTCAGGGGGTTAATTGAATTTACACAGGTGATTTCACGGGGTTATATAGACTTTAGGAAAAATCAGAGTGTTATATGGATTTCAGATAATGTACAAGGGGTTATTTGAATTTACACAGGTGATTTCACGGGGTTATATAGACTTTAGGAAAAATCAGAGTGTTATATGGATTTCAGATAATGTACAAGGGGTTATTTGAATTTTTTCCTATAAATTTTTAAGTCTCCATAAACTATATGATTTAGTGATCGATCTCTCACTTTTTCATATTACAGTTTAAATACATAAATTTAAAGGATACATTCTTTTTTAGTCCTTCACAGGGATTAATAAGAAAATCAAACAATGTAGTTATAGGTGTTCTTTCCAGTAGGGCTGGTAAACGAATCAAGCCGCTCGAGCTCGGCTCGGTTTGAGCTCGTTCAGGCTCGTTCGTTTAGATAAATGAGCGAGCTTGAACAAGTTTTAAAGCTCGGTTAGGCTCGGGACCTGGATCGAGCTTCATTTTATGTTCAAATTCGACTCGTTTGTGTTATTAAAACTTAGTTGAAGCTTGACTAAACTCCTTTATAAAATCAGAATATTAAATTAATACAAAGTTATGCTCATTTAAGCTCATGAACTTGGCTCATTTAGGCTAAAATTTTGTTTTCAATTCCTAAAAACCCTAAAATGAAGAAGAACGCTAGGCTCGTTGAGGCTCGTGAGCTCGGCTCGGCTTGACTCGTTTATAAACGAGCCGAGCTTAAACATGTCAAAGCTCGGCTCGTTCGGCTCGTTTACCACCCCTACTTTCCAGGGATTAATAAGTAACATAACTTTTAAATCTAAGAACTTAAACTATAATATGAAGAAGTGAGGGATTGACCACTAACTCGGGGACTAAAAAATAAAAATCCCATAAACAAAAGAGGAGGCTTTGGGTGTCTCGTCTCCTCAACAAAATGAATTATTAAACACAAACCCAAACATTTTACGTATGATCGATGTTGCTGGAAGTGTTGTTCCTTCAATTACTGAGACTCTCTTTGGTCTCCTGCCAAGCAAAGCCAGGCTGCCATGACAAATGCGGCAACATCAGCATCCCCTACCCATTCGGCATCAGCGAAAGTTGCTCCAGGGAGGACCTCTTCACCGTAGGCTGCGACGACACTACTAATGGCTCCAGTACACCCATCCCATATATCAAAAGCGGACACATCAATATAACAGGCATATCTCTCATAACAGGAGAGATCACCGTCACTAATTACCTGGCCGAGGACTGCTACAACGAGTCAGGGAGGTCGAATTCCAATATCCCATCCTTCAGACTTGCTCATAATGGTCCCTTGACCTTCTCCTCCACCAAGAACAAGTTCACGGCTTTGGGTTGCGACACCGTCGCAGCGATCAAGGCCATGAGTGAGGAAGACCTCACCACCGGGTGCATCTCCATCTGTAATAATAATAGCATGAGCATGATCACCGAGGGGTCTTGTGATGGGTTCGGGTGCTGCCAGACATCCATCCCCAGAGGGGTCAGATACTTTGAGGTTGAACTTGGTAGCTACTATAATCACTCAAATGTGCTTCAATTCAACCCTTGTAGCTATGCCTTCCTTGTTGATCAGAATTGGTTCAGATTCGGTGGGATTTCTGATCTCTCTGCTGGCTACAAGGAAAGAAATAATGGAAGTGTTCCTCTGGTGCTAGATTGGACTATTGGGAATAAGACATGCCAAGTAGCTGAAGTGGAGCCAGATTATGCTTGCGTTAGCCAGAATAGTTACTGCTATGACTCCACCAATGGCCCCGGTTATCGTTGTAATTGCACGGCAGGTTATCAAGGGAACCCTTATCTTAAAGATAGTGGTGGATGTGAAGGTATCTCTCTCCATCCATCTTCTATCTTATTCAAATTTATACTCAAATTTCATTAATGATTTTAATACATAACAACTTAATCTTTATATATATATATATATATATATATATATATATATATATATATATATATATATATATAGATGACCGATTACCTGCGGCGAACGGCAGGTGCGGCGTCGATCGCGGGCCGTCGACATCGCATCGGACGGTCGGGTGCGATTCACGTCGACCGTTGGATGCGATGGACCCGCGATCGAACGGACCACGTCGCCGCCGCACCTGCCGTTCGCCGCACCTAATCGCTCGCCTATATATATATGCGAGCGATTAGGTGTGGCGAACGGAAGGTGCGGCCGCGACGTGGACCGTTCGATCGCAGGTCCATCGCATCCAACGGTCGACGTGAATCGCACCCGACCGTCCGATGCGATGGACCCGTGATCGACGCCGCACCCGACGTTCGCCGCACGTAATCATCCCTATATATATATATATATATATATATATATATATATATATATATATATCATCTCCCAAATATTAATTCATTTATTTGACCTAAAAATGATATGTTGAAAACTTTGAGTAAAGTTCAAGTCTGCCTTGATTTAAGTAAAAACTTTAGTTTCACTTCGTTTAACATGAGTTTTGGTCAAGGGTTGAAGAGGATTTGTGGGATTTGTATTCAAATTTGAATTTGATATGGGTTTGGTCTAGATTTGAGATGTTTTTAGACTCTGTCTGGATTCGTGTTTGGTGAATTTTGAAATTCAAAAGTCAAATGCGGATCCAAATGTATTTCAATGTCTTACATTTCAAACCATGTGTATTCTCTTCAAATTCCCAATCTCTTAAAATTTCATATTCAAACATGATCTTTGATGACAATGAAATCATCTTTGTTTATGGACTAATTATTTATTGCTTTATTGATCAGATATCGATGAGTGCAGAACCCAGCCTTGCAAAGGGATCTGCATAAACACGCCGGGAGGCTACAGGTGTGAGTGTCCAAAAGGAAAGAATAGTGTTGATCCTGAGCAGTATGAATGCAAAAGCCCATTCCCTTTACTTCAAGTGACTCTGGGTGAGTCTCCCTTCTCTACCTGAATTAGTATTTTAAAAAATACATAAATTATATCAAAGAATAATTGAAGATAAAATTCTAGACCAACTTAAATTGATTCGGAGCCCTTGTATTTTTTTTATTTTTTGCAATTGGTAGACTTCTCCTCTACCGTTTACTACTTTGGACATGTTTAGTCTTGATTTTAATAAAATTAAGGCTAATGCCTATCTTTCCATCAAAAAAAAATATTGATTCGGAGCTCTTTTTGGAAGAAAAAAAAAGTTTAGTCAGAGCTCAACTTATTATTATTTAATTCTCACAGTAAATGTAATGTAAACATATCGAACTGGTCACTTCCAAATTTAACACACAATCTCTAATCCATTTCTATTTTGGTTGAACGTACGTGCAGGGATAGGCATCCCTTTCATTGTGGCTCTTTTTGTTTCTTGGATATATCTTGGACTTCAAAGTAGAAAGTTCATCAATTTTAGAGAGGAGTTATATAGACAAAATGGTGGTCTACATCTGCAAAATCTAATATCTGAGTACCCAAATATTACATTCAAATTGTTTAGTGAAGAAGATCTAGAGAGAGCAACGAACAAATTCGACAAGAACAACATCCTAGGCCAGGGAGGCCAGGGCATAGTTTATAAAGGAATTTTACCTAACAATCAGGTGGTAGCTGTTAAGAAGTCCATTATGGTCAATACAATGCAAGGTCAGCAATTTGCAAATGAGATGTTGATTCTTTCACAAATAAATCACAAGAATGTTGTTAAACTTTTAGGATGTTGTTTGGAGGTTGAGATCCCCATATTGGTTTATGAGTTCATCTCCAATGGGAACCTCTTCCATCTTATCCATGGAGAGTATCAATTATCCTTAAAAACTCGTTTGAGGATTGCGGCAGAGGCAGCATGCGCAATTGCTTATTTGCACTCAGCAGCTTCCCCTCCCATCATTCATGGAGATATTAAATCATCTAACATACTCTTAGATGAGAACTACACACCCAAAGTGACAGATTTTGGTGCTTCAAAGCTTACCCCAACTGATAAAGACCAATTTCTAACATTCATGCAAGGAACATTGGGTTACTTAGACCCAGAGTGCTTACAGACAGGTATATTGACAGAGAAAAGTGATGTCTACAGCTTTGGGGTAGTACTAGTAGAGCTCTTGAGTAGGAGAAAGACAGTTTCCCAAGATGGATCTGAAAGGGAGAGAAATTTAGCTAACTTTTTCATGACATCCATTAAAGATAATAGCCTTATGAATGTTTTGGACCATGAGATCATGAATGAAGGCGAAATAGATTTGATACATGAAGTTTCTCGGCTCGCTACACGTTGTCTGAGCATCCAAGGGAAGGAAAGGCCAACAATGAAGGAAGTCGCAACAGAACTTGAAGGTTTGGCAGTTCTTGAGAACCACCCATGGGTGTTAAATAATCCTGAACCTGAAAGCCTTCTTAAAAAATCATCTGGTACATATGCAGGAGATAGCTCAAGGTCTTTCACTTTGGATAAACGTGATGTGTTGTCTATCGAACCTGGGCGTTAAGGGATTCTTATAGTGAAAAAAAGATATAAAAATTATATATGTGCCTTATACTTTACATTTGTATGTGTATATAATGGTGTGAATATGTGAGAACTGGTGCCATGCAATGTTTTGTTGCGTTTTGTGTACTTGTGATCTTATTTTCATCTTAAGAACATATTTGACTTTGATGTACTGAAGGGATTGTGCACATATGTGAATATGTGAGAACTGGTGCCTTGCAATGTTTTGTTGCGTTTTGTGTGCTTGTGATCTTATTTTCATCCTAAGAACATATTTGACTTTGATGTACTGAAGGGATTGTGCACATATGTTAATATGTGAGAACTGGTGCCTTGCAATGTTTTATTGCGTTTTGTGTGCTTGTGATCTTATTTTCATCCTAAGAACATATTTGACTTTGATGTACTGAAGGGATTGTGCACATATGATTGACAAGTAGTCCCACAATTTTTTTTATTATTTTTTGTATTTTCTATGGTGAGAGTGGTGTGGCCATCAGGTGGTATCAAAGAGATACCAACAAATGGTATTAGAATCTTGTAAGATCCATTTTTTTCCAAAAACAGCTTTGGCGTTTATGAGCATCTTTAATCTTATACTCAAATATTTACTCAAACTTAAATTTGAGTAAAAATCACTCAAAACTTCTCCAACCATTTACCTATACTCATACTAAATTAAGTTCTTACTCAAATCTTTACTCAAATCAAGAGAAACTCAAATTTTTACTCAAATTTTTAACATCTCTATTTTTTTTTCCTTTATCTCAACATTCTCTTCCAATGTGACATTTTTCCTTTCAACACCACCTTTAATTTAATTATATTCATTTTTAAAAAAAAGAGTAGTCTTCTTTCTTAAGTCTTCATCTTTGTTTCTTAACTTCTTATTTTTACTCGAGTAAAAAAAATATTACTTTTACATTTTTAAAAAAAAATTGGATGATAATAATTTTTTAATTTAAATATTTTGAAGGAAAGAAAAATTGAGTAGTAAAAATGTTTGGAGAAAAAACTTTGAAAATGTTTATAGGAAATAATTAAAAAACGATGTGAAATTTTTAAAAGATTTGAGTAAAACACAAAGTGATGGTTAGAGATACATCATATCAAATCAAATTTTTACTCAAATTTTAAATAAAATTTGGATATAAGTTTGAATAAGAGTTGGAGATGGCTAATACGGTGCTTCCTCAAATTTTTAAGTTGTTAAAAGACAATAATGAGAGTTGATGCACCCAAATTAAAATATTGTTTTGGTCTCAAAACTTATGGGATATCGTCAAGAACAAATACATCGAGTCGATTCTAACGAAAAGGCTTTGAACATGGGCAGACCCATGCTCATGTTCAAACAAAAAAAAAAAAGACAAAAATACCTTCTCATAGCTTTAACTTGGATAAATTCATTGGATATAATTAAAATAGATTCTTAATGCACTCTATTTTGTATTAAAGATTCATTAGCTGAACTTTTTAAAATGTTTGTAATTGACAATAGGAAAATATTACACACAGTGACAGCCAATATGCGGTACTTACATGTTTTTTATTTTTATAAAAATAGTATATTTCATTTAATTAGAAGATATAAACTTTTATGAGTGACAGATACTTTAACGAATTGCATAGATTTACTTTTAGAAAATATGAAAAAAAATTAAATGTGGTATATAACTCGCCTAAGGATGTATTTACTTCATTGGACAACTATCTAGGCGTGGAGGTGTAATACGGGTCGTGTTGGCACGACACGACACGTTAAGAAATAAACACGGCACGTTATTAGCATGGCACAGCACATTAAGGTATATGGGCCATGTCGGGTCTCTCTTGTGACACATGGGTTATTTTCGATACGGCACGTTAATGAGCACGGTACGATAGGCACGACACAGCACGACAATTCACGATAGACAAAGTATATAATATGTTGAATAAATTTCTTATCTAATTGTTTTATCAAGTATATATAATGTTTTTGTGTGTGTATATATATCTATATGTAATGCATTCATATATTTTTTGTGTGTATAATATTAAGTGAAGTTTACAATAAAAAAAATTAAAAATATATTTTTTTAAAAATCTTGGGCTAGCTCACTAGGCCATTGGGCACCCCGTTGACTCAATGGGCCAAACACGAAACGGCCCATCAAAATTAACAGGCGGCCCATTAGCCCATTTTCTTAATAAGTCGAGCAGCACGACACGGCACATTTTACACCTCTCTCTCTCTATATATGTATGGGATTGAAGGCAGAATTGCAATGGGGAGTAGGAAATGTGTGAAACAACACTTTTGACATTGTAATCTCAGTAAAAGAGAGAGTAGCATGTCCCAACTTGAGAGCAAATGAGTTTATGGCAATCTTATTGGAATATCACGATATCAATATTTAAAATTAAAAATATTATAAAGTACAATAACATAATTAAATGATAGAAAGATTATTGGGTCAATTGTCCAAATAACCCTGCAGCTCAACCCCAATATTTCATGTGCCCCCATCTTTTGAAAAGTTTTTTTTTACCCCTCTAGCAAACACAATTTTTTTTCTACCCTCCTCCCTTAATTCTCCTAGCACCACAAAATCGTAGTTTTTTCTGTAAGTGCATGTATATTTTCTATAACTTATAGAACACAAACTATAATTTCTGTAAATATTATATGTAAGTGCATTATTATATATGTCATGTAAAAATGATAACTTGTAAAATAATAGAGAAACATACGTATAATTCCTGAAAATAATTTTATCACAATAAGTACATCAAAGCACTTGAATTCATTGAATGGTTACATTCTAACGTTCTTTTCCTACCCGAATGAACTGAGATGTTGTATTTCCTCGGATCATCTTCATGTCATTTTAGCTGAAAATCAATATATTGTTACACCTTCGAGTTAGCAAGCGTACATCATCAGGAAGAAAGCGCAATTTATATTATAATAGAGATGCAACAATTAGTCAAACACTCAAATAAATAAAAAAATCAATAAGTGTTTACTTCATGACAACGTAAGAACCACATATATATTAATGTTATGCACTAATGTATGTTTCTCTAGTGTTTTGTAAGTTACGATTTTTACATAACATAATAATGCATTTACAGATAATATTTACATAAATTACATTTTGCGTTCTCCAAGTTACAGAAAACATATATGCACTTATAGAGGGAAAACTACGATTTTGTGCGGCTGGGGGAATTAATGGGACGAGGGTAGAAAAAAATTAGGTGTTTGCTGCAGGGGTACAGAAAAAATTAGATGTTTGCTACAAGTGTACAGAAAAAAATTTTAAAAAGTGGGAGCACAGGAAATATAGAGGTTGGGCTGAGGGGTATTTGGGCAATTGACCCAAGTTTATTTTGTTTCACAGCATAGTACGATCGGAAACAATCATTATAGTTAGATCAAATTATTCAAGCATATGCAGGGAACTCATACAAAAATTTTAACATCTATATAAATTGTTTGTCTCGTCCAAATGAAAAGGGTGTAAAAATTTAATCAATCAAAAATTACATTTTAGTGAATGAAATAACGGGATTTTATGAATGCTTTTGCACCTTTCTTTTTTATTTCAAATCAAATGCGTGCTTTTCCTCCCATGCTGGATGGAACCCCACCCCATTTTTAAAAAAACGTTTAAAAGGATATTATTTATTTTTATACCACTTTAAATAACTTATTTATATTTAGATAAAATACCTAAACAAATTATCTAAGTATTGAAAATACTCATATCAGTCAATTTTTAAAAATTCTTTCTAAAAAAATATTATTTCATAATTTTAGAAAGTCAAATGATTTAACTATCATTATGTTATATACCATTTAAACATCAATAATGATTTTTAGACCCCATTTGACATACCTCATCCCAAGCTCCATGAGATGGCAAAATTGAAATACCTATAATACCCCCTCCCTAATTAATCATTTTAGTATTCCATAACCGCCCCATTAATCTCAAGGTAGTTATGATCTCTGATATCTTTCACGTTTTTTAATATTTGTTTTCAATGAGTCGTCCAAAACATTTATGATTGTCAATTTCTGTTTCTGAATGATCGGGGGATGGAAAAACAAATATCAATTTCATTTTTAATTCAAATCTGGTCCGTGTATACGTGGTGAATTCTCGATTTTATTTTTATGTGCGATCTGATTTTGGTGCAATTAGAAATTGATACATCCAAGTTAGGTTTTTCGTATCCCAAAAATTACTAGATTTTATGATATTTTAGTTTTCAAATTCAGATGGATCGGTGGATTTGAAAACAAACATCGAATTTTATTTTTGTATCATTTCGATCAGTGAAGAAGAGAAGAATTTTTATTCATTTAGTTTTTTGTGATCAGTTTATGATGCAAACAATGGCGATCCATTCAAACTAGTCATTATTTATCTAAAAACAATATTTTGATTTTGATCAGTTTATGGTGCAAACAATGGTGATCAATTCAAACAAGTCATTTTTCGATCTGAATACATTATTTTGATTTTGATTTTTCGTCATTCCATTAAATCATCATATACATGTATTGAATCTGAATTTCATTTTAAATTAAGATACATGACATATATCGTGATTTACATGCATTGTTGTGTACCAAGTATGATATGTACAATCGTTTATGATTGTGTGTTTGTGTATAATTATGCATAATGAGTCATTCATCATATTTTTTAGCTTTGTATCAGCATTATTCAACTTATTTAGATTCAAGATTTTCAAATACAGTGCACATTCACTTGTATGAAACGTGTATTGTTAATTCAATTTCCAAATACACTTGTATCTGAATTTGAATTTCAGCCCATTTTTTTAAGGTATTTGTTAATTCAAATTCCATATACACCTGTATCTGAATTTGAATTCCAACCCATTTTTTGAAGGTTGTTATTTTTATTTTATGGATTTGATAAATATATAGTTGATTAATATTTAATTGCTTATTGTTGGCATTTTGAAGACTTTTTATGAATTTTCTGTGCAGTTCTCATTAGCATGTAGACCATATTTGTTCATTTAGATTTTCAGATACATTATTGTATCTTAATTGATAACATGTAGTTGATATTTTTTTTTCACCAGACATTGATGATGTTTCAGATTTTTTGAAAATACGTTACGTCAATGAGAGGATTTAATGGTGTCGCCCTTTCTGAGATTCAGTTACGAGGTTTAATGAAGATATTAGTTAGTTGGAACCAATTTTTAAAATTATAAGAATGGTAGTCTTGTCATTTTGGTGGCTAGAAAAAGTCAAATAGGGAACCAATAGGAGAGTGCCACCTATTGGGGCTCACAAATAGGACTTAATTTCAGGGGCCCAGGTAGCAGCACTGTTTAAACATTATTACACGTATTTTACTATTTAATACCCCAATTAAAGAATATTAATAAATAATAAAATATTTTTTTATTTGTGCATGAAGTTTAATTTTTTATTATTATTTGTATATGTAAATACAATATTAAGAGTTAAATTGTAAAACATTGAAAAAAAATTTTATAAAATATTTTTTTAGATATTTCTAAACTTTATTAAAAAAATTTGGGGCACTTTTATATATTTAATATTATACATATTTAAGTGCCCCAAAGGATTTTATAAAGTTTAGAAATATCTAAAAAAATATTTCATAACAAAAAAATTTAATTTTTTATAATTTAATTCTTAATGATATATTTAGATGTACAAAAAGTAATAATAAACTTTATGCACAAATTAAGTAATTATTAATGTTCTTTAATTTGGGTGTTAAACAATTAAATATGTGTGATGATGTTTAAATAGTAGACTAAATTGTGAAAAAATTCTTTTTTTAGGTAGAATTTTTAAAAATGACTGATTTGGATATTTCCAATACCTAAGTCTGTCAATCAGACGGATACCTGCCCATATCCTTATTCGAACTATATATCCAAAATATTAGGGTGGTTCTATTTACGCCCCTCAAATATGTAAGTATGCCCCTTTTTATTTGTAAACCCCTCGTACATTGAACACCTAATTTAAAAGCCCCACATATTTAAACCTAAATCCCAAATCATATCCATGCCCACCACCAAGTATTCTACCTCTCTCACCAAAAACGATCTTCTTCACCACCGAACATCTCACATTCACTTATTGTTTTGGTTTTTTGAAGATCTTTGCAATGGCGGGGATAAGAATAATAACTAAATTGAAGAGATGGATGTCAACCTTCCTGAATAATGTTAATGACCAGTCGTTGAAAGAGAAAAAAAAAATGGAGCAGCAACATCAAGACAAAGAAAGATCCAGATTTCTTCATTGTTAGTTTGTTTTTTATTTGTTTCTTGGTGTTTTTTTAAAGATGGGTTTCCTTTAAAAAAAATTGAAAATCTCTTATCTGGATTAAAAATATTGAATTCTCTCTATGAACAATTTTGAAATCATTTAAATCTTGAATTTTATTTAAGATCTTTACCTTGTTTGTTTGTGCAGATTTGTTTTTCAGGTTTTTTTGGAATCATTTGTTTCTTTGGATTTCTTCATCGTTGTTAGTTTATTTGATTTTTAAGATTGGGGGCGTACAAATCAATTAGATTTAGATGGATTTTTTACATCACAATCCATTTAAGTGGGGCATACTTACAGATTTGAGGGACTCAAATAAAGCTATCCAAAATATTATTCATATTCAATATCCGACGAATATTTACAATCATGTGTCCGTGTCTGATGCGAACATTCAGATATGGATTCGGATAAATATTTGAAATATCTGAAACCTATAAATAACATATAATCATATTTTATCTTTGAATCAAACATAATTTGAGCATGTATACATTAAACAAATGATTTAAATCAAAATAAGGTTCCTAGAAATCTCAAATAAAACTAAACTTACATATGAAATCAGAACATATAAATCCTTTCAAATGAAAAAAACCCAAATCAAATCCAAATGTGTGTGTTTTGGATTTGATACCAAATGTTGATTTAAAACCCAAGAACAAACACACATCAGATCTAAAGAGGAACTTCAAATAGAACTCTTGAAGAGAAATCCGTAAAACAAAAGGCCAAATCAATATAAAAAAATGATAAGCTGTCATGACTTCGTCACATGAAACCCTAGCAACCTCACCAAACCCTTGTGATATCCAAAACCAAAGAGCCTCGGATCGAGCAGCCGAGCATCAGAAACCCACTCTCGTGGCCATGAAAGCCCCTCTCTTCGTGGCCTTGAAAATCGGCGAGTGTGTGTGTGGAGAGAGAATGAGAGAGCAGCAAAGAGAGAAGTTCGAGAAGAGACTAGGAGAACCGCAGAGAGAGAATAAACCTAAACCCTAACTCGTTTGGAACGGGAATAGATTTTATTCTAGGGTATACATTTATTTAAGCATAAGTGAGTATAAATAAGGATAAAGTGATTTTTGTTATAAATGTAAATAAAAGAGTAAGATTAAATATACCAACCAAAGGAGAAATATGGGAGAGAGATGAAGGAAGAACTCTGTATTTTCTATCTTCTTAATTGATCTCATCAATGAATACAATCCAGGCCTATATTTATAGGCATTAGAAGATAATAACAAACAAGATTTAGAAGGATTTGATTTTATCAATCCTTTACAAAGTCAAAAGGGTTGAGTCCAACTAATTGGGATAAGTGATTACAAAGTCAAATGTTTGAATCTAATCCTTTAGGATAAGTGATGACAAAGTCAATGGTAGTCATCCATATTACAACACTCCCCCTTGGATAACCATCAACCATTATACTAAGGTAATTGCCTCATTAAAACCTTGCTTGGAAAAATCCATTGGGAAAAAACCAAAGTGAAGGAAAAAGAGTATAATTACTTGATCTTAGTCATGTTGGACGCGTTTAATACTGCCTCATTAAAACCTTGCTAGGAAAACCCAGTGGGACAAAACCTAGGCGAAGGAAAAAGAGTACAATATGTAATCGATGTCCATGGTGGAATATTGTCACATTTATTAGTTACTCCCCTGATTTAGGAAAGTTTCATACTGTCTGATGATTAAGTCGACGCATGCCAACTTCACGCACCATCTTCTGGAAGGTTGATTTTGGCAGAGCTTTTGTGAAGAGATCTGCAAGATTATTACTGGAGCGGATCTGTTTGACTTCAATTTCGTGATTCTTTTGGAGTTCATGAGTGTAGAAGAACTTCGGTGAGATGTGCTTAGTCCTATCTCCCTTGATGTAACCTCCTTGGATTTGAGCAATGCATGCACTATTGTCTTCATATATGGTTGTAGGAATATTTGTTGTAGATGACAATCCACATGTGCTTTGGATATGTTGAATCAATGATCTTAACCAAACACATTCTCTACTACCTTCATGTAGCGCCAATATTTCTGCATGATTAGATGAGGTAGCCACCAATGTTTGCTTTGTAGATCTCCATGAGATAGCAGCATTGTTATTAAGATACACATAGCCTGTCTGTGATCGACCTTTATGAGGATCAAAAAGATAACATGCATCTGCATAGCAACTAGATGCGAATCATTAGATTTATCATTTGAATAAAATAAACCCAAATCGGTGGTTCCACGAAGGTATCTCATAATATGCTTGATACCATTCCAATGCCTACGAGTTGGAGCAGAACTGTATCTCGCTAAGAGATTGACTGAGAAGGCGATGTCTGGTCTCGTATATTGAGCCAAGTATAGCAGTGCACCAATAGCACTTAAATATGGTACTTCTGGACCAAGAGTTGCCTCGTCTTTATCTTTAGGACGGTATGGGTCTTTCTTAACGTCCAAGGATCGAACGACCATGGGTGTACTTAGGGGATGTGCTTTATCCATGTTAAAGCGTTGCAATACCTTTTCTATATATTTTGATTGGTGGATCAATATTCCACTAGAATTTTGTTCGATCTGTAGACCGAGACAATATTTAGTTTTTCCAAGGTCTTTCATTTCAAATTCCTTCTTCAGACATTTTGCAGTATTGGTTGAGCTCTTCAGGAGTCCCAATTAAATTTATGTCATCAACATAAACTGCTAAAATAGCAAATCTCTTATTGGATTTCTTTATAAAGACACATGGGCAAATGAGATTGTTTTCATATCCAGATTTTATCAAATATTCACTAAGACGGTTGTACCACATTCTTCCAGATTGCTTTAAGCCGTACAGTGAACGTCTTAGTTTTATTGAATACATAATCTTTGATTTTGCTTCAGGCAATTTATATCCTTCAGGGATTTTCATATAAATATCAGCATCTAAATTTCCATATAGATAAGATGTTACAACGTCCATTAGTCTCATATCGAGTTTTTCAGAAATTGTGAGACTTATTAAGTAACGAAACGTTATTGCATCCATAACTGGTGAGTAAGTTTCTTCATAATCAATCCCAGGTTTCTGCAGGAAGCCTTGTGCCACAAGACGTGCCTTATATCTAGTGATTTCATTTTTCTCATTTCATTTTCTTAAAAACACCCATTTGTAACCTACAGGGTTTACACCTTTTGGGGTCTGTATTATAGGTCCGAATACACCACGTTTTTCAAGAGAACCCAATTCTGCTTGAATAGCATCTTTCCACTTTGGCCAATCACTTTTTTGTCGACATTCATTTATGCTACGTGGTTCATTATCATCATCGCCCTTTGAAATTTCAGTAGCTACTGCGAATGAAAAAAATGTCATCGATGATCATTTCTTTACGATTCCACATTTCTCTTGAATGCGCATAAAATATAGAGATCTCATTATTATTAGGTACATTTTCCTCTTCAAGAGTTTGTACAGTCACTTCTGGGACTCATGTCACTTCAGGGACATTATACTCTTCTGGAGTTTTAGAGAAAGTGGATCTGTTGTTCATAATCTTTTCTGGAGCATTATGTATAACTTCTTCTGGAGCATTCTTAGGGCATGATATTTCATTTGGTCTCCTCTTCCGGGGAGCTGAATCTTTAGAACCTATAGGTTTTCCAAGCTTCTGGCGTGCGCCAGGAATTTCATTTTCTATATCTTCATGCTTCATTTTTACGGGGGTCTAGATGAGACAAAGTGGAAGTATTCCATGATAATTCTCGACGTTCTTCAGGAACGGATCGTACTTCAGGTACATTATTCCCTCCCCCTAACGGCGGGAATATTGTCTCATTAACATGACAACCCAAAAATAATACCCATAATTGGATGAAAGAATCTTTTGGTTCTTTGAGGGGTATGCAGTAGAATTTTCAATTGTTTGAAACATCATTATGTAATCTATGATCATATGATGTTTGCTCTTCTGAAGCTTTCAAACAATTTTGTAATATTCAAGATATAATATTAAAATTTTTTATATTTTATTCTACGAAAAATATGAGAAGCATACGATAAATCTAGAAATGTAAATTGCATTTCATATAACAAAGAAAAATAAAGATCTAAATATAAAATCGACAAAGGTTTAATCGTACGTCAGGTACATGATCAATCAAGAGTTTGAGCGTACTTCAGGTACGTAACCAATTTAAAATTTGGACGTATTTTAGGTACGGGATCAAAATTATGTTCTCAAATACCATATAGATGACAATAATTTTTCTTTGCATTTAAGGGATTTGTTATGCAAACTTTTCCCCTTGCTTTCATTCAATAGTATTCCACTTCTGGTGGTTTCCAATAACTTGTCATCTCTACAATTGTTGTGGTTATATTAACCATAATTTATCCCTTGAACATGATCATGTTCATAGCTTAAAATAAAATTCATTTGCTTGTTTCAATATAGTATTCATTCATCCTTATGTCTTTAAAACTAAGCAAATTTCTTTTAGAATTGCTTGAATATAGTGCATTATGGATGAATAGGTGGGTATCATTTGGAAATATCACATGGGCTCTTCCGGAGCCTTCAATAATATTGACAGGTCTAGCAATAGTAGACACTTTAGCTGCATTGCATACCAAATCAGAGAAAAACTTCTGGTTTTTCAAAATGGTATGAGTTGTTGCATTATCTACTACACAAATATCATTATTTGTAATGATTTCCCGATCCATATCTTTAAAATGGATAATAAATTTCAGTCATTTAAAATAGAATAAACATTAAAAATAAATTAACCACTAAACAAAAAAAAAATATCCTGATCCAAACACATAAAATAAAAGCATCTAAACAATAATATCAATATCTCAAAACTAATAAAAGAAAAAAAATATAATTAAAAAGTAGGTCTTCAGGACCGTCTCAAGGCGTAGGGGGATCTCCAATCATGGCATCAAAAGCCTCATTATCAATAGGCTTTCCACCCTCGTCTTCAAAAAATTCATTAACACGCAAGTGGGTAATATCATCCATCCAGCCATCGTTTGGACCTTCCACAATGTTTGTTTCCACTCCCTTTTTAGAGGCATGATATTGCTCCACCAATTTCTTCGATGAACGACAGACTCTAGACCAATGTCCAGTACGACCACATCTATGACAAACATCTTGCTGATTTTGAGGTCTATTTGGTGGAGCATGATTATCAAACTTTTTGTTGATAGAGGCATTCCACTGCTGGTGGTTTTTGAAATTTGTATGCTTCTATGGACCCTGATTAGAACGGCCTCCTCGTCCCCGGTTGCCACGGCGTCCACGCATGTTGCCTCGGCCTCTTCCTCTTCCACGGCCTTGAGCAAAGGCAGCATTCACTTCAGGGAGTGCTGTAGATCCAGTGGGTCTAGATGTGTGATTCTTCATGAGAAGATCATTATTTTGCTCGGCGACTAGGAGACAAGATATAAGTTCAGAATATTTCTTGAACCCACGCTCGCGATATTGCTGCTGCAGGAGCAAGTTTGAGGCATGGAAAGTGGAGAATGTTTTCTCTAGCATATCTGAATCTGTAATCTTTTCTCCACATAATTTGAGTTTGGAGGTAATTCTGAACATGGCAGAATTATAAGCCGCAACTGATTTGAAGTCTTCAAACCTTAAATTTAGCCATTCATGGCGTGCATTTGGAAGTATGACCGTCTTCTGGTGGTCATAACGCTCCTTCAGGGAGTTCCACAGGTTCAAGGGATCTTTCTCAGTTAAGTACTCATTTTTTAAGTCATCATGTATATGATGTCTCAAAAATATGAGAGCCTTAGCTTTGTCCTGCAGGGACATTTTATTTCCAGCTTTAATGGCATCTCCAAGATTTTGTGATTGAAGATTGAGTTCAGCATCCAATATCCAAGAGAGATAATTGTCCCCTGATAGCTCGAGAGCCTTGAATTCTAATTTAGTGATGTTCGTCATTCTTATGAAACTGAAAATAAAAATAATACTTAAAAAAATGAATAATAAATGATAAAATATGAATGTAGATGCAACCCCTTATCATCAATTCATTCATAATTTTATTATTTTTATTTTTATAAATTTTATGAATTTATAAATATGATACTTAAAAAAAATAACAACTCAATTATTTATATGCCCACGGGTTACACATTATTTGGAGGAGTAATATTCATTTCAAAAAAAATTAACCCATCAAAATAAAAATAAAAATATACATGCATGATAACAATCCAAGAAATTACAGAACTGCCATAATAATATCACTGAATATTGATGGTTTTTAAAACAACATACATGCAGAAGAAATATTGCATAAAAAAAATTATTCATCGGGTGGCATGCTTTCAATATATATTGCATGGATTGGTGTACATGAATATTAATAAAATTGCATGGTCTTTTTCTATATATATATCCACGTACTGTTGCATGCACATCTATAGATATATATGCATACTGTTTCATCATCTTTTTTTTCTTATTTATTTATTTATTTATACATACTGTGCATACTATTGCACTTGAATGTTTGGATTGTTATAACACAAATCCGATCAAAAAAAAAATTAAATCCCAGAATTAGAAAAATAAATTCAAAATTATTGTAGGATATCATAAAGGACATACACAATCGAAACATATGTTCTATCATTTGTTTGTGAGAACTTCTGGTTCTATGTAAAAAAAATGAGAACTTCTGGTTCTATGTATAAAATAAGAAATTCTGGTTCTAAATATAAAATTAATGAGAACTTCTGGTTCTATTAATTATTTGCGAGAACTTCTGGTTCTACACAAAAAATTAGAACTACAATTTATTTGTGAGAACATCTAGTTCAATATATAAAAAATTAATTAGAACTTCAGGTTCCATATAAAATAAGAACTTCTGGTTCTGTATATAAAATTACTTAGAACTTCGGGTTCCATTAATTATTTGTGAGAACTTCCGGCTCTACACAGGAAATTAAAACTATAATATATTTGTGAGAACTTCTGGTTCTACACATAAAATTAGAATGTGTGAGAACTTCTGGTTCTACACATAAAATTAATATTTGTAAGAACTTTTGGTTCTACATATAGATGTATTATATTTGAATGAAAAAAAAATTTAAATTTCAATAATAGATGACAAATATGGAACTATTGCATGAAAAATAAATAAATAAAAATATTGCATAAAAAAATTATTCACGGTTTACATGAATAAAATTACATGGCTGTGTCTCTCTCTTAGTGTATATTCATGTACTATTGCATGGAAAATACAATTAAAAAAAATATTGTATGAAAACTAAATTACATACGGGTTGCATGTATGTAAGATTGTAAAAAAAAAATTGCGTGGATCTACTATATTTTGTGTACGAGTTGCATGGATATATATATCTAGATTAAAAAATTTGCATGGATTTTCTTTGTATGGAAAAATTGCACACATATTTGCATACGGGTTGAAGTTGCCGCATGGAAAGAAATAAATAACGTCCATGCATAACTTCAAACCAATAACCCCTATTCATGCCGTAAATTAAATAATCCAAATCTAAACCGGGCATAATTTATTTTCATTAAATTATGAAAATAATAAGAATTTTGAAATAAAACATGAAACAATATTTAGCATTGAAATATTCATGATCTAAACATAAACAGTCATTAACATACATGATACATGATCCAATTTTTTTTATACAAAAATAAATCATGGGTTTTCATTAAATAGAGCTTCGTGTTGATAACGTGTTATAAATGTAAATAAAAGAGTAAGATTAAATATACCAACCAAAGGAGAAATATGGGAGAGAGATGAAGGAAGAACTCTGTATTTTCTATCTTCTTAATTGATCTCATCAATGAATACAATCCAGGCCTATATTTATAGGCATTAGAAGATAATAACAAACAAGATTTAGAAGGATTTGATTTTATCAATCCTTTACAAAGTCAAAAGGGTTGAGTCCAACTAATTGGGATAAGTGATTACAAAGTCAAATGTTTGAATCTAATCCTTTAGGATAAGTGATGACAAAGTCAATGGTAGTCATCCATATTACAACAATTTTGTGTTTGATTGTGTTTTAAATCATTCTCGTTGGTAAACGTAAGAATAAATGTTTTGTTGTTTGGGTAAAATGTAAATAAAGTATTGATAATGATTTACAAAAAGTAAAAAGTAATGATAGTTGATTTGACAGGTAATTTATAAGAGGTGATGATAGTTGATTTGATAGTGGGCCCACATATTCTTTGGGTGGAATAACCTATGATAACTTTAATTACAGGAATTGATTGAAATCCATATACCATTTTATCAGGGTTTATTCTATCATATTTTATCAGGGGTAAACAAACACTTGAAAATTCTTATTCGGGGTCTTATACCAAAAACAAACGGGGGCTTAAATTGTGTGTTGTGTTTGGTCAAGAGAGAAGCAGAGAGGAGAATGAGAGAGCCGCGGAGAGAAAGTTGGCGAGACTTTTTGTGTTTCTTTGTTTATGGAAACCTAAAAGTGTGTGTTGCCTATCAACCCTTGGATTTTCATCCGAGGGTTGAAAATAAACCTCATAATATATTAATAAAAAAAATTATTAAAATAACTCATCGGATACGGATATTGCGAATCGGATACAGGCACATTCGTATCCGATCCAAAAAATTTTGGATACGGATAATTTTTTTGGATATGGATACAGATTTTTCGGATATCGGATATTTTCTGTATTTTCAGATACGGATACGGATATTTGACTTACCAATACCTAGATGATTTTTTTTGGGTATTTTCCCTTATTTTTATACCATTAAAATATTTAAAAATTATGCATATTTACAATCATAGTTAACTTCCATCTGGATTTCTATTCAAATCATTATAGTCTTAGAGAAATGACCAAAGTACCCTTAATTTTATTTTGTATATTTTCTCTTAAAAAATATAATATTGATTATCATACCATGAAAAAAATTAAAAGATTATTAATTTTAATTTGAAAATGATAAATTTCATATAAAATCCAAAAAATAGAAACTAAACATAAAAGACTTAGTAATTATTAAAACTTACATTAGTAAAATTAAAATAAAACTAGTTTAATAACTAATCATTTATTTACTCAAAAATAATAAAATTATAAATTAAAAAAAAAACTAGATCATGATCGAAGAAAAGGAAAGAAATGGTAGATTGAGAAAGGGGTGAGAGAGAGAATGGCCCGCGGTTGATTTGGAAAGAACAAGAGATTAGTTAGGTTGTTATTAATTATTTATATTATATCAAATATTATATTAGGGTTACTTTTTGTCATTTTCATTTCTAGGTTAAAAACTAACTATAGTTAAGTTTGATTTTAGTAAAAAAAAACCACCAAAATGGCATATTTTTTATTAAGAAAGATTCTAGTTATATAAAAATAAATACGTTATTTGTAATGGTATAAAAATAAATAACATATTTTTTATGACATGCATGCATAAAACCCTATTTTTTATGTATGACATCTCAAAGAGGTGACAAGTAAAATCTTTCTTCTTTTTTTTTGAAAAATGAAATTGGTGGATTTGCCACTTCTTTGATTAAAAGGAGTACAATTCCAGAGAGAAAAATAAACAGACAAAAGAAGGCAAGAAAAGATACAGAGAGGGAAAGTATATATATAGGAGGGGAGACACCAAGGGTGAGTGATTAGGAGATCTAATCAAGACATCCAATAGGATACCCCCCCCCCCCCCACCCCTTACTAGAGCTAAGGGGCAATAATAAGAGTATCTTTAATTTTAATTCACAAATATCTTTAATATATGACTTCATCACTCAAATTAATATTTATATTTAAACATGTCAATTATTTAAAAAATAATAACGTATCCAATCTCATATGCAATTTACAGGCTTAATTATAATGGGTTGTATTTTGGACAATGTCATTGGAGAGGGCCGAGTCAATCCCATTCTTATTTTATTTTAATAAATTAAATTCAACCATCTCCACCAATTAGTCTTCATCACTTCAAATCAAACCGTTGCCCTTTGCGTATATGGTGAGGCATCTTCCACTGAGATATTTATTCATACTCTTTTTAAAAAGTTAAAAATATGGATCATGACAAATATGAAGCATGACACTTCACCTAACCTAAACTTCATTGATCCCCATAAAATAGAAGTCCTGTTTCTCACACAGACAAACACAAACCCACACATTTACATACAATGGTTCTGGTATGAGTAGAATTGGTATTTAAAAAATACGTAAATTATACCAAAGAGAGATTGAAGATAACAATTCTAGACTAATTAAAATTGAAATGGAGCTCCTTTTTGAAAGAAAAAAAAAAAGTTAAGTCAGAGCCCAACTTATTATTATTTACATTCTCACAGTTCTTGTAACATATGATCTAAATTGGCCACTTCCAAATTTAACACATAATCTCTAATCCATTTCTATTTTGGTTGAATGTACATGCAGGGATAGGCGTCCCTTTCATTTTGGCTCTTTTTGTTTCTTGGATATACCTTGGACTTGAAAGAAGAAAGTTCATCAACTTTAGAGAGAAGTTCTATAAACAAAATGGTGGCCTACATCTGCAAAATCTAATATCCGCATGCCCAAATATTACGTTCAAATTGTTTGGTGAAGAAGATCTAGAGAGCGCAACGAACAAATTCGACAAGAACAACATCGTAGGCCAGGGAGGCCAGGGCATGGTTTATAAAGGAATTTTACCCAACAATCAAACAGTAGCTATTAAGAAGTCCATTGTGGTCAATGCAACGCAAGGTCAGCAATTGGCAAATGAAATGTTGATTCTTTCTCAAATCAATCACAAGAATATTGTTATGCTTTTGGAATGTTGTTTGGAGGTTGAGATCCCCATGTTGGTTTATGAGTTTATCTCCAATGGGAACCTCTTTCATCTTATCCATGGAGAGTATCAATTCTCCTTAAAATCCCGTTTGAGGGTTGCGGCAGATGCAGCATGCGCAATTGCTTATTTGCACTCAGCAGCTTCCCATCCCATCATCCATGGAGATATTAAATCATCTAATATACTCTTGATGGGAACTACACAGCAGCTAACCCCAACTAATAAAGACCAATTTGCAACATTCATGCAAGGAACATTGGGTTACTCCACTTACAACTAGCCTTGATCAAGGTGTTGAAAATACTTTTTGCTACCACAATTGGGCTAATCTGGAAGGAGAGGTGTTCCCGCATTTTCCGCTCTCAGTCAAGACACAAGATCTCTATACTTCGGGACATAATCGACACTGCAGTGCTCCGCCTCTCTAAGCATACCATCTTTGCAGAACCTTGCCAAGAAGTAGAAAAAACATAAAGGAACTTGGAAGTTCACTTTCTTCAAAAAAAATATCAGGACATTTCATTTATCTGGGACCCTCCCCCACAATCCTGGGTGAAGTGCAACTCAGATGGTTCACTTTCAGATGATCGGGCTGGTTTCGGTGCTCTGATCCGTGACCCCAAAGGAAATTTCATCATTGGCAAGACCGCACGCGTTCCCGCAGCCAGCATCAACAACTTAGAACTTCTCGGGGTCAAGTGCGGGGCCCTACTTTGCCTAAATCTCAACCTTAGAAAGGTGCAATTCGCAACAGATTCCACCACTGTTACTTGCTGGTTGCAAGGCAGAGGCGCAGTCCCGTGGACTTCGAAGCGGGACCTTATCGAGACATTCAACATCCTCAGCCACTTGGATGAATGGACGATTTCTCACACATACCGGGAAGCCAACGCCTCAACGGACTTACTGGCTTCCAGACAAAGCTCCATAGGATCCACCATCATCCACATCCAAGATATATGGTCTGAACTTGAGGCTGCTATCCTAAAGGATAAACAGGGGACAATCTACAAGAGGAAAATCTCAGATCAGTCCAATGCACAAGAACTTCACTAGCCTGGAATGGTCTAGTAATTTTGTTATCTCACTTGGAATTTTGAACCTTTCTCCTCCTCAGGGATTGTAATTTAACTCTACCCCCTGTACGTTCTTATAGTTGCTCAATACAAATGATTGCTTACTTACCAAAAAAAACATTGGGTTACTTGGACCCGCAGTGCTTACAGACAGGTAAACTGACAGAGAAAAGTGATGTCTACAGCTTTGGGGTAGTACTAGTAGAGCTCTTGAGTAGGAGAAAGGCAATTTCCCAAGATGGATCTGAACAAGAGAGAAATTTAGCTAATCTTTTCCAACATCCATAAAAGATAATAGTCTCATTAATGTTTTGGACCATCAGATCATGAATGAAGGCAAAATAGATTTGATACATGAAGTTTCTCGACTTGCTAAACGTTGTCTTAGCGTCCAAGGGGAAGAAATACCAACAATGAAGGAAGTTGCAACAGAACTTGAAGGTTTGGCAATTATTGAGAACCACTCATGAGTGTTAAATAACCCTGAGACTGAGAGCCTCCTAAACAAATCATCTGATACATATGCAAGAGATAGCTCAGGGTTTTTCACTTTGGAGAAACGCGTTGTGTTGTCTATCGAACCTGGGCGTTAAGGAATTCTTATAGTGAAAAAAAATGTACGAATACTATGTATATGTGCCTTATACTTTACATCTATATGTGTATATATATAATGATGTGAAACTATGAAATATGTGAGAACTGGGTCATCTTTTCTGTCTTGCGATGTTTTGTTGTGTTTTGTGTACTTGTGATCATATTTACATTTTAAGAACATATTTGAATTTTGATGTATTTATGAAGGGAGTGTGCATATATGATTGAGTAGCCCCACTAGAATGCTTTTTTTTTTTTGTCTTCTATGATAGGAGTGGTATGGTGTATTAGAACACCATCAAGTGGCATCAAATCGATACCAACAAATGGTATTAGAATTTTGTGAAATCTTTTTTTCTTAAAAGAATTTGTGAGATGGCATCCAATATGATAAATCATCGAATTTTCAAGTTGTCAAAGGTGCATCCAAATCAAAGAATTGTTTGAGTCACAAAATCTATGGGACATCTTTTATATCTTATCTCATAGGTTTAACATGAATAAATTTATGGAATATAATTAAAATACAGTCTTGATATTGGAAGGACTTCCCGTGACTGATCTTTTAGTCATTTCACATTATTTTATATTAAAGATTCATTAACCATGTGACGTATGTTTCTCTCTCTTCCTTTTTTTTCTCAGTGGATATAATTAAAACAAAAAAAGCAAAAACACCTTATCTCAGTTTCTTTGTACCTTATCTCAGTTTCTTCCTCTCTTTTCATCCTCTTTTTTTTCCACCTCACCCCAAAAAAACGAGTTGGGTTCGCACGTGGAAAATGGTAGAAATGAAAATGTAGGGAAAATCCAAATGATCCCATGTAAACTGTCTGAAATTCATATAGCCCCCTGATTTTTCTTAAACTCCATATAAAACTATATGAAAATGCCTATATAAATCCAAATTACCCCCTGAGTTAAATTTTCATTGACAGATGTGAATTATTCTGCGAATATTTTGATTGGTTAACTCTTATTAAAATCTTTACCTAAATTTTTAACATCTTTGTTTTTTTTCCTTTATCTCTACATTCTCTTCCAATGTGGCATTTTTCCTTTGAACTCCACCTTTAATTTAATTATATTAATTTTTTTTAAAAAAGAGTAGTCTTCTTTCTTAAGTCTTCATCTTTGTTTCTTAACTTCTTATTTTTACTCGAGTAAAAAAAATATTACTTTTACCTTTTTAAAAAAAAATTGGATGATAATAATTTTTTAATTTAACTATTTTAAAGGAAAGAAAAATTAAGTAGTAAAAATGTTTGGGAAAAAAACTTTGAAAATTTTTATAGGAAATAATTAAAAAAATGTGAAATTTTTAAAAGATTTGAGTAAAACACAAAGTGATGGTTGGAGATGCATCACATAAAATTAAGTTTTTATTCAAATTTTAAGTGAAATTTGAGTATAAATTTGAATAAGGATTGAAGATGACATAATACGGTGCTTCCTCAAATTTAAGTTGTGAAAAGACAATTATGAGAGTTATGGACCCAAATTAAAATAGTCTTGGTCTCAAAACTTATGGGATATCGTCAACAACAAATACAAGTCGATTCTAACGAAAAGGCTATGAACATGGGCAGACCCATGCTCATGTCCAAACAAACAAAAAAAAGACAAAAATACCTTCTCATAGCTTTAACTTGGATAAATTCATTGGATATAATCAAAATAGATTCTTAATGCACTCTATTTTGTATTAAAGATTCATTAGCTGAACTTCTTTTTAAAATGTTTGTAATTGACAATACGAAAATGTTATACACAGCCAATATACGATACTTACATGTTTTTACTTTTATAAAAATAGTATATTTCATCTAATTAGAAGGTATAAACTTTTATGAGTGACAGATACTTTAACGAATTGTATAGATTTACTTTTAGAAAATAAGAAAAAATTTAAATGTGGTATATATCTCACCTAAGGATGTATATACTTCATTGGACAACTATCTAGGCATGGAGGTGTAATACGAGTTGTGCTGGCATGACATGACATATTAAGAAATAAACACGGCACGTTATTGGCACGGCACGGCACATTAAAGTATATGGGTCGTGCCGGGACTGTCTTGTGACACATGGGCCGTTTTCAGCATAGCACGTCAATGAACACGGTACGATAGGCACGACACTAAGCAAAGTATATAATATGTTGAATAAGTTTCTTATCTAATTGTTTTAACAAGTATATATGATGTTTTTGTCTGTATATATATCTATATGTAATGCATTCTTAAATTTTTTGTGTATAATATTAAGTAAAGTTTATAATAAAAAAAAACTGAAATATATTCTTTTTTAAATCACGGGCTGGCTCACTAGGCCATTGGGCGGCCCATTGACTCAGTGGGTCAGACACGACACGGTTCATCAAAATTAACAGGCGGCCCGTTAGCCCATTTTCTTAATAAGTCGAGTCGGCACAACAAGACACATTTTACACCTCTCTCTAGACGCATGGGATTGAAGGCAGAATTGCAATGGGGAGTAGAAAATGTGTGAAACAACACTTTTTGGCAATGTAATCTATCTAATCTCAATAAGAGAGAGTCTAGCATATCCCAAATTGAGAGCAAATGAGTTTATATGGCAATCTTATTGGAATATCACGATATCAATATTTAAAATTAAAATATTATAATACTACAATAACAAAATTAAATAATAAAAAGTTTATTTTGTTTCACAGCATAGTACGATCGGAAACAATCATTATAGTACGATCAAATTATTCAAGCATATGCAGGGAAATTATACGAATACAAGAAGCAGAAATGACCAAACTAATAATTTTAAAACTATATTGTTAAAAACAATAGATTAGATTTGTTATTATCTTGTTTTTTTATATTAGTTTGTTATTATATTAGTTTGTTAGTGTGTTACACTTGTAACACCATCTTGTACTATTATATAAAAGGTTTTATTCCCTCTTTAATAGAACAATAGTTTTAGGATTTCATTATTATTTTCTTTCTTTTATTTATAACATAGTATCAGAGCCAGGTTAAAATCCTAGATCCACAAAAGTTTTTTCTTCTTCTTCCACGCTCCGATTGAGGAGTCTTCAATCAGAGCGGGGGAGGATTTTTTACCGTCGTCATTGTGGTGTGGGTCTTCAATCCGAGCGCCGTGAGTCATTGTTTGCGTTGTCGTCTTTTTCGCGTTGTCATTGTCTTCATCGCGCCATTGTACGCGTCGTTGTCTTCTTCGCATCATCTGTCACACGTCGCCCCGTCGCTGCCCCGGATACACGTCCGAGCGCCGCTCCCGTTCTGTCCGCGCGTTGCCCCGGCCCCATCCGCGCGCAACTCGTCCACTGCGCAGATCCATCCGAGTGTACGCTCAGCCCTGTCCGCTGGGTCAGATCCGTCCGAGCACCCCATCCGGCTTGTCCGAGGAATCAACGCACGAGGAATTAGGTGCATCGTTGATAATCCATCGTCCGGTGCACGATAGCGAAAAATCTGGTACACGATAGCGCAAACATGTGCTCATCTGAGGAATCAGCGCACGATAGCGGAAAATCTAGTGCACGATAGCGGAAATCTGCGCTCGTCCAGCCCACCGATCACTCGTCCGCAGATTCGCCTGGCCCGCTCGTCTGACCCGACCTGGCCCGCTGTCTGGACCCGTCTACGGGTGACCCAACCCATCCAGTCACTGTCCGACGCCGTCCGGCCACTTCCGGCCACCGTTCGAGGCCGTCCGTCAGTCATCGACTGATTTTCGACACGTTTCATTCCTGGATCGTTACGATTTCGTTCGAACTCCGAATCTAGTCATCCAGATACTCATTTTGTTCATTTTTTTCATTCTTGGATCTTTTTCTTCCTTTGAGATCCACTGTCATCGTCGTCGTTCACCAAGTGGCGTCGTTTTATGCAGCATCGCTACCTCTGTGCGCTATCGTATTCGCACACCGTTGTTTCTGTACGCCGTTGTTTTCGCGCACCGTTGTCTCAGTGCGCCGTTGTTCCCGCACACCGTCGTTTTCGTGCGTTGTCGTCCTCGCGCACATTCGTTTTTCATGCGCCATCGTTGTATTTGCGCACTGTCGTTTTTATTCTTCTTTTTTGTCAGCACGCCTCTCTTCTTGCACTAGTCTGCACCATTTGCGTCGCCATCCGCATCGCGTTTCTTTTACTTCTTCTTCTCCGTTGGGGCATGCCCGTGCTCTTCTGCACTAGCTGCCACTCGCCGCCCATTGCAGACACCATCCTCTGCCACCGTCGTCTCATTTTTTATGCAAACTCTGCGCTAGCCGCCACTCGCCGCCCATTGCAGACACCAGCCTCTGTCACCGTCGTCTCATTTTTATGTAAACTCTAAGGGTTCTACCCTTCAGAGTATGGGAGAGGGTGTTAAAGAATTTCTGCCACCATTGTCCGCGTGCTGTCTCCGCTGCCTGTCCACGTTCGTCTATGCCCTCCGTGTGAGCATCTACATTCACAGCCTCTCCTTGAACCTCCGCGAGCCCTACGTACGCCATCTGATCTAGTGGACCAGCAATTCCGATTGACTCAAAGAGCAGGAGCAACTCTGACTGACTCAAAGAGTGGGTGCAACTCTGACTGACTCAAAGAGTGGGTGCGACTCTGACTACTCAAGAAGAGCAGAAGCGACTCTGACTGACTCAAAGAGTGGGAGCGACTTCGACTGACTCAAGAAGAGCGGGAGCAAAGTGATGGATCCAAAAGACAGATGACGATTATTAATTCACAAAAATAAATTGGAAGTGTTTGAAATAAGAGTTTTAGTTTATCATTTTTGTGTAAACTCTAAGGGTATAACCCTTCAGAGTTTAGGAGAGAGTGTTAAAGATAGTAGATTAGATTTGTTATTATCTTGGTTTGTTATTATATTAGTTTGTTATTATATTAGTTTGTCAGTGTATTACACATGTAACACCATCTTGTACTATTATATAAAGGGTTTTAGTTCATCTTTAATAGAAAAATAGTTTTAGAGTTTCATTATTATTTTCTCTCTCTTATTTCTAACATATATAAATTGTTTGTCTCCTTCAAATGAAAAGGGATCTGCTGGATGCATTTTTGTGAAAATTAAGTCGCATAATGATTCATTAAAAAAGTGAAATCAAACCAATAAAAAAAGTGAAAATAAGATAAAGATTTAATTAAAATGGTAAAATTGCATTTTTATCTCATATTAATATAAAATTAAATTGCAGGGGGTCTAATTGTATATTTTTGAACTATAGGGGGTATTTCTGTAGGTTTAGAAAACTTCAAAAGGACCAAACACATTTTACCCAATTGTAAAATGTTGAAAATTTTCTTTATAAAATATTTTTTTAGATATTTCTAAAATTTATTTTAAAAAAATTGGAGGGTTAAACAATTAAATATGTATGATGATGTTTAAATTGTAGATAACATAAAGGTATTCAAATCATTTCTCTTTAATATGAAAAAAATATTTTTTTCATGTAGAATTTTAAAAATGCCTGATTTGGATATTTCCAATACGTAGATGATTTTTTTGGGTATTTGTTTTTATGCCATTAAAATATTTAAAATTTATGCATATTTACCATCATAGTTAATTAATTTCCATCCGGATTTCTATTCAAATCATTATAGTCTTGGAGAAATGACCAAAGTATCCTTATTTTTATTTTGTATATTTTATCTTAAAATATATAATATTTATTATCATACCATGAAAAAAATTAAAACATTATTAATTTTAATTTTAAAATGATAAATTTCATATAAAATCCAAAAAATAGAAACTAAACATAAAAAACTATATTTTAGTAACGACATAGTAATTATTAAAACTTACATTAGTAAAATTAAAATAAAATTAATTTAATAACTAATAATTTATTTACTCAAAAAGTAATAAAATTATAAATAAAAAAAACTAGATCATGATCGAAGAAAAGGAAAGAAATGGTAGATTGAGAAAGGGGTGAGAGGGAGAATGGCTCGCGGTTGATTTGGAAAGACAAGAGATTAGTTAGGTTATTATTAATTATTTATATTATACCAAATATTATATTAGGGTTATTTTTTTGTCATTTTTATTTCTTGGTTAAAAACTAACTATAGTTAAGTTTGATTTTAGTATAAAAAAAACCACGAGAGTGGCATATTTTTTATTAAGAAGGATTCTAGTTATATAAAAATAAATACATTATTTGTAATAGTATAAAAATAAATAACATATTTTTTATGACAGGCATGCAGAAAACCCTATTTTTTATGTATGACATCTCAAATAGGTGACAAGTCATAAAATCTTTTTTTTTTTTTAAAAATGAAATTGGTGGATTTGTCACTTCTTTGATTAAAAGAAGTACAATTCCGGAGAGAAAAATAAACAGATAGAAGAACGCAAGAAAAGATACAGAGACGGAAAATGTAGGAGGGGAGACACCAAGGGTGAGTGATTAGGAGATCTAATAGAGCTAAGGGGCAATAATCAGAGTATCTTTAATTTTAATTCACAAATATCTTTAATATATGACTTCATCACTCAAATTAATATTCATATTTAAACATACCAATTATCTAAAAAATAATAATGTATCCAATCTTATCTGCAATTTACAGGCTTAATTATAACGGGTTGTATTTAGACTATGTCACTGGAGAGGGCCGAGTCAATCCCATTCTTATTTTATTTTAATAAATTTAATTCAACCATCTCCACCAATTAGTCTTCATCACTTCAAATCAAACCGTTGACCTTTGCATATATGGTGAGGCATCTTCCACTGAGATATTTATTCACACTCTTTTTAAAAAGTAAAAAGTATGGATCATGACAAATATTAAGCATGACACTTCAACTAACCTAAACATCATTGATCCCCATAAAATGGAAGTCTTATGTTTCTTACAAAGACAAACACAAACCCACACATTTACATACAATGGTTCTGGTACTGTTGTTCCTTCACTTGCTGAGTATACCTTTAGTTGCCTCCCAAGCAAAACCTGGATGCCAAGATAAATGTGGCAACATCAGCATCCCCTACCCATTCGGCATCGGCGAAAGCTGCTCTAGGGAGTACCTCTTCACCGTCGGTTGTGACGACACTAATGGCTCGACGCCGATCCCATACATCGAAAGCGGCCACCTCAAGATTACAAACGTCTCTCTCACAACAGGAGAGATCACTGTCACTAATTACCTGGCCGAGGACTGCTACAACGAGTCAGGGAGGTCGAATTCCAATATCATCACGTCCTTCAGTCTTGCTCATAATGGCCCCTTGACCTTCTCCTCCACCAAGAACAAGTTCACGGCTTTGGGTTGCGACACCATCGCAGCAATCAAGGCCATGAGTGAGGAAGACCTCACCACCGGGTGCATCTCCATCTGTAATAATAGTGGCACCAGAATGATCACCGAGGGGTCATGCGATGGGTTCGGGTGCTGCCAAACATCCATCCCCAGAGGGGTCAGATACTTTGAGGTTGAACTTGGTAGCTCCTATAGTCACTCAAGTGTGCTTCAATTCAATCCTTGTAGCTATGCCTTTCTTGTTGATCAGGAGTGGTTCAGATTTGGTGGCCTTTCTGATCTCTCTGGCTACATGGAAAGAAATAATGGAAGTGTTCCTGTGGTGCTCGATTGGGCTATTGGGAATAAGACATGCCGAGTAGCTGAAGTGGAGCCAGACTATGCTTGCCTAAGCCAGAACAGTTACTGCTACGACTCCACCAATGGCCCCGGTTATCGTTGTAATTGCACGGCAGGTTATCAAGGGAACCCTTATCTTAAAGATATTGGTGGATGTGAAGGTATATATATATCTCTCTCTCTTTCAAAACAATAGTCTTACTCATATGAGAATGAAATCATCTTTAATTGTTTATGGTCTAATTATTTATATATACATATTGCTTTAATCATCAGATATCGATGAGTGCAACACCCAACCTTGTAAAGGGATCTGTATAAACACGAAGGGAGACTACAAATGTGTGTGTCTAAAAGGAAAGCATAGTGTTGATCCCGAGAAGTATGAATGCAAAAGTCCATTCCTCGTGGTGAAATTGACTCTGGGTAAGTCTCCCTTCTCTTACCTGTTGCATGCAGTTTTAGCACGGTTAGATCGAGTGTTCATTTTTTGTTGGACAAAGCACAGTTAGTAAAATTAATATTGTTAACAATGATGAGGTATATCCAAAAAATTAAATGTTGATTACTATATATATATATTTTTTTTTTTGCTGGATAAAAAGAAATGTATTACTAATAAAATATGAATGTACAAGAGGGGAAGTTACAAGCTGTTGGAGTCAGATAGGTATAATCTCTACAACAGGACTAAGAGAGGCCAGGAAACAAAATGAAATGAATAAGTAGATTATAGAGCCATTTGGTTAATGGGAGACACGATCATAGACTTTCCCTGCTTTGTCATCCTGCAAAAGAGCTTGTATAGCTTCCCAAAGTTGAGAGGGAGAGAAGATGGAAGTTCCGATTGTTGACTGTGTAAAGGCGAGCAGATCAGCCACTGTGTTGGCTTCCCTGTAGACGTGAGTGATCTTCCAGTCAGTCAGTTGGCCCATCGAAAACCTAAGTTGACGCAGATCCCTGAAGGCATTCCAGGGGATGAGTCCCTTCCCTTCAGCCCAAGCCTTAGCAGTAGTTAAATCTGTTTGACTCCAAATCCGAGGAGCATGAAGGGTAGAGCAAAGTTTAATCTGCCACAATGCCTTTTAGCTCAAGGATGTTAATGGAGGAGGCTCGTGTTCAAACTGCCATAGCTGTGAGGCAATTAGTTTTATAATCCTGGACTACTACTCCGAATCCATAATGGTCATCTCCCAAAGAACCATCTGAATTAACTTTGTGCCACCCAGAAGGAGGAGGGGACTAAATCTTTCTTTGTAGTGGATGCACGTTCGGTGAAGCGGACTCCAAAACATTCGGTCAACTTGTCCATCAAAGGAGACTTTGAATCTATGATGGGGACATCTTTGAAGTGACCTTGGATTAATGATAGAATGTGGTTGGCTAAGTACCTCTTGTGGATAGACTTCCCTTTGAAAATTCGGTTGTTGCGTTCATTCCAAATCGACCAAGCAGTCTGAGTAAAGATGAATAGCATTATCTTCTTCTCAGAAGTGGAATGCACTACAGCAAGTAAACGATCTAGGAAATCAACAATAGAGGACAATCTCCACCTCTTAGTCCCTAGTCGCTTGCAAACCACAGCCCAAATGTATGCAGAGTAAGAGCATTGGTGAAATAGGTGGTATGCAGATTCATGAGCCGAAGAGCAAAGCTTACAGTTGATATCTTGGACTAAAAGTAATTTATGCAATCTATCCAAGGTAGGAAGTTTATTATGGAGGGTCTGCCAACAAAGGAAGCTCTATCTTGGGGGCTGAGAGGGTTGCCACACCCCTTTGGTCCATGGAAGAATTGGTCGACGAGAGCGAATTGCATTCCAAATCGAAGTTGTAGAAGCACGTCCAGATTTGTGCCATGTCTAGATAAGAATGTCTGGAAAATGGCCTCCAACCTCCATTTCTATGATTTCCTCCCATAAATTGGTAAGTTTCACTAGCCATCTTGCTGGTTTGGCACATTTACCATTTCTAATCAGGCAAAGATTGATTTTTGGCCCACTGCCCATTACTATATATAACTATATTTTGGTCCACTGCATTCCAAATCGAAGTTGTAGAAGCACGTCCAGATTTGTGCCCTGTCCTGATAAGAATGTCTGGACCATGGCCTCCAACCTCCATTTCTATTATTTCCTCCCATAAATTGGTAAGTTCCACCGGCCATCTTGTTAGTTTGGCCCATTTACCATTCCTAATCAGGCAAAGATTTATTTTTGGCCCATTGCTGGTTTGGCCCATTGCCCATTACTATATATAACTACTAAACAAAGATTGATTTTTATACATTATAAACAATCAATTAGATTTTAAAAATTGTTTCTCTGTCACAAATATAATACATGCAACTTTGGCTTTTGTTTTAGTTTAACTGAATATTTCCTTAGATTTCCAACACAAATCAATTAACTAGAAAATGGTTGTTTCATTAGGAATGTTTCATTTACATTTGTTCCTGGTCAACTGTTTTTCTCTATCCTTTTTTATATTACTCCCTCTCTCTTTTATATTACGACACATTTTCATTAGGAGTAGAATTGGTATTTAAAAAATACATAAATTATACCAAAGAGAGATTGAAGATAATAATTCTAGACTAACTAAAATTGAAATGGAGTTCCTTTTTGAAAGAAAAAAAAGTTAAGTCAGAGCTCAACTTATTATTATTTATATTCTCACAGTTAATGTAACATATGATCTTAACACAATCTCTAATCCATTTCTATTTTGGTTGAATGTACATGCAGGGATAGGCATCCCTTTCATTTTGGCTCTTTTTGTTTCTTGGATATACCTTGGACTTGAAAGAAGAAAGTTCATCAACTTTAGAGAGAAGTTCTATAAACAAAATGGTGGCCTACATCTGCAAAATCGAATATCCGCATGCCCAAATATTACGTTCAAATTGTTTGGTGAAGAAGATCTAGAGAGAGCAACAAACAAATTCGACGAGAACAACGTCGTAGGCCAGGGAGGCCAGGGCATGGTTTATAAAGGAATTTTACTCAACAATCAAGCAGTAGCTATTAAGAAGTCCATTGTGGTCAATGCAACGCAAGGTCAGCAATTCGCAAATGAAATGTTGATTCTTTCTCAAATCAATCACAAGAATATTGTTAAACTTTTGGGATGTTGTTGGAGGTTGAGATCCCCATGTTGGTTTATGAGTTCATCTCCAATGGGAACCTCTTTCATCTTATCCATGGAGAGTATCAATTCTCCTTAAAATCCCGTTTGAGGATTGCGGCAGATGCAGCATGCGCAATTGCTTATTTGCACTCAGCAGCTTCCCCTCCCATCATCCATGGAGATATTAAATCATCTAATATACTCTTGGATGAGAACTACATAGCCATTGTGTCAGACTTTGGTGCCTCAAAGCTAACCCCAACTGATAAAGACCAATTTGCGACATTCAAGGAACATTAGGTTATCTGGACCCACAGTGCTTACAGACAGGTAAACTGACAGAGAAAAGTGATGTCTACAGCTTTGGGGTAGTATTAGTAGAGCTCTTGAGTAGGAGAAAGGCAGTTTCCCAAGATGGATCTGAACAAGAGAGAAATTTAGCTAACCTTTTCATAACATCCATAAAAGATAATAGTCTCATGAATGTTTTGGACCATGAGATCATGAATGAAGGCAAAATAGATTTGATACATGAAGTTTCTTGGCTCGCTAAACGTTGTCTTAGCGTCCAAGGGGAAGAAAGGCCAACAATGAAGGAAGTTGCAACAGAACTTGAAGGTTTGGCAATTATTGAGAACCACTCATGGGTGTTAAATAACCCTGAGACTGAAAGCCTCCTTGAAAAATCATCTGATACATATGCAGGAGATAGCTCAGGGTTTTTCACTTTGGAGAAACGCGCCGTGTTGTCTATCGAACCTGGGCGTTAAGGAATTCTTATAGTGAAAAAAAATGTATGAATATTATGTGTGTGCGCCTTATACTTTACATCTGTATGTGTATATAATGATGTGAAACTATGAATATGTGAGAACTGGGTCATATCTTCGGTCTTGCAATGTTTTTGTTGTGTTTTGTGTACTTGTGATCTTATTTACATTTTAAGAACACATGAATTTTGATGTATTTGTGAAGGGAGTGTGCACATATGATTGAGTAACCCCACTAGAATGTTTTTTTTTTTTTCGTCTTTTATGATAGGAGTGGTATGGTGTATTAGAACACCATCAAGTGGTATCAAAGCGATACCATACAAATGGTATTAGAATTTTGTGAAATCTTTTTTTCTTAAAAGAATTTGTGAGATGGCATCCAATATGATAAATCATCAAATTTTCAAGTTGTCAAAGGTGCATCCATATCAAAGAATTGTTTGAGTCCTAAAATCTATGGGACATCTTCTATACCTTATCACATAGGTTTAACGTGGATAAATTCATGGGATATAATTAAAATACAGTCTTGATGTCGAAGGAATTCTCTGTGACTGATTTTTTTAATCATTTCGCACTATTTCATAATGAAGATTCATTAACTATACGACGTATGTTTCTCTCTCTTCCTTTTTTTCTCTCATTGGATATAATTAAAACAAAAAAAGCAAAAACACCTTATCTCAGTTTCTTTCTACCTGATCTCAGTTTCTTCCTCTATTTTCATCCTCTCTTTTTTCCACCCCACCCCAAAAAAACGAGTTGGGTTCACACGTGGAAAATGGAAGAAATGAAAAGGTTGGGAAATCCAAATAACCCTATAGTCCCCTGATTTTTCTTAAAGTCTATATAACTCTCTGAAAATACCTATATAAATTCAAATTGTCCCTTGAGTTACATTTTCATTGACAAATTTAAATTATTCTATAAATATTCTGATTGGTTAACTCTAATTGAAAACATAATATATCAATAACCCTCTACAATGTGTTAAAAATACAAAAATATTTTTATAAATGACTGTTTTACCCATCTAGATAGGGTTTTATAATCTATCTAGATAGATTAAATCGTAAAAGATTTTTCACATTTTTAACAAATTGTATGAGGTTTTTGGTATACTGTGTTTTCAATCAGTACTAACCAGTAAAAATATTCGTAAAATATTCTTTATTTGTCAATAAAAGTTTAATTCGGAGAGTTATTTAGATTTACATAGGAGTGATACAAATTTTAAGAAAACCCAGAGGGTTTTATAGATTTTCAGAAAGTTTACAGGGGCTGTTTGAGATTATTCCCAAAAAAGTAAAGCTGTTTCCATAAAAGAAAACCACGGGTCACAAAAAACGCCGCTCAAAGATTTGCTTCCGTTACAAATAAAAATACTCTTTTGAGCAGAAACACACGCTGTACGTTTGAGAGAGAGAGAGAGAGAGAGAGAGAGGTGAGTGAAGGACATTCTTAACCCCCCTCATCAATTACTTCGATACAGATCTCTCGATCTGTTTGGGTTCCTTTGATTCTCATCAGATCTGAACGTCGATCCCTCTTTCTCCGTTGATTTTGCAGGGGTTTCCGTGGGACCATCGAAAGATTGATTCATGGCGGAGTTCGCTGATAACAAGGTATTAACAGATCTGATCTTGTGTTTTCTCTGTATGGATCTTGATGTGTTCCCTCATAATTATCATGATGTTTGGAGATTTGACAGAAAAATTGGATCTGTTTTAACATGATTTGTTTGTTATTGTGATGAAATTATATGGACCGTGATGGGTTTTTTTTTTCGTTTTCTTTCTTTGGTTTTGTTGCATGTTTTATGCAGATATTGACATTTTAGCTTGTAAAGTTGAATAAAAATTTTTTATTTGATTAGTTTTTTAAAGTTTCAATTAACATTTAAGGGCGTACATACACAATTCTAACTTTCTGCTCTTAAATGTAACTATGTTATGAAATATAAGGTACTTATATATGTATCCATTTTAGTTTATCATTGTCAGAAGATACACAGGGAATAGCAATTTTAAATGTTCTTTCCACTCCCATTCATTTGTTATATATCTTTCAATGTGTGTCTTATGAGGTTTGAATTTTGCAATCCGCTTGACGCTTTTTTGGATGAACGAATCCACTTGTTCCAGAATTCCAGACTTAACTCATAACAGAGTTTGTGTAAGTGCCTCCAGTGTCTTGATACTTGCAGGATCTTACCAATTTTTAGATTATTTATTTTGCATTATTCCATCTTATTCTCACTTTTGTCATAGATTTCAAACCATCCCAGCACTTCAAACTCAAGCTAGCACTACTTGCAATTCTAGTTTGTTTTGATTTGTATTTTCAAACACAGTATCTTAGCCATTGTTGTGAACCACCACATTAAGTTGTTTAATGTTTCATTCTTTTACTTCCCACTCTTTCAAAAGTCAACCTTCTTGAAGCTGCTATCTGATTTCTGATAAAAGCCCGTCAATGTCCTATCTGCTATCCAGCAAGTCAACTGAGATCATTGAAGACATTCTCCTCCTAAGAATAGTAGCTTCTCTAAGGAAAATTACTCCATTGAATTTTTATAAAATGGCTAGGAAAGTTTCAAAGGAGAAAGCATGGATCATTGAAGAAGATATAAAGGGGATTTTTGTCAGACTACTTTCCAATTTGCTGATGTTGATATATGATCATTATTTCAGGAAATAATGTAAGTTGTGATTAGTTTGGGTTTGTGAGATTGTCGATGCACATTTTAGCATTGAGATTGGTACATAAGGTTTATCCATAAAGATTTCCATAATAGAGTTTGGGCATTCAATTACCCATCCGGATGGTTTTGTTGTAACTGGCAAAACTCTATGAAATGTGTGGCTTTATAATATAATTTTTTTCAAGGAATCCATAGAACTCGTGACATCAAAGATATGGTTTTGAGAGAATTTTCAAAAGGAAATTTTTGTTGAATATTTTTATTTTTATTTTTGTGAGTGGAATCTTTTTGAGAAACCTATTCATTGATAATGTAAGTTCTTGTCTTAAAAAGATTTTTTTGGGGGATCTTTTATTTTTATCCTCTATTCCTAGATCCAGAGATTTTTTATATATATCCATCTATTTAAACTTAAGTTACCGTTCCACCATATATCTAAAGAGAAATATGAGTGGTGGGTCTTCATTTGGGGAGGTAGAAGATGAAGCTGGACAATGCATCGAGGGGATCAAGGTATGTTTGCCTGATGAAGTATTGAAGAGAAGCTTGAGATGGGGTCGAACGTGAACAACATGAGGAGGATGTGGAAGTTAACTAGCCAGGTTTAGAGGGGACATTAACTGGATAATGTTGAGTCAGAATCAGATTATACTTCTTTTTGTCATATTATCTAGTGATTTGTTCTTTGGTCAAGGTCCCACAATTCTTCTCTGAATGATTTTTCGCATAAAAATTTGTTGTCTTCTGTGCAATTTATTACTTCTTCACTTGGTAGACTCGAAATGAACATAGATTGTATTCTAGGTAATGAACAAATTTGTGTATGCTTAGGTCTAGATTAAATGAAGTTCAAACAAGATCAAGTTAAAAATAGATGTAATGTATTCTGCAAATTTGAAAGATAGCCCTTTACCAAATTTGAAAGATAAAAAAAAAATTCTTTGATTTTTTTCTCTCTCGGTATCAATTGATCACAGAACTACCCTTGTGAAATTATAATTAAATATTTTGCTAAGTAAGTTCATCTTCATCTATTCTGATCAACTTGTCAAACAATCGGGTTGTAGCACGGGGGGGGGGGGGGGGGGCAGTGGTTGCACAAGAATTATTGAGGATTTTGCACAAGCTCAGGTGTTATAACTGGAACACACAAGTTTTTATAATGTATTCATGTATGGCGTCATGGAAGATCATGTATTTTCTTTTTTAAAATAAAAAAGAAGCGATGTGTATCATTACATAATGACATAACATCCTCAAGGTTAGGGAAACGAGGGCCTCCCCTTGCTTTAATAAGAGCGAAAAAATAAACAATAAAACACAAACTCATAACAAATATACTATTGGACCCCTTAAAATCCCTCCAGATTGATTCACACAACCACAGAAGGAACCACCCCTTCTTCACTTCCTCTATCTACCCCCAAGGTCTCCTTCAATTTCATACCAACCAAGCCAAACATTCTCCCAATATATTCTCCTTTGAAAAATCATTTCATTGCATGTGATCCATTAGTGCTAGCAAACTGCGTGAAGTGCATTTGATTTATATTGGAGATTTGCATGCCAGATTAATTTTTCTGATTTTTGTAGTTTTCTGAAATTTCCAAAAGTTTTCCCAAAGTTCACCTGAATTGTATTTTTGCCCCTGTCGAATTATATTGGTAATGGTAGTATGGATTTCAATAACCTTTAAGTAACATAGAATGATTAGTTTGCAGAAAAATTGGGATTATGTTTTATCTCTTGAATAAAGGTGGGAGTACAACTAATTTCATTAATTCATAGATACAGCTCCAAAGCATAAAATGGAGATTTACTTCGTTTGATTATCAATGTAGTTATACATGTCATTAACAACCTCTTGTTTCTTCATTGTTTCTAAATTGGGATGACAGGGGAATGCATTCGTCGAGGAAGGAGCGAAAGGGCTAAACCCAGGATTGATTGTGCTGCTTGTGGTGGGAGGGCTTGTGCTGCTCATTCTTGCTGGGAACTATGCCCTGTACATGTATGCCCAGAAAACACTGCCAGCCCGGAAGAAGAAGCCGGTTTCGAAGAAGAAGATGAAAAGGGAGAGGCTCAAGCAAGGTGTTTCCGCTCCGGGAGAATAGGAGGATTAGCTTCTGCCACCTCTAGTTAAAAAAAATGGAAAAAGAAAAGGGTGTGATCTGCTAGCTTCCTAGTTTTATTTATGGTTTTTGAACTTTTGAGACTTGAGGGTGGATACTGTAGCTTGGTATAGATGAACTCTTGGAAAACTTATCTTTTGTGGCCCATTCCTTTTAATTAGTGGAATGCTAATTCACCCAGTAGTGCGGCCGCATACACCATGTGCGCTCCTTGGTACACATGTTTCATGTGTTGTCATTGTGTGGTATGTGCGGTCACACATGTTGCAATAGTGGAAGATTGGACGAACCCCATTCATTTGAATGGGGTTTGAAAGCCTCAACAAAAAACAATAGCCATTTGAACCACTCTACCTTATGCGGGCCATATGTAGTTTGCACATTCATTTTGAACAATCATTTTGAACATTGCTCACTTCGGTTGTAGCTCCATTTGTATTTAGGAGGCGGTCCCACAAGTGACTATACACAATACACTCCAGTAGTGAAGCATATATTACCCTAATACAGTATATTCCATTAGAGCAGTATATGCTTGATTAAACTTTTTCAGTTTCGAAAAAAAATAGACAAATATACTTGATTTAATTAGGTATTAGAACGATTTCAAGCGGGTGAGAGCACTCGTTTTAGATAAGACCCTGTTTGCTATTTGCTTTATCTAAAATGTTTGCTTGTTAGCTTGATAGGGTAAGACAAACGGACCTCGCATTTATTTGGTGTAAATCAAAGTTGTATCAAGGAGTTATAAACCCATATTTTCTCCCTAACATAAGCAAATAGAATATAGACCCTATACAACATTGCGAGGGCAATTTCAATAACAGGTGAAATACTTCCCTCCCACAAAAAATTGAAACAAAACAGCAAGCAATGAACCCTGCCTCCCAATATCCCCAAAAAAAGGGCAGAAAATGTCAAGAGAGAGAAAGGAAAGAACCATCTCGCCTTTGCTTCCCCATTTCACTAATGTTACAAGAACATATATTACAAAAAAAAAGGGCATGGTACATCATGCCTCAAACCTCAGAAAAACTCCACCTTTTCCATCACCTATTCAATTCCATTTGAATTTTTTTTTCTCCTAAACATGTACTAAAAATAAAACAAGCAACTACTACTACCTACCCAGATCTCTCCATGAATCATCATCGCTTTGGATTCCTGCATGCCTAGCATAATGTCTCTTTATGGCCACCACGGGATCCATTAAAGCCGAAGTCCCCTGCGGTGGATAACAGAGCGGCTGTTGGAACCCGGGTATCCCGTCAAACCCAAGCCCCCTCTTCTGCAGCTCCAACAAGACATCACGAGGCCGCCGCCTCTCGAGCTGTATCAGCTGTGGCTGCTGCACCTGTTTTTGCAAGACATGGGGATGATACTCGACCTGCGGTATTCCCATATCACAATTTGATGCGACTCTGTAGGACCGATCAAAATCTAATGCCAAAGCTCCATTGCTGTCGTGGTCTATTGTTGTTGAAGGTATTGATGATCCCCGGCGGCCCCTCATTAGCCCCTCCAGGGCATCCTGCTCTAACCTGCAAGCCCTTGCATAGCCTGCCACCAGCATAAGAGATTCCGCCGATGAATCGAAACCAGTTGCCTGCACGTGATTCCTATCCCACATGCCACAACTTCTGCTGATCTGCAGGTCTTCTGGGCTTGGGCGAGATGACATCCCGTGATTTGAGGAATGATGAACCGGAGGTTCATCCACTCCGGTGCTGGGGAGGTTCAGCACCAATGGCGTAGGGGCTTTGTCTTCACCCACTCGTGCAGGCTTCGACTTCAGCGACTGTGAAGGATGGCTGAGTATCTGACCAAACAGCTTGACATCACCAGACCGCCAAGATTGCCCTTCACTGTCAGAGTGACTTCGGACTTGAGGATATCTTGGATGATCATCTGAATCCTCTCTGGTCTTTGGCTCAGGAGGACTCTCCACGGGCAGATGCAGTGATATTGAATCGTTGTGGTTCTCATTGTACCCGTTTGCTGAAGAGATATTAATGGTGGGATCATCCCCATTCTTTGCATAGTTTTCAGGCACAGCCGACTTTTTGTCATCCATGACTATGTCTCCGTTCAACACTAGTGTGTTCAAAACCTGAATAGGGTAGTCCCTGAGGACCCGTGAATCAGCTCGATTTTGATTCAAGGAAGGATTCAGTAGATGACTTCGCTGATGGAGTTCGGAGTTGAGAGAATTCAATGGATTGCTGGTCCCATGCTCTCTAAAACTAAGAGTTGATGGGGGTATGACAACTTTATGGAGACAATTCTCATAATTTGAGGAAGATGGATCCCATGAAATCGGATTTGCAGGCAAGAAAGTGGGTGAATCTTTTTGCTTCCTTGCTACATGCGGCTTCTGTGAGCAGGGCAGCAGTTCCATCGACATTGGTGGCTGGCAATTTGGAACATTGACATCAATCTGATGGAAACAAGAATCGGTCATTGCATGACAAATGTTTACAGTTGTGTTCAAATCCATCAAAGGAGATGAGATTCTTGCATCATTGGCATCTGTGCACACCTGCTTGTCAAGCTTGTCATGTAATCCAGTTTTCGTCATCAGAAGTTGTTGTGAAGAGGACCTGAATTTTGACACTTCGGTGGTTATTGTTTGGCCAACATCCTTTTGGATATCAGTCAAGGAATGCTGCTTGGATTGGTCAGCTCCCCCAGAACCCTCAACAGGGATGGATTCAGCAGGAGATACCACCGTATCAACTTCCCTCTCCTTCATCTCCCCATCAACCACACTGAATTGGACTGACGAATCACAATTCGATAAGGTACCTGCCACATCCCCTTCTCTGAATATATGCTCTGGGATCGTACCAGTTTGGCAGCTTTCCTCTCTTCCACTCAATCTGTTGTTAGCCTGAGTTGCAGCCCCTTCACAATTCATTGGACCTGCTCTCAACTCATCCTTATCACATGATTTTTCCAGTTCAATTTGCAACAAACAGTTCTCAGGTGGCCCATATTCTTCACATGTTGCATTTGTAACCGACTGGGTGAAGTCCACATCTGTCTTTGAACAAGACTGTGTACTGCATATTGCAGAATCCATCTCTGCAGCACCAGCATCATCAGTATCACTACTCTCCCCATTGTCACCGCTCATCGGATTTCTTCCATCCCTAACCACTTGATTGATCCCATCAAGTCTAAGACATTTCCGTGCCTTGCTGAAAAAGATCTTGCACTGGACTGTTGATCGTGTCCCAACACTTCTTGAAATTTTGGTGAAGTCCTTACCAAAAGAATTCAATGCCCTAATAAATGAGGACTTCTCCTCATCTGTCCAATCAACAGTGTCCAGATCCACAGACCCCTTGTCTGAACAGGTGTCATCCTCATCAATAAAATGTTGACTACCATCTGGCATACAAGGGCCATTGATAGGAGTATGATTTGCCTCTGTCTTTTCGTTCCCGATAACCCTCCACAGGGTCAACAGCACTAGTAACACAAGAGCTCACTGCCTCTGAGGACAGAGCCCCACACATGCCAGCCAAAACATCGGCGGCTGCGGCTTCATTGCCAGAAATATCGTTGTGGATTGTCCTTTCCAACAAATTGTCACCCTCATTAGACATATGATAATCATAACCTACGGATATTGAACTTCGAGGATACCTGTGCTGAGCCTTAATATTGCCATCAGTCTGCTCTGCAACGACAGAAGCTGCGCCCAGCAGATAGGAATTTGAATCCCGATTCAAGATCTTGCCTGATGCCACCAAATATGTATTTGTAGTTCGCATTTGTTTCCGGAACTCCAATTTTTTCTTCACTTCTCTAAAACTTTCTGACTTTTGGTTCTTGTAATAAAACTCTATGCAATCTGCTGTTGTCTTGTGACTCAGGTGAGAAGCAATTTTCGAAAAGTCCTTCCCAAATGTGGCAAGCATGTCCATGAAAATTTTCTTCTCCTCAGACGTCCAAGGATTGATTGTTGCCTTTTCCGTCTCCAGAGCACAAGGATCATCAACCAAACTGTTGTTTGAAATAAACCTTGATTGCTTCCTCTCCTTCTCATCCAGGATTAGAGATGGCATCTTCAAATTATTTCTGTATAACTTAGTCTGTGAATCCGACATCAGCTTTCTAGTGTACTCAATAATATCTGCATTGGAATCAAGGTCAAATTACCAGCTGAATTGAGGCATAGAAGTACAAGAAAATTTGATATTGATCTGGTGGATATGTAGAAAAGATAATATCATTCATATAATAAAAAAATGTTGATGGCGTTTCAATAATCAATAAAACATAACAATTAAAAATATATAGATAGATGCAGGAGTTTGTAAGCCTATAAGAACAATTAAATAACTTCCCAAGCATTGACAAAATTAAGAAAATAAAAGAAGGGGCTCAAACATGAGCTCACAGAAAGCTCTGGGAGACTATAGATAAACTTGCAATAAAAGGCTCTATATCATCTCAGCGAAGGGAAACAAAAAAAAAACTCAATGAACTATAGACTATCACATTCTAAATTAATCTATCATGCAATATATTAACCTATCAAATCAAGAGGCAACTCTTCATTGTTTACTGCACTTCAAGAACAAGCACATTGACAACGAAAGCATCCCACCAAAATTGAAAAACAAAACAAACAGAGACACTGTTAGTCCAGGCTGTTCAGTTGATGCAAGACAGAATTCACAATCAGCATATCCTCACTCCCTTATTTTGACAAGCAAAATTTTCTGGTGGCTGGCAAGGTATATCTGTCAATCTTCTATGTATTAAGTGAAAACAATTGATGGCCTCTCTTCTATAGCTTACTTTGATATTCACGATTGTAATAATGCTGCCCAAGTAGATTCTAACTATGATGAACAGAAATTGATCAGAATCAAGGCCGACCATGCTCTCTAAAAAGAAAATTAAAGAACAGAAAGGCATTCGATAGTAAGGCGAAAATCTTAAAACCATATGGCAAGATCCCACAAACCTGACAATTCCAACAGCATGGTTATACAATACAATATGCTGATGATACAATCCTTCTTTGTGATGCAAATGAAAGTACCTTGGAAGGCTTCAAATTTATTATCAAATGCTTTGAAATGGTTTCCGGGCTGAAAGTCAACCTTTTTAAAAGTAATTTGTTGGGGATCAACATTGCATTTGATGATGTGTCATTATTAGCTTCAAGGATGGGATGTAATGCTTCGAAGTTTCCGATCAAGTATTTAGGCCTTCCGCTTCATACTAGATCTCTTCGAAATTCAGATTGGGAGCCTCTAATTGAAAGATTCGATAAGAAACTCGATGGTTGGAAAGGTTGTCTTCTTAGTTTGGGTGGGCGGCTAGTACTTCTCAAAGCGGTCCTAACAAGTCTTCCCCTATATTTCTTTTCAATCTTCAAGGTTCCTTGTGGGATTCTTAGTAAGATGGAGAAAATTCGTCGGAGATTTCTTTGGAATGGTACAAAAGAAGGAACCAGGAAGCCCCATCTTGCAAATTGGGAGGTTGTTTGTTGTGCTAAGAAGGATGGAGGCATGGGAGTTCTTGATCTTCGCAATATGAACAAGGCACTTTTGGGGAAATGGCTTTGGAGGTTGATTGCAGATCCGGAGGCCTTATGGAGTAGAGTTATTCGAGAGAAGTACTATTCGGGGTGTACGAGACTTTCATTTATTGCTGGGCATAGAGTTTGTGTCTCTAAAATTTGGAGAAATATTTTGGAAGGGGCAGAGGTGTTGATGCAGAATATACAATTTATTCCCGGGAACGGAAGGGCAATCCGATTTTGGAAGGATAAGTGGCTCGATGGTTCTTCACCGGCGAATCTATTTCCAAATATATACCGCGTGGCACTCAATGAGGATGATCTCATTTGCGATTCTTTCTCTTGTGACGTCAATTCAATAATTTGGTTACCTAGACTACGTCGTGATCTTACAGATGATGAGATGATGGAGCTTTCATTACTTCTAGCAGGTCTCCAAAATGTATCTCTTGATTTAGAGGAAGAGGATTCAGTGGAATGGAAGCCTTCCCCTCGAAATGGGTTTTCCGTTCGCTCATTATATCAGCAACTAAATCAGAGGTCACTTCCTAACATTCTCTCGACCCAGTTTGTACCTCAGATTTGGGAGGTGCTCTCTCCATTAAAGATAAGGTGCTTTATGTGGCTTCTTTCTAATGATAAAATCATTACAAAAATGAATCGGGCGAGATGGTCTAATGATGGTGATACAGTTTGTGGTTTGTGCGAAATTGAGGAAGAATCGAGAGATCATCTTTTCTTTTCTTGCTCATTTAGCTCTCTCGTATGGAAGAAAGTTGGAAATGCTTTTGGTTCTGCTTGCTTATTTTTGGATATAGAAGGCATGTGGAGTTGGTTCCGGGTTCGTCGAAAGAAAGGTGATAGGAGTAATTATGCTAAGTTCACATGGTTCATTCCCCATGCTACTTGTTGGTCTATTTGGCTATCATGGAATGAGGGAGTTTTCATGAAAAAAAGAGTGTATGTAGAAAACACTTGGATTGCTCTATCGTCGATGCTTCTCGAGTGGGTCAAATTCATTTTAGAGGAGCCTTCGTCGTATTCCTTAATGGGAGCAAGATGGGGAGAGCTTGAACAATTACAGGAACAATTTAATTTTGCACATTTTTAAACTTTTTTTTATTATGTAAGGAGATCCCTCGTCTCCTTATTTCGGGGGTTTCTAGTAATAAGATTCTCCAATATTTATTCAAAAAAAAAATGCTTGAAATCTAGGCAAAGTCACTAAATATTTAGCTTTATGAAGATGGTCAGTAATTCTTTCCAAGAGCAAGAACCTTATAATAATCCATAGAATTTTCTTCATAACCCCTTTTCTTTTAAACATGAGCATTGAGGAGTGGTATCTAGAGTGAAAAGTTCAAACTCCCTTCACAACTCCCATCCTACCTAAACCAAACATTAGAAGTCTACTATATACATGCCCATGAACAGAATATGCAATGCATGAACAAATCACCCAGGAATACTAACCCAACTATAAATCAGAAAATACAAAAAAAAAAAATTAGGGATACACTTTTTTTCTTAAAAGTAAGCATTGAATTTATCTACAGTGAAAAGTTAAAACTTTACTCACAACTCACATCCCATCTAAACTCAACATAAGAAGTCTGCTATATACATGCCCATGAACTGAAATATGCATTGCATTAATAAATCACCCAGGGTCCCTGACCCAACTATGAATCAGAGAATACAAAAACAATTAGGTTTATAACAAGAACTAGACATCTAAAATAAAGAAACTGCTCTTCAAAGGATTGAGGCCTTCCTCAACTCAACTATATCCCTTTCACCCTCCGTCAGCAACATATTATCAAAGTATCAGCAACGCCAACACAAATTGGCTTTACTTTAGAAAACTGACACCTAAAATTAATGGTGTGTTTGAGGGTGCTGCTTAATGTTTTCAGTTTCTTAACGCTTTGTGGTATATATATATTAATAAAATGTGTTAATTTCACACAATTTTAGGTCCAGTTCACAGTCAATTTTCAGGAATATGATTTTATAGGATTTATAAAGGTTATTTGACTGTATGGATTTCAACTGATTTTCAATGAAGAGATAATGGTAAACAAAGATGTAATTTTTTGCTTTTAGATTTGGAAATGGGCAGCAAAATGATTTCCCAAAAGCTTCAGCATTTCTAGCTTCCTAAGAAATTCAATCTAGGACCCTTTCTCCAAAGAAATAAAACAAGTATACTTCCCAGAATCTCTCACCACAACTTATTTGGAACAGATACTGGACAAAAAAGATTCCAGGGGAATGAAAATATGCCCAAAATTGTTTCCAAATGGCCTTCAGAAGATTATGTAGAAGTGCTTTAAGCACTTTCTTTAAAATACAACACAAATCCAGTCAATTTTTTACATTCTTAGTGCAGAGTAAATTGGGGGATCTTTTTTGTCCTTTTTTTTTCTTTCCCTTTTTCGGACAGAAGGTGGTTTTATTCATCCCAATCTAATCATCCTCAAGGCAACCCTACATTTTCTAAATGACTAATCTACCGTAGGATCCCGCCATGTCACTCCATGCCTTAATCCTGGAAAAGGGACCATCACCAGAGATGTTCCAAAAAATAATTGACTCGAAGACCCCAATGGAGAGGATTCCAACCTATCATGGGCACGGACAGATGAGGTTATAAAGTTGAACTTGATTCAGCCATGTGTAGAGATCCCAGCCCAAAGCCACACGCAGACAGACCTATACAAAGCCACACGCAGACAGACCTATACAAAATCTCCCTCTGTTCAGCTAACCACCACCTTATCCCACCCAATTACAATCCAGACAATCTGGTAATATGGGCTGATGCCTGATACCCCAAACATGTGGCCTACAAAACTGGCCGGTCCATGCCTCCACCCCACATCGAGTTTGTTCCGGGTCTGATAGGTGTCCGCTATCTTCGACCAATAAAAGCATATCCATCCAATTAATCAACCCCTGCCACGTTGGTCCCACCATCTGACGTCAACCACTTGTCCACCCCAAGATAAATTGACCAAATCGAACTCCCGACCCTCAGTCTACCCCACCACCCTAACAGACACTGACTCCATGCCCTCGATCTTCATGCTCAGTATCCCATCATCAAACACATTTGTGTCGTTTAACTGAAACCCAGTTCTCCAATAATGTGTCACAGTGTCAAAGGCTGACCCACCTCCAACTAATTAACACCACATAAGGTGGTCGTTGAAATCAGTGACATGATCAAAAGGAGTTTTGGTCGCCAATGAATCTTTTCTCAACAGGCTCTTCATCGCACAACGACAATGGTTGAATGGATCCTCTCCCTTGATAAGGCCCTTACAGAAGCAAACTGGTTGAAATGAGCTCACAACGGCAACAGCACTTGTGATCAGGAGGAAACCAGGGAACATCTATTTTTTACGCCCTTTTAGTGTTTGTATATGGGAAAAGGTCCAAAAGGCATTAGGGTCCAATTACTCTTTTAAAGACCTAGAAGGTATGTGGAGATGATTCCGCAATAGATGGAAAAGAAGAGATCAAAGTAGTCACTCTGAATTCCGATGGCTAGTTCCTTATGTGATGTGTTGATGTATATAGATTACTCGTAACGAATGCATATTCCAATATAAGATGATATATGTGGAGAATATGTTGGCAGCGATTGCATCTCTCCTTAAAGCTCGGGTCATTTGGATTCTTGTTGTGGAGACTCCTACCACAATCATGGGAAGTGACTGGTTCAGAGAGCAAATGGAGATAATTTTCTTTTCATTCAGTTTTTGTTTTGGATTTGATAACTATCCTTACTTTCCTGTCATAATCTTTTGATTGGAGATTCCTCCTCATGTTGTTGGGGGTTATCTATTAATAAGATCGCACCTACATTACTTTCATACAAAAAAAAAGGCTCTTCTTTGCTAGGCCTGAACTTTGATCATCACCCCTTTAATTGACCTCCCTAACTCAACATGCACCAACATGTTCTAGAGTGGCTCATTAAAAGAATCCACGACACCCCTCGAACAGTCCTCACCCATCAAATGAAGAGGAAAGCCTGTCACGTAGATGACGATTGCATCCCTATTGATCCCTCCCCAAGTACCCTACCTTGACATCCATGTGATAAAGGATAAAACACTCCTTCCACAATCACGGCTACCTTACTTTAACAAGATGCTCATGCATTTTTGTAGGGGGCAAAATGAAATTTAAATAAAATATATATTGCTCAAAACCATTTCCCACTCTTCATTGTACACTCTTTGATCTCCCATAATGGAAGGGAACAATCGGAGACAGACCATGATGCACTGCTTTAGGAGCTTAATATCCTCTATTCATGCCAGCCTTTTATAGACACCCTGCAACCCTGAAACTCACTACCGCCAGAGCTCCCACTTGATGACTCCAGCATCCCCAGACAACCCTAACCCACCCAACCCAACCCCCCACCCCCCCCCCCCCAAAAAAAAAAAAAAAACCAAATCTGTATTCAAGGAAAATCATGTTGATCCTGCTTCGATAATCAAGGCTATTGTAGCATAAAATAATAGGGTCTTACCAATCCTTTCTACAAGTACCGAAAACAATGGGCAGCCTCCTTGTGCAAGTGCACTGGGGGGCCCCCTTCCAACGCACTATCTGACTAGGGCTTCCATCTTCCCACCTCCCTCCCAATCAACACACCATTTTCTATCCTTATAAATCCATATTTCTCTTTATATTGTTTCTATTCATACAAGGAATCCAGTGATTATTAATCATTTTACATGAGGGATTAGTTTTTTTTTTTTGAAAAAAGAAGCAATTCTATTTAAAAAGTTACAGCTGTGGAATTAGTTAGCATTACCCCTTAACATATTTTTATTCATTCTCTCTAAGGCTCCGTTTGGAAACACATATTGAAAAGTAGATTTTGGAATAAAGCTGCTTTTTAAGATGATTTTAGACCTTGACTTTTTTGGGATGCTTTTTTTTTAATTTAGGAATCAATATTTGAAAGGGGTTTAATGTTTGGTAGAGAAAGTTGTTTTTCAATTCAAAAAATCGATTCCGACCTAAAATCTCAGTTTCTGAGCTTTTTATAACACGGATTTCGAGAGAGAAATTAAAGGAATCCAGTTTTTGATTCCGCTGGAATCCATCCCGTTTGGCTGCACGATTTTGGGATTTTAGCTTTTCAAAAAGCAAAATCATCCCAAATCGTGCATCCAAACGGACCCTAAATCACTTTGTTTCCCAGCCAACACAAAAACATTTGTAGTTCATTCTATCAAAAATGCGATCGAAACTCTGATAAAACAAGATACTCTAGGGTTTTATGCAATCAAGTAAAGTTTGATTATGCAGGGACTATGACCTATGATTAATACTGCAGTCTAGTTCATACAGACAATTTTCAATCATTTAAAAAATTATATTTTGAGAAAATATGGTGTCTATATTAAACTATTGAATTATTTCCCACATATGACCAACAGAAGCCAACACGGGAAACGGTATTTCGCCCGTGTCCATGACATGTCTCCAAAGCTATTTCTGACAAAACAATTGACACTAATATTTCAAAACTTGGCTGGAGATAATCCGAAAGTAAACTTGTAAAACAACAGTTCATATCATTCTTCATCGTATAACTCCCAATAAAATGATTTCCCTTCAGCAATAATTAACTCAAGGTTGTTTTCCTGTTAATTGCTTCTCCAATGATTAGCTATTCACATCATATTATCTTTCTTCTGAAATACTTGTTCTTAGCATTCAGTCCAGCTACATCGCAATTTCAACAGCTACACTTCCCCACATTTTCAAACGACTCAATCAACTAAAATAAAAAAAATCTGATTCAAAATGTTATATTCGTAATTTAGATAGAATGGCACTCAATTCTCCATATCCAATTAAGCTCTAAGTTACTTCATAGCTTCAAAAATATAATCGCCATTAGCTAAAGAACCCAAAATATCAAGACATCCCTTTTATAAGTTTATTGTGTTTGATAAATTAACTTACCAAGAAAAATATATTTCTTTTTAAAAATATCAAGTAAATAAAAAATAGTGTAAAGGTGATATAAGTGGCCTGCATTAGTGAAGATGAACAAACAAAATATGACAAGAATATTTACATAGCAAATGACAATCTTCCAAGTTGGGTTGGTAAGGTCAGACAAGGCAATCTTGAGATATTCTACAGTTTGCAGTAGCGCATGGCAAAAACAACACTTGGAAAAACCTATACTTTAAAGATAATGATTAAGACTGAAAAACCAAATGTGAAAAATATGCAAAGAGCTTAGCCAAATACATATTATCTTCCTGATTAAGTTTACCACGTGATGACATGATGGCCACACTATGAGTCAAAACAAGGAGAAGAAAACTTCAACGTACATAGAATGCTATAATGTTTGATAATCTTACCATGCAGAAAGTAGAACTTATAAAATTGGCAATTGATTGATTCATTGTACAACTCAAAATGTATGATAAGCAGATGTTTATTCATAAAGTCTTAACACATGAACTCATAAGATATGGCCTAAATCTCAATTCTCATCAGCCTGAGCAGTCGACTAAATTACCAACTAAACCTTTTTTTAACTACCTTATCTTATTATGATTCCCAGCACCTGAAATATAATAAAAAACAAGGGATATAACAAACTCACCAGGTAAAGCAACACGAGAACAAATAGATGGTTGATGCTTTTGATGAGCATTTTTTGATGAACGAAAAGATAACTCAAAGCGCTTCTGTGATTTTGGTCTACCCTTCCTTACGGAAAGTAAACGAGCATCCTCCTTCCATAAGTGATGAAATGCCCTAAATTGAAGCATAAGAACACGCTCCTTAAATCTCAGAGAATTCTTGCGTGTGACAATTGTTTTCTTAAGATGTGGTTCATCCAGCTTGTTCAAGAAAAGATTTTCCATTACCCAAACATCTGACTGAAAATGACTGCCTGGGACAGCTCTAAAAAGTGTTTCTGATGCTTCTCTTGCAGAATCTTTGTTAGAAGAAAATATCAAATGAACTATGGTAGATTCAAAGTCAGTGTGTAAGGCAAAGTCAGGAGAAATGGATCCACTACAACTGATCACACTTAAGCCATTCTCACCTCCAGGATCACATTCAGCAGCTGGCATTTTCCTATTTGGAGGAGACAAGAGACATGATCCTTTGGAAAGTATGGAACCTCCACGGTCCTGAGATGTATCTTTAACCACATTGGATGTGGCAGACCCTGGGCTGTCGATTTCTTCATCTTTGACCTGTGTTTGGCACTCCCTCAAAGAATCACCACATGGCTTCTCGTCATGGGCTTCAGCATCAGAAGAGAGAACAAGACCTGACAGGTCAGAGATCACATGTGCTGACTCCTCCAAGATACTAGAGGCCATCTCTGTTTGCGAAGACTCGTATTCAATTGGATGGAAACCACTAGTCACATTTTCAGGAACAAAGGTCTTCAATTCATTTTCAAACATGTCAATTTCAGACTCAGTCTTCTCTATTTCTTTTGAAACATCAGCTTTTAAGAGCAATAACTTCCTCATAGCACTATGCCTTACATAACTAGAGTCCCCAGAGCTGGAATCCTCATGTTGTAAGAGGCCATGAATCAAAGAGCTTATGTTTTCATTTGTACTGTGATCAAGTTTCTCTAAATTGATAGGAAAATTCTCAGGAAAATTCTCAACTCCATATCCCAATGAATTTCCAGAATCATTCGCTTCCTGCTCATTGTTTGCCTTCATATTGAGTTTTTCTTCCACACCTGCCACAGAGAGACCATTAAATTTCTGGATGCCAGTTAAAAAAAAAAAAAGAGTGAACCCACTGACTGCTCATCCCACTACTATTATCAAAAAGGTACATCAAGAATTACAAGAGATAACAATAACTTCCCACCTTATGGAATGATGACAAGAAATTAAAATATAATAAGTTATTTTATGGATGCAAGACAATCAAAATAAAGCCGCTTATCTGCATGTAAGAAAAAAAAAGTCATTGTGTAATCAAGGACAGGATGATTTTTGGGAAGAATGAAAGGTCAGGAACAGATAACATAAACATATGAAATGGTGATGCCTTGGCCACAGCACAAACAAGGCTGGCTTGATCAAGACCTATCATTCAAAATCAAAGGCATGATTAAATACAATGAGCTGTTAAAACCAAAAGCAGGACAGTGCCCACGAATTAGACCCCAATCAACACATAATTAGACCTAAATCAACACATGCACGTTAAATTTGAACCATTCTAAAATTAGGTACCATTAACATGAAAAATAAAAAATTTCCAAATGAAATTTAATCCATGTGATTATCTTGCTTTGATAATCGCATATCCCAATTTTAAGTTGGTTCAACAGGTGGAATTAAACTATCAGACACATAATAGACATGCCACAAAAAAAGAAATAGAGACAGACATTCAAAGGCCAAAGAAAAGAAGGAAAACTTACAAGGTGAAGAGTTACAAGCGGCCAAAAACTGAGTCGCAGGAGATCCACTCTCCGACGCCCCCAACACCTTAGCATCCCCCTCCAACACGCACTCAGCAGCATAAGTTCCCTTCGGCGCATCCTCAGGAGGCCCCTCCACCTTCTTCTCACGCTTGGCCAGGCCCTGTCCCCACCCAAGCCGCTGCTTTTTCTTGGGATTCCCAGCCTCCTCCGACGAGGGAGGCCGAGGAGACTCCACCAACACATCCAAACACTTGACCACCACCCCATCCTGAGGAGAGTCAGACCTCAACTGGGTCTCCTCAGGTCCCCGCTCATCCGGATCTGGTTCCGCCTTCGACCCCCCACCAGCATACCTCACCGAAAGCCCGCCTGACCTTGACCACTTCATGGACTTCCACGTCATCGAGCCCAGCGAGTTGTCCTTGACATCACACCTTCGACTGAGGGCGACATCCAGCCCTTCAGAACTGCCGATCTGATTGTCCCGACGGCTCTGATCGACTTCTCTATGGGAGGCACTGCCCTCATCATGGGTTGGATATTGTTGCTGCCTGACCGTCGGCGACTGCTGCTGCCGGTCCCCTCGCCAATAGTAGTCCCTCTGGCCAAAAGAACCCCGGTTTTCCCTATTATAATAATGATTACCTCCATAGCCATTCCTCATGCGGGACAAGGACGCCGGGGAGGGCCTACCGTTGAAGCAATCGTCCTCACCCGACGATCTCGACGGCGCGCATCCATACCCGTTCGATTCCTCCGCCAAGAACTGGTATCCCCCCTGCTTGCTGTTGTTGTAGTACCCTAATCAAAAACAAAAAGAACAAAAAAAAAAGTAATCAAAGACCAAAACAAACCAGAAGAAGTCGTTTCATTTCAGATCTGACGGCGACGATACCTTGGGCAAACCTCCGAGAGTCGTCGGATCGGGAGTAGTCCCGGGAGGATCCGTAGTGGTACGGGGCGGCGGATTCCCTCCACCGCGGCGTGGCTCCGCCCCCGCCGCTGCCGCCACCACCGCCGGCTACAGAGAAAGCGTCAGACGACCTCTCTCCGTGCTTCCTCCTCTCGAAGTAGTCCTTTCGTTCCCAAGGCAGTGGTTCCGGAGGCATATGAGAATCCCAACAAATCGCATCGGCGATTAGAGAAGACGCAGAGGCAACAGAAGGAGCTCCAGAGGCGGAGATGGTTCAAGATCAATCTTGTCGTCCGATTGGGCGGGCGCCGATGAAGAATCCCTAACGGACTCTCTTTGATTTTTTGAGAGGGAAAGAAAGAAAAGGAGATAGAAGAGAGAGAAAGAGAAACGAAAGAGACAAACAGCCTGGATTTCAAGGCCCTCTCCTCTCTTCGCACGCCCGCGGGCTGGATAAACCCCATTGGAATCCGCTCTCGCGTCCGCGGAAAATAATAGAATATTATATTTGGAAAGGACTTTTTAATAATTTTGTGTTCGCAATCAACACCGATATCGTCACTCTCCGTCTCTGGCCCCATCGTCCACCGCTAATTACGGATGAGTCCCCAAGGATCCCGTGCGCCATTCAAACACGTAATCACAACCGCGAAAAGATGATCAAACCGTCTAAAAAATATAATTTGTGGACTAAACGAGGGTATCCTTTTTAATTATTTTTAATTTGAGAAGTTCTTATAAAATAATCCGCATAGGCATCCGGGGTCAAAAAGGCAGAAAGGGGACAGGAGATGTGGGGGAGATCAACATCCACGTCGGCCCCTTTAGCACGTGCGAGGCGTCTCCTGCCTCCGCACGTGCCGGATCCGCACCTGAATATGAGGGCTAGGGCTGACGTGGCATATAATGCGGCTGGGGTTGGGATTTGGACTTCATTTATTGATTGATTAATGAGAGGGTGTTATTTATAGATACTTGGTTAAGCTTTGATCATAGACTGAACTTTATTGATTTTTTAATGGGTTTTTAAATAAAACAAACAAACTATGGAAGATTGAAATTGAAATCGTACCTATAAAAAATATATTCGCTACCTCCCCGTGATGTCCCCTGATTTGCTCTTCCATGTTTGTAGAATTTATTCAACTAAAATAATATAAACATTTTTTAAATACAAATTCTCTCTGTTGATGTAGCAGAAGTATAGGATAAGTGTTTATTATTTGTCTTTCAATGCTGTCTTTTATAAGCTCCAGAGGATGTGGGAATCCAACCTGGTGTTATCCTTATTTATTTATTCTTTTTTGGATAAATTTAGGTGTGGTAATTATAGATAACGAGTTTTCATATATATGTCAAATTCATGTGAATTTAAATTTATAAAATATAACTATGGTTGAACTTTAAATTATCTAATATTCCGGCTCAATCTAATTTTCAATCTAAATGCTCACCCAACCAGTAGTAAAAAAAACAACCCGACCAAACCTAAAAAAACCTGATTTTCAACATAACAAAAAACAAAAACAAAAACAATCAGCATAAATACATAATGATCTAACAAAGGTAATAAAGAACAATTAAGCACATGAAAAAGGAAAATCAACAAATCTGAACATGGATCTCATTGATATGATAAAAATCAAAACATAAATTACAAAAACTGATAAAAAGAAAAACTCTCAAGACCAGATTTAGAATCAAATCACACTAAGTGAGTGGATGATCTCCTTTGCATATTTTCTTAATCAATTTAAACACAACCCATCCAAAATCAGAAATCAAAATTGTCCCTGACAACCCACACATTTATATATATATAAAAAGAGTAAGAAGAACTTTACTCTTTCTAATATTAATAATGGCATCCTTCTTCCACTGTTGATGTCTTCCGAACAAATTAAAGAATATTGAAATCTTCATAGTGCTTTTAATTTTTTAGACAAAGAAGTGAAGACCAGCTAAACAAAGAAGATGAAACGATGTCCCCTGATTTGCTCTTCCATGTTTGCATATTCTGTACACCATAATATACAATCAATTTTTAAATACAAATTCTTTTTGTAGATGTAGCAAGTAACCACACGATAAGTGTTTATTCTTCGCCCTTCAACCCCATCTTGTATAAGGTTTGCAGGTTGTGAGAATCCAACCTTTGTTGTCGGTCATTTTTTAGATAAATTTGAGCGTGTTAGAGGTAATTAGTTTTATACACGTATCAAATGTACGTGAACATAAATGTATAACATGTACTATAAATTGATATAAATAATACAATTTAAACGACATTCATATAAAAATTAGATCATTTAAGATATAGGATAATAAATTTGTATATCAGGTGTTCTATAATTTTTTTTTTATTATAATAAAAATAACATAACAAATCTATATAGATTTAGTGAATATCTCTAATTTTAAATTATTAAAATTGAATTTTTTAAATGTATTTACTTAAATTTAATTTTTAAATATCAAAATATATTTATGATATGAATTTGATTTCAGATCTTAAATTTGGAACAAATAATATGAGTGATTGTCAAATTTATGGAACAAATAATTGATTTCAAACCACTCATCCTCTTTCGGTCATTGCTATTACAAACACTTAATGATAATACCTACATTTCTCCAAAAAAAAAAAGTGAAAATGAAAACTAATTTCCTTCAATAAGAAAGTAATAGATTTTGATTTTTATATACACATACTCTCCACAAAAATCCATTATTTGTTTATATCATTACATACAAACTATTCATCTTTAATGGTGTTATCATTTTTATTATCTGTGAACATTTACATTAAGTTTTTTTTTTTTAAGATTCTCTTAAAATTGTTGAAACTATAGTGGAAGGAGTAAATTAAAGTACCCATTTTTGTAATTACCCTCACAAATAAAATATTTTCTTGCATACAGTAAACACTAAATTTGTTTTTGTATCATAAAGGATCATTTTAAATACTTCAAAATTATTTCTTACTCGTCATTGCCTTTAGCACTGATATTGTGCGCTTTTCATTAAAAAATGTAAAAATGATGTTTTTTTTTGTTTGATTCACCTTAGATAAATTAATGATAAGTAGTAGATAAAAGATAGATAAGAGTTTATAACTTTTTAAATGATAACTATACCCTTGAATAAGTATAAGAAATGTGTGACTGATTTGATGGATATGATAGTTTTTAAAATATGTATATAACATTGTTAGATGAAATAATTTTTTTTAAAATGAGTGAGAATAATATTTTTATCCATTGACATAGATAAATCTTGATAAATAATTCCAGTATTTCCTTAAAATAGTTATCATACCTTATTCTAACTTATCAAGACATAACTATCAGAGTTTTTATCAGATAAAACAAACAGTAAATAAGAGTTATTCTCTAATATTTACTCCAATTCTATGTTAATTGTCAACCACAAATTGAGAAATAGAGTATAAGCTTTATATTTTATTAGATAAAAAATATAGATGAACTATATGTATATATTTATTTATTTTGAAAAAATTTAAAAAAGTACCGAGTTAGAGCAACTATAACAGGTCGGCTCCTTCGACCATGTTGACGAGCGCCCGTGGAAAATGAGCTCCAACGGCCTCCTCGTCGATCAACAAATCTGGCGGACGATCGGTTTGGCTCAACAAACAGGAGAGAGAACAAGGAGCTCCCACATGTGGCCCCATAACAAAAAACTGTTTAAAATTTTTTTTTTTCATTTGAATTTTGGTGGGTCCCACATAAAAAATTTAATTTTTTTTTTGTTTTGTGTGTATATTTGTAACGGTTATATCTCAACGGATATAGTAATTTATCTATTTAACCTCATACTTATTCATACAATTTTTACACTCTCAATCTACAAGTTTTGTTGTTTCAAAATAAAAGTTTTTTTTTTGCTCTCTAAATTTTATATTTTTCTAAATTTCTCATTTGTTATCATTTTATTTTTTTAAGTATTATTTTTTTAATTATTTTTGTGTAGATAGATCCTCGTGGTAACATGACCGTTAAAAAAGAACCGTTAAAATATGACCGTTACGATATAGAAAATAAAATATTATGATTAAGTTATTTTTTATAATTTTAAAATTTAAATATAATTAATTTTAAAAAATATTAATTAAACAGAAGTTATTTCACGAGTATGGTTAGAGTGAGCACTCTGATCAATGTTCTTTGCCTAAGCAAACCTACATGCTCCACTGAATGAAGGAGACATGGGCGGAGGATGACTGGAGATGCTCTTAAAACCCCAATGCGAAGTAGTTCGTTGCCGGTAGTCAGTTGGTCCTTTATTAGACCCTACCAACATTGATGACCTTACCCAAATCACAGGTGGCAAAACACGCCAACGCAAATAGCGGTTCTATGCACTGTCTACGTGTTTAGTCAATCGCCTCTGATTCCACTTCATTAACCGGCTTCGCATATTCCGCAGATCCACCGAACCCGACTCATCAAACGATTGTCTCAATGAATTAGTTGACCGTCTTCATTTTTTGTTTTTTCAGATTCAATCTTTAGATGGCGAAGGGAAGCTCTCAATCGCAGGCGTCGTCGTCGGTGGCGTCCCGTCCGGGGACGGTGGCTCCTCGGGGAACCCCGGCGGCGGCTGCGGGGATGCGCCGGCGGAGGGTCGGCGGCAGCGGCGGCGGCGGAGGGGGCGGTTCAGGGGGTTTCGGTGGTGGAGGGGGGTCGAACGTGCTGAGGTTCTACACGGACGATGCGCCGGGGCTGAAGATGTCGCCGACGGTGGTGCTGGTGATGAGCCTCTGCTTCATCGGTTTCGTCACCGCCCTTCACGTTTTCGGGAAGCTTTATCGCTACAGATCGGCTGGAGGAGCTTGAGGTGGGGGCGACTGGGCGAGAGGTTTTGATTGAGTTTTTTTTTGGATCTGCTCGTTTTGGTAGGGTTTTATTGACTTGTGTTTTTTTATTGATCAAAGTGACATGGGTTTGATTCTCTTGATGCCTTCTATTTATCTGTTCTAATTATTTCTATATAAAATATTTCTATGTTTCATTGGAAGATATATTGTTTTTAGGAAAATGAACCCCATTTGCAGCCCCAGAAGCAGTGTACCCTATTTTTTGGGTATGTACTTTTGTAAAAAATAAAGTATATACTCAATTGTATAGAATCATTTGTAAAATATGTTAAATTTTTTTTCTAACAAAGTAATCTCGTCACAGTGAGAACATAGGGCTAACGGGAGTTTGTAAATGGGGTTATAAAATGGATTGAGGGTAACAATGCTCAATTTTTTCAAAAGTAAAGATAAGGCATTATATCAATACTTAATGAACAAATGCTCCTTGTACAAGTAAGAAAATAAAAACAAGAGGAAGAAAAGATGCAAACTTGCCCACCCCATCCCAATACACATTTGCAGTTCATTTATTTGCACTTAATTCAAACACCCATCCACTCCCATCACATACGCGATTTTCTCACCCCCTGAATTGTATTTTCACTAACATTTTTGGGATAGTTTGGCAAGGGAATAAGTGGTTGGATAAGGGGTAATCACGAGGATAAGTGAGGGGGACAACAATTTATCCCATTTGGTATAAAAATAATCTAGATAAAGTGCGGACAGTTGTCCTGATGGTGAAATGAAAATAGGGATTTTTTGTTCCACTTAAAGGCTGGAATAACATTTATCCCCACTTTTTTTTTTCAATTTTGACAGATGTGAATATTTACAATATCGTCGCATTTTTTCCCCCTTAAATTAAGACAATACATCCTCAAAACTTTAATCTATTGTCAAACTAGTCCTAAGGATGTAAATAACGCATGCCCATGATTTCTTCCAATATTCTCCCTTGCTTCAGAAGAGAGTAAGATATCGCTTTCCTCGCTTACACCGTTGCTTCGACTTCATTACGCCTGACATTGATGGCATTATCTTTCTTGATTGCGTTGCGTAGTGATATGTCTAAATTTTGAAGCTTCTCTTTCATTATCATGTCGTTCTTTATGTGTGTTTGTCATTGTGGTTTTTTATGGAAATATTGGATGATTAAGTTATACGTCTTGCGGATGACCTGGTTATTTACCATGGATTTTGGAATTGTGTTATCAATCTTGGCATACATGAGCAATTTTACTCTTGCATTGTTCAGGTAATACATGCCCATTGCTGTCATATTTTTTCTCTCTTTATGCTTAGTTATACACTTGTTTGGATGTTGTCTATTTTCAATTTAGTTTCTCTGTATCTAAGGTTTTGCATGCCTCTGCCCATGCTTCAAATGTTTTCTATACAATTAACAATCATTCCCCTTCTAAATTACTCTCTGAATTCCACTAGGCTTATCCGATGCACATGGATTGTGGGTGATTATGTGTCGGGGTTTTCCCAATAAATTATAAGCCACCAAAAAAAAACCTTCTAGATATTGGTGTCTGTATGAAATGCATTTCTTAAATATTATTTTTAAGGGAAACATTCAATAGAACCCCCCGACTTTTTCTAAAGTTGATATAACCCCCTGAAAACAAGTGTGTAAATCCAAATAGCCCCTTGTAAATAATTTTTCGTTGACACATTAGGATTATTCTGTGAATATTCTGTCTGATTAACCCTGATTGAAAACATTAAATACCAAAAATACCCTACAAGATGTTAAAAATGCAAAAAATCCTCTGTAACAAAATCTACAACGACTAATTTGGTTCAACTGTCGATGGGTACTAAGGCTTGAACCCTAGCCCTCTAGAAAGGAGAAATTGTTGTTTTCCAAGCAGGTAGGAAATCCTCGAAAAACTAAAGACGCTAAATAAACTTTCACTGAAGAAAGGGGGGTTGAAGTTGTGCATGGATGGTTTGCCAATATTCTGTATGATAGTAGGGTACTGTGTTTATATGACTGGATGGAACATTTGACTTCATTATAATTGTCAATTGCACATATTTAATATTGCCTTCATTGGAATTTGACCTGTGTTGATTAAATACCCATTGGTGAGGTCTTCTTTGGCTTCTTTTAGTGGGGGATTTCATTAATATATTCTGCAACCATTCTATGAATGGAGAATTGATGGGAGAATGGAAGAGTGTCTTTTTTGGGTTCATAGATTGATGAAGGTGAAAGTGACTATACCAAAAGAAAAGAAAAGGGATCGATGAAGGTGATGGTAGGCATTAGTTCAAGTGGTTAGCTAGTGTTGGAAGCTCCCTGGGGGCGCTCCTGTACACCCCTTTTGTCTACAGATAATTAAACAATAGGAAGATATAGTAGTAGTAAAGCAGAGCACCCAATTGTGAGTATGATATGGGATTGATGAAGGTGAAGGTGACTACCAAAAAAAGAAAAAAAGAGATTGATGAAGGTGATGATAGGCATTAGTTCAAGTGGTTATAACTAGTGTTGGAAGCTTCCTGTGAGAGCTCCTGTACACTCCTTTTGTCTACAGATAATTAAACAATTGGAAGATATAGTAGTAGTATTAAATTGATCTCCCAATTGTGAGTATGATATAGTTTGGATGTTCATGGAAATTAGTAGAAGTTAGACTTATGGAAGTAAATTGTCTTGGAAAATGTGTGTTTTTTTAACTGGCAAAGTAAACTTATCGTTTTTAATTTTATTGATGCATCATAAACTAGAAGGAATAATGCTGAGAACATCAATGGCGATGTTGCTAAAAATGGGAGGTGTTGACAACGAAGGTGAATCAAAGAAGAGTTGATGCAATTTGTAAACTCAGAAAGGTGACCGGCTTGAGAGAGGGGAGGAAATTGATACATTCAGTGGAGTTTTTTAGATCACATTTTCAGGCTAAACACTTGTGGCTCATGGATTGGTGGACAAAGATCTTAAGAGTGTTTCAGAGTGGAAGCTGCCAAGCTGGATGAATCTACTAGCGAGACAGAGGCACATGAAGCACTTTTTTTTTATAATGAGCAAAAAAAAGGCCCCGGGACAAGATTGCTTTCCTCTCAAGTTATAATTTGGGGTAGTAGAGGACCTCATGGAGACGATGAATGGTTTACTCGGAGAAGCAAGATTGCACTTGTGTTAATTTGATATTGTTACTGTTGATTCTGAAGAAGAGAAAATTGGGGAAAATTGGGGATTATCAAACACTCAATTCATAGTGGAGTTTACAAGATCCCCCTCTAAATTCCTAGAAAATAGGCCGAGGGAGATGATGAGATTTCTTGGCAGGAGAGTCCTTTATCAGTGGGAGGTCTCTTATTGATGGCTCATGAGAGTGTGATAGTTGACCCACAAGAACATGCAAGTTAGATTTTGAAAATACATGATAGCATTCAATAGACTTTTTATGGAGGCTTCTCCTAGGTGTATGGCTTCTTGAATCGATTGGGTATGTGGATCAAGGGATGTGTTTGCATTGTCATGATCTATACAGTGGGGGCTTCGACAAGGTGACCCAATCTCTCCTCTTGTCTAATTAGGTGACAAATGTATTGAGAAAGATTTTTCATATTACTTGACATGGCGTGACAATTGCTAAAACTTAATACGCGGATAACACGCTAATGTTTTGTGAGTGATATAGGAGAGCTTGAAGACTTCAAATTCCTGATCAAGTGTTTTAAGATGGTGTTGGGTTTGTGTTTAACTAGAATTTAGTGTTTTGACATTAATAAGATGGAGTACAATAGTGACAGTGTGTGTGTAATGGGATCCTTGACAGTTGATTTCCCACTTAAATATTTGAGATTCTTATTCTCAACTAAAAATGTGAAGAAAGGGATTGCAGACCATTAGTATCTTTTCTTGAAGAAGTTTTGTGATTGGAAAGGGATGTATTTGAGCATTGGAAAATGACATGTGCAGATCCATTTACACTTGACACCTTTTATTTTGTGAGCCCATTAGAGTAAGTTTGATCTCTTTGATGGTCCTAACACCTAGGAGTGATTGTCTTTGGAGTGTAACTAAATCAATAATCTTATATATATATCAATAATATGCAATAAGATACAAGGTATTATGACATATTATGTAACAATATTTAAAAAATGATATAATGAAGTTAGAAGTAATATATATATGTTAAGATTGATAGAGGTTTAAACGTACATTTCAGGTGCCTATGAAAACACTCTTAAATAAGGTGATCTATTTTTAGCATACGAAAACACTATTAAGTAAGATGATATATTTTTCTAGGTCCATTTGTCTCATTTTCATCTTGTTCTTTTTATTCAATTGTATATTGCTTTGCATTTTGTGTATTTTGTTAACAGTAGATTACTATATCATTGTGTAGTTGTGTACATTGTTATGCATGAGAACATATGAATGGTATTTGGATAGGACTTAGTGTATGTTTGGAAACACAGTTTGAAAATAAGTTTTTAGCTTTTGCAGCTTTATGTACAACTTTTGAGGGTGTAATGATGATGATTTGATGGTGTAATAATGATGACTGCTTTATAAAACACAGATTTCGAAGTGCAGTTTAGAGATAAAAAAAACATTTGTTAACCTAGGATTGTTTTCGTCCGCCACAAAGGTTGAGGGCCCAAAAAAAAAAGTGGAATTAATTTTCCAAAAAAAAGAATGAATAAAATAACAAAGGTATTTTTATTTATCATAACAAAAGTACTGAAAAATCTCGTATGAGTTGTTCCTCTTTCAGTATCTTTGAAAATATTTTTATTGGTAGTTATACGTTGAGCCTCGGACCTAAGACATCTTGCTAGCAACCTTTGTAAATAGGGAAAAATGCATATAGCCTGTAAACTCCTAAAATTCATATAACCCCTTCCTTTTTGAAATCCATGTAATTATTTAAAAACATCTATCTAAATCCAAATAACTCCCTTGAATTAAATTTTTTGTGACAAATTTAGATTATTCTTTTGGTTAACCCTAGCTGAAACATAGTATATAAATAAAACCCACAATGTATTAAAAATGCGAAAAATCATATATAAATGATGATTTACTATTTTAGAGAGGGTTGTATAATTTATTCGGAGAGGGGTAAAATCATTATTTACAGAGATTTTTTAGCATTTTGTTTAATTTGTATGGTTTTTTTTTGTATAATGTGTTCTTAGTCAAGATTAATCAAATGAAATATTGAGGATTATTTGGATTTACATAATATTTTCTGTGGGTTATATGACCTTTGAAAAGGTCTGCGGGTTATATGGATTTTAAGAAGTTTATAGGTGGTTATTTGAAATTTTTCCCTTGAAAATATTAATTTCTTTATATTAACATTTTTTAATTGTGTTTGGGTTCCCATATTCTACATTTTGTATATGCAAGATTGTAACAAATTAATCTTTCAATTTTGCAAATTATAGATAGATTTTTTTTTGTTGAAAATTAACTGTTTTTATTACTTATTAAAGGGAAAGTGACCTAGTTTTTTCATTTCTTTTATCCTTTATAAATTTAGTAATTACTTATATATCTTATATGTTCAAATCAGATTTAGATAAGTCTTAAATATATTTTAAGGTTTCAAAATCAGATTTAAGCCAGCCATATCAATATATTAAAATTTTAATAATTCAAAATTAAATATGGTCATTAAATATAGAATTATATAATTTGTTAAATTATTTTTAAATTAAGATAAAAGAAAAAAAATAGATTTATTTTTCTTTGAGGTTGTTCATATGTTAGGGTTCATGCATGGATTATGAAGTTTTGTTTTTGTTGCTTTTATGAAATTTATTATTTTATAAAAAAATATTTTTATATGTTCAATAATAATTATTTGTAGATCATCCCCTCTATGTACCATGGCAATTTGATCTAACAATGTTGTTTATTTCATTTTATTTTACAAATTTAATTTTAAGTTTTATTTTTAATGAATCATCAATTATAGGTCTAAATTGGATTTTTTTTATCAAACATTTTCAATGTATTTATTCTTTTTAATATAGAAATTATATGAAAAAGTGTTTTTTATGCATAATATTCTTGCTAGAAGTACATTGAACATGCATCTATTACTTTATTTTATAATAATAATTAAGTTTTTACATCTTGTTATTTTATTTAAATATATATAACATGTAATATTGTCCCACGTGTGCTTTTAGTACGTGTAGTATCAATTAAACAATACATATTTATAGAGTTTTGTTTTGTATATCTGGCGACTTTATCTAGTCTCTATTGAACAAAAATCCTAGGTCGGCCACTAATTTTAAATGACAAGTGATTGAAAGAGTGAACGAACATTGTCGAAGAGCTCTCAATCTGCAGTTCTCCATCTTTTATTTATTCATATAATCATACTTAAGAAATAATGGACCGTTACATTATTAAGACTCTTATTGAACTCGTTTTTTTTTTTTACTAACATCTACAACAAATACGCTCAGTTTGGATTTGTGTTTGGGTAGATTCTGTGTTTGAAAAGTCAAAAATTTCAAATTCGAATCTAAATACATTTTCAGCGTTTAATTTTATAAATTAACATCTTTTCTTTTTAGGCTAAGGCTCCGTTTAAATATGAGTTTTGGTATATTCTGCGTTTAAAAAGTTAAAAATTTTCAAATTCAGATCAAAACACATTTTCAACATCTAGTTTTTTAAACCACTATATTTTCTTTTTAGGCATGTTACGCTTGGATGTGAAGTTAAAACACTAAGTTTCATCAAATCTTGTGTTTCAGCTTTTAAAAATCTATATTTTATTAGATTTTTAATCGCATTTGACTTAGAAAGGGAAGAATGTGTTTCAAAGCCTACATGCTAAAAATAATGTGTTTGGATAAGTTATAGAATTTTTAAAGTTTTTAAATGTACTTAAGCTCATATCCAAACGGGGCCTAAGAATCTTAATATTTCAATCACACATCTAAACATACCCTGAGTTTCATCGTTTTGAAAATTTTAAAATAAATACTTAACCTGTGAAATATATTATTTTATAAAAAGATAAATACACACTCGTATGAAGTGAAATGAATACGTAGATTATTTTACTTCTTTTTATAATATAATATGCAATATATGATTTCATATATGTATTGATGATGTGACCATTATAAATGAGAATTCAAGAGGGATGGGTTATATCATCAACCTTTTTTAAAAAAAATTGTGATAAGGAGACATGGGAGTAAAAAAAAAAAAAGCACACAGAGATATTGATGGAATTCAATGAAAATCTGTGCAGTCCTTATCTAATTTCTTCCCTAATCCTCCCTCCCACACTTTTCAAGGAACTCAATCATTCAAAGATTTCTTCTCCAAAAATAAAAAAAGGAAAACTCTTTAATAGGTTTTATTTATTTATTTAATTTTGGTGTGCTTTTAATAGTAGTTATGATTATGATATATATAATCTGTTACAGTGATTCCCTTCCCTCAATTAACAAAACAGTATCTATTTCCTTTTCAGGTCATATGTTATAGCGGAACAGATATTTTTACGAACAATGCGGTCACATGTTACATGTGACGTCATTATAATCGCCCCAGATGGACGAGCAGGATAAGGCAATGAGCCGTCATTACCACAAAATAACTAAAATGTTGGTGGTCAATACTGGTCCACACTCGGACTCTCGCCGCTCAAAACGACATGAAAATGAACACGTGGCACGTTTTTGTCCTGTGGGTCCCGTTTCGGTTAATATTTATGTAATTATATATATTTATATATTTTTTATTTTGGTTAAAATATATCTACACCCTTGAAGTTTATAAAACCTACAACAACACCCCTTATATTTTAAAAATGTGTACTTACAACCCCTACTGTAATTTTGAAATATGTACTTACACCTCGATTATATACTTTTCATTAAAATTAGAAAATTAGTAACATAAAATATCATTTTATTACTCATAAAATGATATTTTATACTTACTTTTTATACAGTTGAAGTAATTAAAAATATTCTTACGTATCAAATTAACCACCAATATTTCTTAATTAATATAAATCATCAACGCATTTCAAAGAATGGTAATTTTCATGCTATTATTTTTCTCGTGTTACTGTATGATTTTTTAGTGGGCACGTCTACACCCACCAACCACTTACTTATTCACACCAACCAAAACATAAAAAAAATATATTTAAATTTAATCTCAACATCACTATTCTCACCAACCATTCGACGGTCGATCTGTCAACCTTCCTTTACAACCTTCGACAGTCTTTCTGTCAACATTCTTTTATGACATTCGACAGAATCTCTGTCAACCTTCCTTTACGTCATTCGACAGAATCTCTGTCAACCTTCCTTTATGACCTTCGACCTTAGCAGTGTCGAATAGTTTTAAAAATGTGAAGATTTTGAGATAGATATAGTTTTTTAAAAATGTTTATTTAATGTGAGATTTTGGTTTTAGATTAGAGCATGAAGATTAAATTAATTGGTTTTGATTTTCTTCAATAACTTTGTATGTAAATGCAATGATGTTAAAAGAATTAACTATTGCTTATAGTTCAAGTGTTTTTATTGAAATGTGGTGATTGTAATGTGAGTATTGAATATAACGCGAATGTGTTAACATTTTGATGTACGTTGAATGTTAAATGCGTTCGAATGTGTCTAAAGTCTTCATTTGAAAAATATTCAGTTCGACACTGCTACGGTCGAGCACACCCTCCCAAGTCGACAGACCAATTGTCGAATGTTGTAAATGAAAGTTGACGGAGCTATTGTCGAAGTTTGTAAAGGAATATTGACAGAAAGACTGTCGAAGATTGTAAAGGAAGGTTGACAGATCAACCGTCGAATGGTTGGTGAGAATAGTGATGTTCAAATTTAATTTAAATAATTTTTTTATTGTTTTGGTTGGTGATAATAGGGAACGGTGTGTGGGGATAGACGTGCCCTTTTTTAGTGAGGGTGAAAGGACACATTTTTAAAACATAAGAGGTGTATTTGTAGGTTTTGCAAACTTAAGGGGTCAAAATGCATGTTACCCTTTCATTTTCTTCTACTTTAAATGGTGTGAGCTTCTTGTTTTTTTTATATATTATTTTCAGAATGTGTAAACTAAAGAAAGTGAGGAAACCCAATATATATTAATAAAAATTAAATTAAAATAATATAGTATATAAAGCTATATAAATGTGGATTCTCATGCGTTCAGTTTCTTCGAGCAATTCCTGTCTGTTCTCGAATTCATCTTCTCTTTCTTCAAAAACCCCTCTTTGTGAAGAACAGTAGTTTTTTTTTTAAATCCATTTTTTTTAGACAAACAAATGGGAAATCATGTAAAAGAGAGAGCTTTTGTTGTGGAGGTATGCGTTTCTCATTGGGTTTGTGTTCATAATCTGATCGGTTGAAGCTTTTGTGTTCGATTATATTGGTTTATACTTTATATTGACTGTTTCTGTTGTTTTGGATTCTGTGGGGATGGTTTTTTTTAATGGAGTTGATTAGCCATTCCATTAAAGGTTGGTTGTTTTGTTGGTATAATGAAGTTTTGTGTTGTTTTGTATGTGTTAGATCGGATCTTCATGTCAAAAAAACCAGTTTTTGATTGTTTCTTTATTGTCAATTCGATGTGTTTTATATGGGCTTATGTTTTTACCTTTGTGGGAGGGTTTCTTTGATTGATCAATGCCTTTGCTACTGTTGTTGCTTTAATGTGTGTGACTTTTTTAGTAAATTCTGATGTTTGGTATCTAGATTTTGGTTCTTCCGATGGAAAAAATAAGTGTCGGAGCGTTGTTAGATTGCAGCGTTGTACGATTTTGTCGGAAATGGCACGTGGACGTGCGGTAGTGGACAATGTGTGGTTGTTTGACTGTGAATTAGATACTAAATATGCACATTCTATGTGGGTGCTCAAATTGAAGTCTTGAATTTGTTATATGTCAAAGGAATTAAAGAAATAAAATTGGAAATCGTGTTATAAATGTCTGCTTATTCTCTATTCGATGAGTAAGAATTAAAAGGAGTATTCTTGAACTCTTTAGAAGCACAGATAAATGAAGCTCCCAAATTTTTTTTTCTTGGTTCATGTTGCAAAATTGTTGCTTTTAATGGATCGCGTAATTTTTTAATATTCGGAATGTTATACCATTTTTGGAATTTCATGGCACTGTAAAATATTTTTTGTTGAACACGTCTGCTTTTTTAAGGAACAAAAAATTATGTTTTTTTTAGCCCCTTATGCATGGAAGGAACCTATATGGATCTATCTAGAACTCCTGATTTTTAACCCATTTTTGGTATTCCAAATTTCTCTATATATGGGTTTTAGCATGCACTAAATCTTTTGGGACTTCTTAATATTTAATTCTGGCTTTTCTCTTGAACTGAATTTTGTCTTGTAAGTTGTAATAAGGTCAATGTAGTTGAGTTATGTAATCCTCGTTCATTGATACATTTCAACATCCATTATTCTTTCAGTGGATGCTTCAAGAATTTAACTCTATTGATTATGCAAATTTGGATTAAATTTTGAATAACCATGCGAACAACATTTGTATTATTCTAGTGCCTTTCTTTTGAGTTTTGATCATCAATATGGATGCCAACTTGTTGTTCGGTACAAATAGATAAACATTTGAGTACTGTTTAGATTCATCACACTGGACAAGACAGATGAAGGGATAGATATTGAATGTTAACTAATTCTTCTTTATGACTATACTCTCATAATCAAGACAATAGTAAAAAGAAGGCTTGCTGCTAACACCTCTCGATGGATGAAAAAGGGTGTGGAAGATCTTGTGATCAAGGGACATCATGATATTGTGTGTTTGTGTGTGTGCATGATGATGAGAGACATTAGGATAAACATTTCAGTCGGGACTATTAACAAAGCAAGGAGCAATGTTAGGAGAGTATATGCAAGAAACTGTCATATCCCTGATTGTCTTGCTTTGGCATTTTACCCCTGAAGCTCAATCCTGCTTTTGCTCTGAACCTTTTTCCAAATCATGAGTGTTTAAAAATGGGCCATCGTCAGTTGTAATTTGTTTCCCACCTTTGCTTGCTTCTGATATGAGCAATGGAGATTTTATCTTGCAATAATGCAAGGCAAGTTGTGTGATTACACGGACTTCCTTATGTAGGGTTGAGCTTCCTTCTTATTAGAAAGCACTGAATACTTCTGTCTCGATCATGTTAACATACCATTAAACAGTGATTATCATGAACAATGCCCATGTATGTAAGAGGACACCCCATCATGTTATGCTGGTGTCCCTAGGGACAGGCAGCTTGGCTTACAAGAATGTGGAGGTATTTTGAATGCAAGATCTTCATTTGAATTTTTTTTGATATTTCTATATTCAACTGACCTATATATGTTCTCCCCCTATCCTCTCGCATTTATGAGCGTAAAATATTAGTAATTTGGCAGCTCTAGTAGTGCTTTGACACACATTTAAAATTCTAATAAGAAGAGAGGTTAAATGATGAATGCAGCAGGAAATTTCGAGACTTGTTAGGTAGAGACATCCTAGGATATTTGGTGATAAAATGATCAGAGAAAAGATATAACACTGCTTTGGCTTTTGTAACGTTTTTTATGTGTTATATTGGATCTGTATGCAGAAACCAGTTTTGGTTTCTGTCTTTATTGTCAATTTGAGGGTGTATTTTATTCTTGTTTGTGTTTCTTCCTTTGTGGGATGTTTTTTTCGTTGATCATTGATTCTCCTTCTTTCATTTCTTAAATATGTCTGCCTCCGTAACTAAATCCGGATGTTTATCATCTTGATTTTGATATCATAGAAAATAAATGTTGGCCTTGTTAGATTCTTGTGTTGTGGGGCTCTAAAGGAATTGGCATGAGGACATGGTGGTGGATATTGCATGATTATTGGATTGTGAAACAGATACTACATATACATTTCATGTGCATGCTCAAAATCAGGCACAGCATTTGGCATACATAGAAGATACTAAAGACATAGATTTTGGAAATTTTTGATAAATTTCTCTTTATGCTCTATTCATTCATTAAGATTAAGAGGAGCTTTCTTGTATATGGATTAATGAGCTCTTAGGTTTGTTTCTTGACCCGTTTTGCAAATCTATTGCTATTAATGGATTATGTAATCTTCGACTATAAGGGTGCCTGATTTTACTATCGCCAGTATTGCATGTTAATACTATAATGTGTTCATTGTAGACACATGCATTATGCTTTTTTAAGGAATACAATTTTTCAAGTCCCTTTTGCATAGAAGGAACCTCCACCTAGAATTTTAGCTTGTTTACTTTCTTAGAGAGATTGAGCTTCCCTCATTTCACGCTTTGATAAAAAAACTTGAAGGTTGGAAAGGACAGTTGCTAAGCATGGGTGGTTGGCTTGTTCTATTGTAAGCTATGCTCACAAGTTTTCCCCTATATTTTTCTCCATATTTTATCGTCCGGTTGGCATCCTTGAAGAGAGTGAGGTCATTTGTAGAAGATTCCTTAGGGATTATTACTAGAAAGAGGGGCAGGGAGTCCATTTCGTAAAATGGAAGTGGTTTTCTGTAGCAAAAGGGAAGGAGGCATGGGAGTTCCTAATCTCCAAGCCCGAAGAGAAGCTGCGATTGTCACCCATGTATTTTCCACGTATGGATGTTTCCTTTCGCAGATTAACTCATTCCGGGAATGCCAAATCGCACAAACATCGTGTGAGGGATGAGGCCTAAAAATCTTGCTTTAAAACTCTTGGTCCCTTCCTTTTCTTCTCGCTTGACACATTCCTTCGATGTTGTTGAACACACAAGGTGAACCAAGTGCCAACCCAACTTTTGCCACATTTGAAAGCTAAACTTCGTTCGCACATCTCACAAATGATATCTCCATCCGTCGCCCATTTAGCATGAATATACTTGGTGGTGAGAGCTTTGTCTAGTGCAAGGAGCCACATGAATGCCAGATTTCTTGAAGGGCATCAAGTGGGTCGGGGTCCTCAATCAGCTTCTGGCATGATTGTTGGATAGGGGACCACTCTCTTAAGGCGAGCTTCCCTTCGATCTTTCAGATAGCATCAGATAAAGATGGGGCAGTGCAGAATTTCTGGTCAGCCCGGGGAGACACGGGATTCTGGGAGATTCGTGTTCGACACAATTTAAACGATGATGAAATTGAGGCATATCTATCTTTGTTAGAGCTTTTACAAGAGCAGTGGATCGACCCACTGAAGTTGGATGGCCCTGTATGGATTCCAAAACCGGCCGAGGGGTTTTCTGTCCGGAGCGGGTACCACTGGCAGCGGAGAGCTTTCCCAACAACTGCGGTCACGGCCAGAAAATACAGGGAAGTCTGGAAATGTCATATTCCTCTGAAAGTGAAAGCTTTCATGTGGATTATGTTTCTTGGCAAAGCTCTTACGCGCGACCGCATCACCATTTGGGCGTCGGAGATGGATAGAAGATGTGTTATGTGCGGCGTAGAGGAAGAGTAAGTCGAGCACCTGTTCATCTCATGTCCCGCTGCTCGTACGGTCTGGGTATGGCTTCAGGAGGCAACAGGTTTCAGATACAATTTCAGGACGATTGAGGAAATGTGGGAGACGGGGCGAGCATTCCGTAGTACAGGAGACAGGAGCACGTGGGCCAAATTATCTCGGTGCTTCGTCCCGGTAATAGTTTGGTCCATTTGGACCACCTGGAACAGTGCCATTTTTCGAGGGGAATCTCCTTATGCGGAGAACGTGTGGGAGTCGACTATCAGACTAATCCGGGACTGGGGAAAGCACTGTGTGGGAGCGAGGTCAATTTATTTACATGATAACAAAATTGTAATCTAGGAGTGATTATGAGGTTTTCAGTGGATCTCGGTTGGGTCCTCCCCAACAAAGTTCCCCTGACTTGCTTGTATTTTTCCCAATTGGGCACCTTTCATTTGAATAGATGATGATGCCTACCGTATTTTCAAAAAAAAAAAAAAGTTGTTAGGACCGGTTGGTAGGAGATGTATTGATGGAGCCTGTTGAAATTGCCCAATAGCAGAGGCAAACAGGAGAATATAAATCGTCAGATAACGAGTTCTAACAGCGGGGATGTCGTCGACTAGAGATGACATGATTCACATAAACTTCAGTTGTGATAGCCTAACAATTTCTGGAACCCTCCATATGGCAATTGAACTGACTTTGAGCCCTGTAACTAGATAGTTGTTTTCATCATCTCAGAGCTTGTAAATTCTTTTGGATGCTTGGATGACTCCAATAGTCTTTATATCGAGTTATGTTGTTACATAATTCTCTGTTGTAGCCTTTCTCTTCCTCTTTTCAAGTTTCTTCTTCTTTAGAGGACTATCCAATTAAGGAAATCCTTAAGAAGCATTATGCATCAAAGAGATTTAATGCTATTATGTTTATCGATATATTTTAGCGGGCATTGTTCTTGCAATGGTGCTTCAAGCTTTTGAATTTGTTAGAATTACTAGTTTCCAAATTATTTTTAGGAAGATTAGACATTAGATCATTCACTAATGAACAAATGCTCCTCGTACAAAGGAGATGGGGGATCTGCAATATAGGTAAAAAGAAAAGGAAAGACAGCATAGTATTTCCAAAGTTGTGTTAAATATTGAATATGGAACATGGACAACATTGTAACTTGTTTACTTTATTTTGATCGGTGGGATGATGCCTGTGTGGATGTTTGGTACTAGTACATGAACCAATGAGGGCAGTACTTATATTCGTTAGTTGACATGACAGGGAGGAAAGGACAGATGTTGAATAATTGCTTGATAAATTCCTCTCTACAGCTGGTTTTTTATGGGGTATAACATATATAGTACCATGAAGAGCCTGCTGCTAAAGCCCTTCAATGCATTAAAGAATAGTGCGGAAGATCTTATCTATGTTATTATATAATTATGTATTTATGTCTATGCATGATAGGACTACAGGGATGGTAGGACAAAATTCTAATCTCAACCCTTGAAAAAGGAGTGAACAGTGTTTGGAGGGTTTTCTCTTTTTTTTTTTTTCTTTTTTTTCTTTTTTTGAGAAATTTGGTTCTTCAAGAGTTCATACTAAATTAGTAAACATCCAGAACAAAACAGGAAAGTGGAGAATTTAATGAGAGTCAATCCTGTTTATGCTCCAGTGGTTTAACATAAGGTTAAAATTTGACAATTCCAGATGAAGAGAGTTTAAACGAGGAGAGTCATCCTGTGTATGCATCTTCCATTTTTAGAACTTTTTGGAGTCCCCTTGATCAATTGTTGGCTGCTGACAATACTAGTGAGAGAGTTTTATGGGTATGACGATGGAAGGATGGGAGAAAAGTAGATGCAGAATGGATTATCAGGATGAGAAATGACGAATATTCTATTTGTCTTGCCGTTAACATGCACATTTGTGTGTATGGATGTAAGTTAGGATTAAGAGTTGCATTTCATCTGCCATCTTTATGTGTTATATGTTTATTGTGAAGCAAAATTGAGCCATGCTGTTTTTATTATCCTTTATTGTGAAATAAATATAATTCTGATTTTGTTGTGATTTTTAAAAAATATGGATTTTGATCTCCTGTGATGGAAAGAATAATTATTATTCATTATATGATTGCAGGTGTTGCCAAGATCCATGCAGTAGTGCATAAACTACATTTACTGCACTGTGAGTAAATAATGCCCGTAATTCATATTTTTACGCATGTGCACAAATGGGATCTTGCATCTGTTAGTCCTAGTAGATATTAAAGAACTAAATTGGAAATCATTTAGAGGGAAACTTTTATATCTTCCCATGCTCTTTTAAATGAATAAGAATGAGATTATCATTCTTGAACTCCTTGGTAACATTAATAAATGAGCTCGTAACTCTTTCTTTTTATCATTTTGGATGCCTTAGTAAGACCCATTTCTTTTTCTTTTTTCTTTTTTGTTTTTTTTTATATCGGAGATACCCCCCGTGGCTGACCTTACGGTCGAGCTGGGAAGACTACCTTCGCGTGTTTGCCCCGGTCCCATGGAAAATTCTTTCGAATAATCGCCTACAAACAAATGGGTAAGTCAGCGCCAAGATTCGAACCCAGGACCTATCGGTAACACTGCTAAGCCATGAACCGTTGTGCTGTGTCCACTGGGGACGACCCATTTCATTATCAAACTGTACCACAATGGATTCTAATGAATCATATTGGTAGGGTTCCTATTAGTTAAAAAAAAAAACCTTTTTTTTGAAACATTTTTACAAACTTATTTCCTTTCGTTGGATGATATCATCTTCCCTAACACGGGGTGTCTTGTTCTGCCTTTACTGGAATTGCATGTTAGCATCGTAACAGCCTTTTTGTTGAACGCTTTGAACATGTATGCTGCTTCTTTTTTCAAGATCAACAAATTATTTTTTCTCTTAATTACTTTTGCACATAATGAACCTGTTACCTTGAAGTTCCTGATCCTTTCTTCTTTTGGTATTTTGAATTGTTCCACTATATGTAGTACTCTTTATTTTTATTTTGTATCCTTTCGATGTTCATCATCCAGTGATTGCCATGATTGATGTTGTGGTGCTGTTTGGTGAAAATAGATGAACCGTTAAGGGCTGCCTCTTAGAAATATCTGAGGAAAAATAAAGAAAGGCACAAAGAGAGTAATTAACTAATCAATCACCTGTGGCTGCTATTATGGTTAGATACACAATGTCGGATTAAGTGAAGCCCTTTTCTCAGGTCCATTATTTAATATGATATAATCTACGATATATATTATGTTAATATTTTTATTTTTGCACTAAGAAATCTCTGTTAAATCATGATGGTTGAATTTGGACCTTCTTTATATTCAGTAATCAGTAATATAAAGTAGATATGATCTGAAAAACAGTGTTTCTTCATTTGCAGTGAAGTGGAATCTTTTCTCTTCTCAATCTAGGCATGCACTCGCAATGTCTTTCGATCATGCTAACACATTCTGACTTATATGATCCCTCTATAAGTATTATGCATGGTTATCTGGAAATTCTTCATTAGGTATACCATTTATTTGCTAGTCTCCCATCCACAAGACGAGGGGAAAATGTTATGGTAAGAATTCCATTCATTTTCTCTTCTTCCCTCCAAAAGAAGAGATGAAATGATTCTAGTAAATATTTTGGCATTCTACTTGGCACTTGCATGAATAACTCTAAGCCCCCGTTTGGATACCGGATAAGCTCCGGATAACCTCGGATAACCCCGGATAAATTTTTTTTTGTGTTTGGAAAGCTTGGATAAACCCAGATAAAGTGTGCCAGAATAAACTGGTATAAATTAGTATATGGATTCCAATTAACCTCTGAAATAAAATTTATCCTAGGTTATTCCACTCAAAGAATAAGTGGGTCCACTGTCAAATCAACTGTCATCACCTCTTATAAATCACCTGTCAAATCAACTATCATTACTTTTTTACCTTTTATAAATTCTTATCCATACTTTATTTACATTTTATCCAAACAACAACACATTTATTCTTACGATTCCCAACGAGAATAATTCAAAACACAACCAAACATAAAATCACTTTATCCTTATTTACACACACTTATACTCGGATAAATGTATACCCAAGAATAAATCTTATTCTACATCCAAACGGGGGCTAAAGTAGCTTCATTTGATGAATTGCAGATGTTAATTATCAGTTGCTTGATTGTGGCAGGTATTCAGTCACAGGGGATATATCAGCATATTATGTGCTTAGTATTCATCTTGTTTGTGGCTTAATCAAATCTTTGAAAGATTGAATCTGCAACTCCAGTCATTCTAGCATAAACATTTAAAGTTGTTGAGCTTCCTCTTGTTGCATCTGTTTTTGTTTATTTATTTATTATCTTTACCTCACAATGGAGACGTTTGTTTGATCCATAATAAATTCTGTCTAACAGATCACCTCTGCATTTATCAGCACTTGACACCTGATTATTTGTGTACCTATATCACAAGCATTAATGTGGAATTGTTTCCAGGATTGAGTCCAATATTTCTGTGACTAGAGAATCTGATGAAGAAGGCATCATAAGTACATCAATTTCTTATGTTGGATAGGACTTCCTTGGTTTAATCATGCCAGGTAGAGAGATTCCTATTCCATGTCTGTTATGTTTAATACTTCAATTCATTGATATTTTCTCTCATGTAGTTATAATTGGATGTTCTGCTCATAACACCAGCCTTTTGATTTGGCTTCCTTATGACTGTTTTAATGAATTTCTTAGTGGAGAAAAAAGAACCTTTTGGTCTATTGTTACTTTATTTAGGTAGCCAGCAAGGATTAATAAAAAGATATCACACATTCACACACCCTTTTCGTTAGCTTTAAAATTAAAATTCTTATGAATGAATTGCGTATTAATTTCACTGTGTAACCCTCCATTTTGTGACAAGAAATAATCCTAGAAGCATCTCATGATGCAAAGTTATGCCTAGACTTCTCTTTGATCTTCATCTTTGTTTCAATGAGTTGTTTTAGTGTAATTATCATTTTTATTAACTGGCAAGGTTTTATAAAAGTATCAGATACCTGAATAAAAAAAGTATCAGGTACCTTGAACTCAGGTCCTGGAAACAGTATTTAGATGTGTGTGAAATATGAATTGCTTGACAGCATAATGATGCGCATTAACAATACAAGAACCTTTATCTGGAAATTCACTCCTTGAGAACTTTCCATTTTTGCTTGAAATACTCTGCGATTTAGTTGTTGCCTTACCTTACACTTTCCACTTTGTTTAGGAGACAGACATTTAAAATACCAAGGGCAAGAAAAAGAATATAGGTCATTCCATAGTGTTGAATCTCTTATATAAATTTGCTATGTTATTCAACCTGAAAATATCTGCTATTATAATATAATAAAAATAAATGAGGGTTTGAATCAGAGATGGAGCAGGAGGGAACAGGGGAAATAAATGAGTTCTTTTTTATTATTGTTTGCAGATGAATTCAATATATAATGCCTTGTCATAAATGCATGATAAACAGGGAGATTTTTTTTGGTGGGTAAAACAATGAGATTTATTTTCAGACTATAGGACTCTCCTTTTTTCTTATATTGAGGTTATCAGAACATATTCTGAATACTAATAATTTTTTTTTTGTATGTAATCAGCATACAAATAATTTGCACATATTTCCTTAAGTCTGATTGAAATTCCTCAAGTTTGGCATCTTTCATATTATTATTCTAATGAAAAAATGCCTTTCTATAACATGGGGAGGACCACCTGGTGTGGGTGGTTTATTGCCTTTTCTGGATTGTATTATTGATATTTCTGATATTTTAATATTTTTACTAGCATCCTATCATTTTCGAAATTTATTAAATCCTGGAGATCTCAGCTTGATCTTTGTTGTATAAGTACTACATAATGGAATCTTTTGTTAGAAAGTTTTCAATAAAATGTGGAACCTGGTATCTCATTTTCTTTTATGTTGTAGTCGTTGCTCACTATATAATCTTCATCATTAGAGCTTATCATTCAAAACCTGAGGACCATTGAATTTTTTGTGCCCATATATTTAGTTTGCAGAGATTTACATCAAATTCTCATTAATGTCGACAACCACTCTATGATTGCTTTTCATCAAGTTCTTCTGACACTTTTTCATTCTTTTGAATGTGGCCTTTCTTGACCATGGTAGATCATTTAGGTTAATTGTTTACTAGCTTATTTGTTATTTATATTGCCATAAACTTGCTTTTGGTGCAGTAATTTCCTTTTATGTGCTAATCTTCTCAGACATCCTTTTAAAATCATTACCTTAAACACCCACTAGCTATTCATGTCATTCTGCAGTCTTTGTTTGATCTTGTTGGATATTTGATCATCATAAAAATGACCTCCTTATTCCTCCAAGGCATAATAAGTAATGATGTTGTGGCAAAATGTTGGCTCCCTCCAATTCCATTTGCGTCACTTCGATTCTTTTTGTGACTTCGTCAATGTTTCCATTACCTCTTATCATGCTACCGCATATGTGAGTTTTTTTCTGTGAGATTTTTGGCTGCAGCCTCTTTTGCTTGAACTCAGTAATGTGATTCTAGGTATTCTGTCGTGTTTTTTTAATACTGAAATCTGCTTAAGGAAATGTACCAATCATGTTTGTCAAGTGTTCATCAATGAAGATAATGGTCTAAGAATAATTGAAGATGACCTAAAGCTGCGTGAAACAAGGAAAAATTAACCTTAAAATCAACTCCAAATCAAGAGAAATTTGCTTGAGCTGGTTGTGTGATGTCTATGGCTATCAATATGTACATATGAGTATCAATGTGCTTGATATGTAAATTTCTCAATTTTTAAGAGAACTGAATCAAATATAAGGAAAACCAAAGCACCATAAGTGATCTGACTCACCCTATATTCTGACTCACCCAATTTTCCATGAGAGTAGACATCGCTAGAATCTGATCCTTAAATAAACTCACTATACAAAACTTACCCAAAGCATATCTTATTAGGCCATTTCACAAAAAAAAAAAAATTTGGTTTTATGTTGGAGCGATTTTTCCATGGCAAACTTGTCACCATTGTTCGAAACTTATCGATTTATTTATTTCATTAACTATATAAAATTATCTGAAATAGAATGTCTGAAGTTCTAACTTCTATATAGAACTTCTGAAGAAGTTTGCTTTTTTGGCTTCTTGAATTGATATATATGAAATTTATTCATTCCATATGTTCACCTGATGAATTTCCTGCATTCACTTTTTTAATGTAGAACTAAACTTTGAGGAAGGCTTAGTTGCCGGCCACCAACAATTGTTTGGATCATCACTAATATTTGACATGGATGGTGATCTAAACTGGGGCCAACCTAATCCTGAGTTACACACTCATTCGGGTACTTCTATCACAGGTGATAAATCTTTACAAGCACAACCAATTTTCCACTGTTAATCAATTTACACAATCACATTTTCATGAAAATCAGGATTTTAAAAAAATGTTGTGTTGCAGATTCTAGCAATTTGATCTTTCCTCCAGATTATATTCCATTAACTGGAGGTAATCTATCTCATTCTAGTTTGATTCAATCCATGGATGATTATTCAACAACTTTCGAGCCAGTAATACCTAATTACATGGACAATCCTCCCCCAATAATTTATGACACTTCTGTGTTGCATCCGGCATCCAATGGTAGCATTGGTCAAACCCATCCAAGTTATGATCATAGAGGGTCGTCTTCTTCCTCTCAGCATCAACAAGCAGTTCATGGAGATGAGGACAACATGGTGAATATACCAACGGATCATACGGGAGTGACATTGAAGAGGAAAAGCCTAGTCATCCATGAAGAGGGAAACTCCAGTGGGAATCATGCTGCTGGAAGTTCAACCAACAATTTTGTTCTTTCTGATCCTCTACAGCAGGGAAACAATGACACTCAATCTTTGATGTGGAACCCATTGACTGCTGCGCCTAATTACAGAGGCAGCAACCTCATTATTGGAGGGGAAGCATCTCAGAGAAATGTGAGAATTCGACACACGAATAATTTGGAAGAAAACCAAGCTGGGGCACAATCATCAAACAGCTTGCCTCACCAATTCCATACAATAGGCAGTTCAGCAAATAATTCTGGAAATGTGGCCCAGCCTGATCCCAGTGTGAATTTTTTCACGGGGCAGGGAAACCAGCTCCCTGCTTTGGCTCTGCACAGAGACATTACACCTCCAGGTCAGTCGTACTTTCCCAACTGTTGTACATATGCTAAGTTCATTGAGTGTTTTGTACATATGCTAATTTCAATGAGCATTTTGTGCTCAAACAGCGAGTGGCAGTGACCAAAGTTACATAGAGAACCAGTCACTTGTGGATGCTTCTGTGGATATGGATGCTGGTTATGGAAATGCCATCCCTGGTGGAAATCCAGGTGTAACTTTTCCAAGTCTCCGTAGTTCCTTTTCACAGGCTATGGGAAGAGGTCATGACCAAGGGACATCTTTTGCGTTCCAGATGGCACCGGGGTATACTGCTAGTGAAAATCCTTTGGAGAATGGCATGCAGTCAGGGTTCCAGCATTTTGCAGCTTCTGCACGGTCAAGACCTCTGTTCATTTCTGGGTCACGCAATGATGACAGGAACGGAAGGATGAGGGGTGTTATCATAAGATCACAGTCATTTTCTGATGAGGATAATAGCCACAATAGAATGATGTCTCAGGTGCGTTCTCTTCTTGTGATATATGAACTAAATATTTATAATTGTTCAATATAAAGACGAATCTGATATATGACCAAAGCTGGTAATCAAGAGTTTGTCGCATTAGTAACCAGAAGTATGTGCACTCCATACTTGAAAGGCAGGGAAAGATTGTAGATGATTTGATTTTTTTTGTAAGACATGGAGAACATGGACATCGAAAAACAATTTTTACTTTCACTAATTTACCTCAACTATGGTTGACAAAGAACATTAAGAAGGGGACAGAGATAGGATTTTTGGCATTTATTTTTGAATTTTGACTCTGCTTCTTCTCTTTAATTGAAAAAATAATTACAAACCACATCCTTTAGTTTCATGAAACTTGCTATAAGATCATTGGTTACATAATCAATTTTTCCGTTTGTATCACATGGATTGTTGAGTTTATTAGTGATGCTTTATTCCCACTACATTAGCAGTGTTCTTATTCATTTGATTTATTTTAATTTTCAGGCATTTGCAATGGTGGATCCGTTTATTTATAACTCCAGGAGCTTATATGATCAGCATAGGGACATGAGACTAGATGTAGACAACATGAGTTATGAGGTTATTGTGCATTCCATCTTACTTTGCACTTATAATTCTTGCACTTATTTATCATATTAATATCTGTTCTGGTTTATCAGGAACTACTTGATTTGGGAGAAAGGATTGGCCATGTGAACACTGGCTTGTCAGATGAGATGATTTTGAAATACTTACGTGTGGTGATTTATTGTTCTTCCTCTGAAAGCGCGGATGATGAAACTTGTGCAATATGCCTGGTAATGGATATTCAACTTTCTTTCCATTTTGAATTTACATGATTGCATCGTCTTCGTCGTTGTCGTTATGATCATAGCCTTTGATCTGAAAGTTTGGCAATGTTGCTATGGATCAATATCTGTTTTTCCACATTCTTGGGAGTCCTTTATCTTTCTTTCCAGCATTACCTCCATATTTCCTTTTAGATCATCTGGCTTCAGATTTCTTGAATGCACTTTCCTCTTGTCTTGTTGTTTTCATATATTATCTATTCCAACCATAGTGACCTTATTTACATGCTTATTTGATTGCTCGACACTCTGATCCATGATCATCAATCTGGAGTTTTGATAAATAAAGTGCTCTTTATTTGGTGCAAATTGATCAGAACAAAGAGAACTAAAAGATTATCTTGAATTGTAGAGTTGATTATTCAATCTAACCAATTTAAATACTAATTGTTTAAATGGAACTGCAGGAGAATTACAATGATTTACAAGATCTTGGGACGTTGAAATGCGGACATGACTACCATTTTGAGTGCATCAAGAAATGGCTCGGAATGAAGAATATCTGTCCAATCTGTAAAACTGAACCTGTAGCTTTCACTGAGAGTTCAAAATATAAATAATGAGCCATAGTTAAATTTCTCAAAAATTTAGGGCTCTAATAATATCCTTCTTTTACTGTACAGAAAGAGACCTCCCCCAGGAACCAACTGGGAGAGATATAGGGGCATGGGCAATGCTTGGTGGGATTTTAAATAATGCTTCTCAGTCTGGATTTTTATTTCATTCATCAAACTATTCATTGGTTAAACTGTTGTTGTTTTTATTTTGGTTAAATTATAATGACATTTTGACTGGATATCATTCTTTGATTGCTCTTTTTATTTATCTGTGATTAATCTTTGGAAATGAAAATGTGATTCACCATTTTCACTAGTGATATTGAGTATGACTTCCTATCAAGGTAGAAATTGTGATCATACTCTTCAATTTCCATTTATTGGTGGAAATTCACTGGCGTCCTTGTGGTAGAAATCTCCTCTCTATGATAGGTTAGTGTGTTCGTGTGGGTAATATTTGTGACAACTCTTTTGTGTGAGTCAATAAAATATATTTGAGTCAGTTGTCTCTTGAATGCAGATCATGAACCTGAAGGCTCACACTTTGGTATGTTTTTTAACATAACCTTTTGATATATTTCGAAAGTGTTTTTATTGAGTTTTCTTGGGAGTATTTTAATTGCTTTTTTTTTTAATTCTTTGAATAATTGGAATGATCTTGAAATTGTTTTGTACAGATTTCTCAAAGAATGTGTTTCAAATTATTTACAATCTCTACATATTTCAAAAATAAAAAATTCTGGTTTTCACCTCAAATGGTCCAGACCATAAATGTTATACAGATTTGTGAACATATGGTCTGGGCCAGTGTCAGATTTGTTAAAAAATTCAATATTCCAGAGTTCAAGATGATTTGTTTATTTTTGGTTCAGACTACTTTTATTTTCAAAGATAAATTTTACATAAATCTTGAAGCTAGTATGAACTATGAACCAAACATTGGAATTGAAAAACTGTTTGATATGAATTTTTTATTGGTAATCAGATTTCACTTCACTATTCACAAAAAATAATGTAGGTACAAACCACATCCCATTAAGGTGGAAATGTCTGTATAGCAGGCTGTAATAACTAGGTTTAATTTATTCTGATTTGAGTTTTTTTTTTTTTTTTTTTTTTTTGGGGGGGGGGGGGGTGTTGATAGAGATCAATGCCTAAAGTTTGTCTCTTTGCAGCTAATAGATTGTGCAGGAATATTTCTGTCTGTAAATGTGCATTATCTTCTAATCTTGCAGTTGAGATAGGTCCTCTTTATTTTGTATAAGAGTTTGAATGGCTGTCCAAGAGGGATTACCAGTCTTTTATTAACCCAAGTCACAATGATCTTGGAATCTTATTCACACCATATTGTTTTTGAAAGTTTCATTTGTTTTGTTCTAATCTTTTGACCTGTTGCCAGCCCCTGTATCTCCAGCTGGTGCATAGAGTTTAACTGTGTTGATGGTAATTGATAATTACAAAAATAATAGGATTTTTTTTTTTGAATATATATCATAAAAAAATATGTTATTTTTTTATCAGTACAAGTAATCTGTTTACTTTTATATCATTAGAACGTTTTATGATTATTTACCACATTGGTTAAATTTTTTAGTTAATTTTTTTTGTTAAAGTTGATTTTTTTTTGTAAATGAAATAATATTTTCTGTTTGATATAAAAGCATGCTTTTTTATTTGATGTAGCATTAGGAATATTATCAATTTAACATTCTAATTGTGCAAATTAATAATTAATACCATTCATTTTGTATCTCTTTTGGGGGTTATACATGTTTTGGATTTTATTGAATTAAATCATTCAGAAATTGGATTTGAAATTGACGACTTTTAACAATATAAATACAAATATATTCTTTTAGTGGTATAAAAATAAGTGATGCATTTCATGAGAGTAAATATGCAAAATGATAAAATAAATGTAGTTTGGATATTTCTTGGTGAATTTATTGGTGTTCGTGGAAATTTTTAAAAAAGATGATGGAACTTAACTAGTGGTAAATATGTACAATTTTTAAATATTATAATAGTAAGAACATATAAATAAATAACATTAAATAACTGGCTTTTCAAAAAGGGAAAATTAATTCCGGTTCATCTTAGAAACCCTGAGTTACTTTTAGGTCTTTTGAACATCTGGATTTATATTTAGATTCCCAGACCCCATTGTTTATTATTTTTATGTCTTTTGAGTAATAACATTTAAATCCATTTTTTTTAGAAGTGATGATAACAATTTCTATTTTATTTTAAAAAAACAGTTTTATTTTTTACCCCCCTTCACCCAACTGTGTATGCCGTGGTTATCAAATTTGGCTATATTATTAACAAATTTGGTTACATTGTTAATATACATGAATATACTATTAACAGATCCGTGTACATTGTTAAGACGTGAGAGATGAAGTGTCAGGAGGGCGAGTCACAACAAAGAGGGGGTGACGGGAGATTGCGCGTAGAAGGGGAGAGGCCGCCCATCTATGTGGCAAATAAAAGATGAAAGTAGACGCAAAAGTGAAAACAAAGATAAAAAAAATAACACCATTAGATGGAAAGACACAAAAAATATACCCCAACTAATTTGAGAACCTAAATATAAGTTCAGATGTGTTAGAAAATTAAAAATAATTTAAGAGTTTTCTGAAGGACTCATAATTAATTTCTAAAAAAACAAAAAGAAATTGTAATAAAACAGTTAAAATGAGTAAGTGAGAACAAAAGAGTAATCAATTCATTAATTGTTATAAATGTAAATAAAAGAATAAGATTAAATATACCAACCAAAGGAGAAATATGGGAGAGAGATGAAGGAATAACTCTGTATTTTCTATCTTCTTAATTGATCTAATTAATGAATACAATCCAGGCCTATATTTATAGGCATTAGAAGATAATAACAAACAAGATTTAGAAGGATTTGATTTTATCAATCTTTTACAAAATCAAAAGGGTTGAGTCCAACTAATTGGGATAAGTGATTACAAAGTCAAATGTTTGAATCTAATCCTTTAGGATAAGTGATGACAAAGTCAATGGTAGTCATCCATATTACAACACTCCCCCTTGGATGACCATCAACCATTATACTAAGGTAATTGCCTCATTAAAACCTTGCTTGGAAAAACCCATTGGGAAAAAACCAAAGCGAAGGAAAAAGAGTACAATTACTTGATCTTAGCCATGTTGGACGCGTTTAATACTGCCTCATTAAAAACCTTGCTAGGAAAACCCAGTGGGACAAAACCTAGACGAAGGAAAAAGAGTACAATATGTAATCGATGTCCATGGTGGAATATTGTCACATTTATTAGTTACTCCCCCTGATTTAGGAAAGTCTCAGACTGTCTGATGATTAAGTCGACGCATGCCAACTTCACGCACCATCTTCTGGAAGGTTGATTTTGGCAGAGCTTTAGTGAAGAGATCTGCAAGATTGTCACTGGAGCGGATCTGTTTGACTTCAATTTCGTGAATCTTTTGGAGTTCATGATGTAGAAGAACTTCGGTGAGATGTGTTTAGTCCTATCTCCCTTGATGTAACCTCCTTGGATTTGAGCAATGCATGCACTATTGTCTTCATATATGGTTGTAGGAATATTTGTTGTAGATGACAATCCACAGGTACTATGGATATGTTGAATCAATGATCTTAACCAAACACATTCTCTACTAGTTTCATGTAACGCCAATATTTCTGCATGATTAGATGAGGTAGCCACCAATGTTTGCTTTGTAGATCTCCATGAGATAGCAGCATTGTTATTAAGATACACATAACCTGTCTGTGATCGACCTTTGTGAGGATCAGAAAGATAACCTGCATCTGCATAGCCAACTAGATGCGAATCATTAGATTTATCATTTGAATAAAATAAACCCAAATCGGTGGTTCCACGAAGGTATCTCATAATATGCTTGATACCATTCCAATGCCTACGAGTTGGTGCAGAACTGTATCTCGCTAAGAGATTGACTGAGAAGTCTGGTTTCGTATATTGAGCAAAGTATAGCAGTGCACCAATAGCACTCAAATATGGTACTTCTGGATCAAGAGTTGCCTCGTTTTCATCTTTAGGACGATATGGGTCTTTCTTAACGTCCAAGGATCGAACGACCATGGGTGTACTTAGAGGGTGCGCTTTATCCATGTTAAAGCGTTGCAATACCTTTTCTATATATTTTGATTGGTGGATCAATTTCCATCAGAGTTTTGTTCGATCTGCAGACCGAGACAATATTTAGTTTTCCCAAGGTCTTTCATTTCAAATTCCTTCTTCAGACATTCTGCAGTTTCGTTGAGCTCTTCAGGAGTCCCAATTAAATTTATGTCATTAACATAAACTGCTAAAATAGCAAATCCCTTATTGGATTTCTTTATAAAGACACATGGGCAAATGAGATTGTTTTCATATCCAGCTTTTATCAAATATTCACTAAGACGGTTGTACCACATTCTTCCAGATTGCTTTAAGCCGTACAGTGAACGTCTTAGTTTTATTGAATACATACTCTTTGATTTTGCTTCAGGCAATTTATATCCTTCAGGGATTTTCATATAAATATTAGCATCTAAATTCCCATATAGATAAGCTGTTACAACGTCCATTAGTCTCATATCGAGTTTTTCAGAAACTGCGAGACTTATTAAGTAACGGAACGTTATTGCATCCATAACTGGTGAGTAAGTTTCTTCATAATCAATCCCAGGTTTCTGCAGGAAACCTTGTGCCACAAGACGTGCCTTATATCTAGTGATTTCATTTTTCTCATTTCGTTTTCTTACAAACACCCATTTGTAACCTACAGGGTTTACACCTTTTGGGGTCTGTACTATAGGTCCGAATACACCACGTTTTTCAAGAGAACTCAATTCTGCTTGAATAGCATCTTTCCACTTTGGCCAATCACTTCTTTGTCGACATTCATTTATGCTACGTGGTTTATTATCATCATCGCCCTTTGAAATTTCAGTAGCTACTGCGAATGAAAAAATGTCATCGATGATCATTTCTTTACGATTCCACATTTCTCTTGAATGCGCATAAAATATAGAGATCTCATTATTATTAGGTACACTTTCCTCTTCAAGAGTTTGTACAGTCACTTCTGGGACTTGTGTCACTTCAGGGACATTATACTCTTCTGGAGTTTTAGAGAAAGTGGATCTGTTGTTCATAATCTCTTCTGGAGCATTATGTATAACTTCTTCTGGAGCATTATCAGGGCATGATTTTTCATTTGATTGCACTTCCGGGGAGCTAAATCTTTAGAACCTATAGGTTTGTCACGCTTCTGGCGTGCATCAGGAATTTGATTTTCACGTTAAGCGGTACGTGAGTTTAGATGAGACAGAGTGGAAGTATTCCACGATAATTCTCGTCGTTCTTCAGGAACAGATTGTACTTCAGGTACATTCTTCTCTTCCCCTAACGGCGGGAATATTGTCTCATTAAAATGATGATTCATGAATCGTGTGGTAAAAAAAATTCTCATTATTGAATGAAAGAAACTTCTGGTTCTTTAATGAGAATGCAATTGAATTTTTAATTGTTTGAAGCATCATTATGTAATCCATGATCATATGATGTTTGCTCTTCTGAAGCTTTCAAACAATTTTGTAAAATTCAAGATATAATATTAAAATTTTCATACTTTATTCTACAAAAGATATGAGAAGAATAAGATAAATCCAAAATGTAAATTGCATTTCATATAGTAAAGAAAATAAAGACATAAATATAGAATCGACAAAGGTTTAGTCGTACATCAGGTACATGATCGATCAAGAGTTTAAGCGTACTTCAGGTACATAACCAATTTAAAGATTTGGGCGTACTTTAGGTACGTAACCAAAATTATGTTCTTCAATACCACATAAATGACAATAATTTTCCTTTGCATTTTTAGGGGTTTGTTATGCAAACATTTTCCTTACTTTCATTCAATAGGCTCTCGATATTGCTACTACTGGAGCATATTTGAGGCATAATGGTCGATAAACCATTGTTAACGAGGTATTTATCTTTTAAAACCTCTTTATGATAGTAAAACCAACTAATCATAATTTTTACATGTTCCTGCAGGGATACATGAATCCTTCCTTCTTTTTTTTTTAGATCCTTCAGGGATCAAAAAGAAATATTATAATTTTTTGTATATTCCTACAGACATGAGTAACCATAATTTTTGTATAATCCTTCATGGATAAAAAAATTACATGTTTTTTTTTTTAGGGACACTTCTACATGATCCTTCGGGGATTCATGTAATCATAATTTTTCATTGTCATACAGAATATGATTTTATGTGAAACATCAAAGTGAATCAAGTATTTATGAAAGATAATTTTTACTGAAAGATAAAATATGACATATTTGAATTTCATCAAATTAAATATAAAAAAAACTATATAATGTTAACACATCTATGTTAACCAAATAATAAGAAAATGAATTCAAAACCATCATTGTTATAATGAAACTGTCCTCCGCTTCATGTCTAATTTCAATAATGATTTCAACCATGATCCTAATTATAATAAGCTATCACATGAATAAAGAATGAAATCAGAAATAAGAAATCAGAAGCACACAGTAGCATATGAAAATATATCAATGAAATATTGTACTCAATTCATTCCAACGTGTATATTAATGCATATGAAAATATATTATACCAAAATCATACGAGGACTTTGATAGAAAAAATGTTCGTAAATAATCGATTCTTACTCAGTTCTTCCACAACACTAGGTGTTGTATGGTATAACCCCATGCAGAGAGTTTTTCAGTGTAAGCTTCAGGCTTCCAACACTATAAGCAAACTTCTTTTATAATTGCTTGAATATAGTGCATTCTAGATGAATAGGTGGGTACCATTTGGTAATATCTCATGGGCTCTTCTGGAGCCTTCAATAATATTAACTGGTCCAGCAATGGTGGACACCTTAGCTGCATTGCATACCAAATCAGATAAAAACTTTTGGTTTTTCTGAATGGTATGAGTTATTGCACTATTTACCAGACAAATGTCAATATTTGCTCTAACTTCCTAATCCATACCATTAAAATGGATAATAGATTTCACAAATTTCTGTTTACTTTAAGACCTCTATAATAAAAGTCATTTATAAACAGGTCCTCATAATAAAAACAAAAAATAACTTAATGAGCATTTAATTTTATATATGGGCTTTATGTAACCCAAAAACATTAATAGGAGTACTTGATCCAAACATTGATAAACATCAAGCTTTATGGGTTGTTAAAATATAACATATTAATAAAAGATTATACAACCCGATTATATTAATGCCCACAAATTATACAATACATTGACGAATAATGATGCTCATTTCAATAAAACTTTCAATCCATAAAAAAAATGCATGCATGATTACAATCCATAAAATTACATCACTGCCATCCTCAATATCATCCATATATATTTGCTATTTAATTTGTCTATACGTGTTGCATGGGCTATATATAAAAAAAAACAGATCATATGATATGGAAATCATATTTGCATGCATGTGGATAATATCAAATCTTTGTTATCAAAACATTACCGGATAAAACCAATATATCCTACGGGATTATTTGTGAGACATTTCATCTTTAACCGAAATAGATGAAAACAAAACCATAAAATCATTTATAACAATTCTATCAGAATGATATCTATCATTGATTAATTTTTGTGTTTCAGATTAATATCATTCACATACATTAATCAATTTATATACAAAAGAAAATTCAAATACATTAAATCCGAAAACTAGAGAAATAAACTCAAAAATATTTTCAATAATTTTGAGCTATCATAATGATCATCAAACATACATGATCTAAACAATTATTTGCAAACGTGATCTAAACATAAATCATCATTAATAGGAAATGTATATTCTGTCATTTGCTTGTGAGAACTTCAGGTTCTACACATAAAGTTATTGAACTTCTGATTCTGTATATAAAATAAGAAATTCTAGTTATATATATATAATTAATTAGAACTTCTGGTTCTATATATATAGTAAGAACTTCTGGTTTTATATATAAAATAAGAACTTCTTGTTCTATTTATAAAGTTAGAACTTCTGGTTCTATATATAAAATTAATTAGAACTTCTAGTTCTATACATAATATAAGAACTCCTGGTTCAATATATAAGTTAGAACTTCTGGTTCTATAATTATTTTGTAAGAATATTTTGTAAGAACTTCTGGTTCTACACAAAAAAAATTAGAACTATAATTTATTTGTGAGAACTTCTGGTTCTACACATGAAATTAGAAATTCGGGTCTAATACATAATATTAGAACTTCTGGTTCTATAAATAAGACTAGAACTTCATGTTCCATAAAATAAGAACATCTAGTTCAATATATAAAAAATTAATTAGAACTTCAGGTTCCATATAAAATAAGAACTTCTGGTTCTGTATATAAAATTAATTAGAACTTCGGGTTCCATTAATTATTTGTGAGAACTTCCGGCTCTACACGTAAAATTAGAATTTGTGAGAACTTCTGGTTCTACACATAAAATTAGTATTTGTGAGAACTTCTAGTTCTACACATGAAATTAATATTTGTGAGAACTTCTGGTTCTACACATGAAATTAGAACTTCTGGTTCTAATTATTTATTTTTGAGAACTTCTGGTTCTACATATAAATGTATTATATTTGAATAATAAAAAAATTTAAATTTCAATAATAGATGACAAATATGGAACTATTGCATGAAAAATAAATAATCAAATGATAGATGCCGCATACTGTTGCATGGGAAAAATTGCATACATAATTTACATACGGGTTTTAATCATATCATAACATTCATAACATATGTATGGAAAATTTTGACGTGGATTGCATGCTTAGAAAATAAAAGATAATGTATGTAGTAGATAAAAATAAAAGATGGATGTATATGGGTTGCATGTAAAAAAAAAAAAAAAAAAAAAAAAAAAAAAAAAAAAAAAAAAAAAAAAAAAAAAAAAAAAAAAAACCAGCAATCCGGGGTGCATGGAGATACATTGCATAAATATAAAACACGGTCATAAAATAAATTTGCATGGATTGATAAAATATGTACAATGTACAGTGCACAATCAGATGGAAAAATTGTTCATGTAGACGTGGGCATGATTGTGGGTTTTATAAACAAAAAAATAATTCGTACGGGGTGCAGTATGGATACAAAATTTAAATATCGTCCTCGCATGCACATTGAAAGAAATTCTAGATGATTTATATGAAAAACATAGAGCTTCGTGCTGATAACGTGTTATAAATGTAAATAAAAGAATAAGATTAAATATACCAACCAAAGGAGAAATATGGGAGAGAGATGAAGGAATAACTCTGTATTTTCTATCTTCTTAATTGATCTAATTAATGAATACAATCCAGGCCTATATTTATAGGCATTAGAAGATAATAACAAACAAGATTTAGAAGGATTTGATTTTATCAATCTTTTACAAAATCAAAAGGGTTGAGTCCAACTAATTGGGATAAGTGATTACAAAGTCAAATGTTTGAATCTAATCCTTTAGGATAAGTGATGACAAAGTCAATGGTAGTCATCCATATTACAACATTAATCACAATTTTCAATCCCTTAAGTACCAGCCAAGTTGGGTACTTTAGGCAGAGAAACCAAAAATCAGAAACCAAAGACTGGATCAGTCAAATCAGATCAATAATTCAGGTAGGTCGTCGTCAAGCGTGACAGCGAGCATACGATCGACTTTGTCGATGATAAATCAAATATTTTTATTATTTTAAACAAAATAAAGCTAGGAAATCCATCACAGATAGATAGAGATTTGGGCGAAATTCGTTTTTTTTTCATTTTTTGGGGACGACATTCATGGAGGTCCGGAACTCCCCATCCGACAACTCGCCCGTGACGTCGCCTCCTCCGGCCACGCCTTCAAAGCAGCCCAAACCCTCCCCCAACCCCGTCGACACCAAATCGGTCTCGCAGAGGTCCCAAATCTCTTCTCTATCTGTCTTTTTCTCTCTCATATGGTGTTCTTCATCAATAAAGTTGTCGTCTTTTTGGATTTGGTATTGCAGGCTCCACAAGGAATTGACTTCTCTTATGGTGAGTTTTTTTTTTCGCGATTTGATTTCCTTTATTTTGTTTTGGCATATCGGGGACTGATTTGTTCGTTAGGATTAGTTTAATTTGCTTTTCTGTTCAGTGGAAATATCACCTCTATATTGGTTTAGAGGTATGTCTATTGGATCCTATGATTGGAGAGATTTTTCTTTGCATGATCAAAATCGGAGATTTGGTGGGTTTTTTTTTTTGTAGGTTAGCGTGATTCATCTTTAATGTTTTCAGAAAAATCTGAAAGTATTGACATGAATGTGCATATATGGATGATTGTATTGGGGTTAAAATAACTGATGAAGCTCTCTCATTGCATATAAGCTTTCCTCAAACACAATCGAGTAATGTACTCGCTCTTATTTATAGGAGAGGAGTTAAAAAAAAAAAACCCTGCATGGAAACAATCTAGCAGATTATGGAAATCATCTGCAGTGACTGGAATCATGGAATAATTCCTGGTCACCATTAACCCTGTCTACACATTTAAGTCACATATGAATCCCTTTGCACACTCTTGAGTAGACTGGTTACTGGCTGATGACTGGGCTGGGACAAGACATCAAGCTCGATGAGTGGGTTGGTCCCTTCAACTCCTGTCATGGCCTGGATGCCCGTTTTATTCAAAATCTAGTCTTGGGTTTGGGTCTTTCAAATGGAACACATCAAAATTCTTAGTTGTATTTTTCGTTGTAAGGTTGCTTTTTTGCAGATTCAGAATCTTGTTACTTGCGGAAATTGCTTTTGGATTGTTTATCCATCTTCAAAAATATCCTCCATCACTTTTCAAGTCTTTGACATATATGCTTCTGCTGATTGATTATCTTGTTGCATCCAGATTGGTAATCTTTGACACGGGGGTAGAAGTTCTGTGTTTAGATCTACAAGCTTTCATGCTGAACATGATATTGCATGTCTTTTTCTTTTTATATTTATTTATATTTATCTTTTTGGGGGATTTTTTGTTTTGTTTTTTTTGAAGGGGGGGGGGGGGGGTTGTGTGCGGGAGGAGCAGGCCAGCTTTAAGGTAGGATGTTATTAACTTTTTTGTTTAGGTAAGTCTGGGACTTCAACCCCATAATAGGATATTATAACTTTTAATGGTTTAGGTAAAGCTGTGGGACTTGAACCTTTATGATGTTATAATTAAACAGGTTCCTTTCCAGATTAGGGAAGTTGCATCATTTATACGATTCATATTGCACATGCAAGATGCATGACTTTTAAAAGAAAAATGGAAAAGAAACAGAAAACACAAGAAAACAAGGAGAGGAAAGATACCTCCAAGTTGTTAAGTGCCAGCTCTGGCTAGTTAGGGGCTGTTTTTCCACCATCTTAGATTATTTAGAAACTAGCTCACTACTACCCTGCAGCTAAGTATCTCTATTATAGTGTCTGAAGCACTTAATGCCACTACCCTGATTTTCTGGATAGCTCAAGGACATAAAAGGGAATATTGCCATCCCATTCCCCTACAGGGATCATGTCCAATATCTGGGCTGGGTGGTTTATTTGGTATCTGCTCTACGCCAACGATACTTGCTTCAGTGAATCAACCACACACTGGATAGATATAGATGTTCTGATAGCACTAGGCTAGTCTCATTAAGTGCTATCCAGGAGCCATAAAACTGTGCAATATGTTTCCCTGCAATGCATCGAACTATTTCTATCTTTTTCCAACATTTCTTTGTGGTTTCACCCTTCAGTACATTTTTTCTTTATTAAACATGTTCACGTTCATTCATTGGAGTGGATATTCTACAGGTATTCCATTTCCATCTTGCCGTAATCATTAAACATGATCATATCTGCCCATTCCTGCTTGACAAAGTTGAAAGTTTTGCCGCCTCATAATTGCAAGGGATCTTGACAAGTGTTTGGTACTTCCAAGATTTCTCCTTTTTTCATAATAAGGTGACAAAAGCTAAGGTGGAAGCTTTATAGGCCAGTTTGGTAACCCTGGTCTAGAAGAAGAATTCCTTCTTCTCTTCTCTGGAATCCAGTTTTGATAGATTCTGTGAAAGGAAAAATTTTGCCTGGGATATTCAGGAATGAACACAGGAATGAATGATTCCAAACAGAATTTTGCTAGGTGCTCTAGCAGAAGGAGAGTGAAAATGAACACCAAACTTACATCTAAATTTTAATAAGGTATATTCGAGATAATACTTAAAGTTGCTGTGTTTCATTTTTGTCATGTATTATTATGAACATAACAGAAACAAATCCATATCTGACATATAAATTAAGGATTGGGGATGCTACATCTCAAGTTTCGACAGAATTGATTTAGGTGGGGTTTAGAATCTGCATCAAAAAATAGGCTATGCTGGTGTGCCAGCTCTCCTACCCGGCCTGATTATCTCTTCTAAAGGGTCATGTGGAGACCTTATTTTGTTTTGCTTTTGCTTGATCTATGTCCTCTCATCCACATTCAGACTTTGTACTACGATTTGCATAATTAATAAATCGTGGCAGCAATTTTACCCGTTTTTTTAAAAAAAAACTCTGTATCTGACATAAAGATCAAGTGTCAAACACGACATCCCAAAAGGATTAATACTGATGTAATGGATATATGTGTTACTGTGTCAGTGACAACATGGACACAGAGAGCTTGGTAGTTCTGAATCTGGCCAATTTGTTCCCTTATTGCATACTTTCCCTACATTGTCTAGTTGATACACTAAGCAGAAGTGTATTTTACCTTTTATACGTTTTCTCTGATTCTACTTCCCCCTGGGTAAATATGGCAAGGAGATTCTGCAATTCACTTAGGAAAATAGTATATTTGTAGATTAAATGACTATCTGGAGGGGTTTCTTGGACGAACATCATTTTGCAGTCACTTTTGTTTTGGGAACCCATCCACGAAGTGCATGCATTGGTGGGCAAATTTAATATCTTTGAACTGTTGGTTATTTTTTGTTGTGGACCACTCATTTATGCCAAGTAGAAGAAACCTTAATAATTTTTTTATTATTATGAAATTATCCCTCGAACAAGAAGGAGACAAGGGACCTCCAAAAGAAACAGCAATAACAAGAGAGTAAAAATGCAAACATAACAAAAGAGGCTCAAGGAAAGAAAAGAGCCATCACAAATTAACCCTAAACTACAACCATTTCTAATTATTTATCATGATAGACCTTCGGCAAATCCACTCCTAGAAGAACAGTGACACAATCACCAAGAGACTAGTCCCGTAATAGCAATCTTGATAATTTGTTCTTGAAGAATTTGAACAAAATATTATTTCTGTTCCTTCAGAAAAATTCAGTTTCGCTAAACTTGCTACTTGAATTTTCATTTGTTAAGTAATAATGGCAGTACTTGTTATAGTTGAACATGAAAGTTCAGCTTTTTTTCCGTTGTGTATATGTAGTTGGAATCTCACCTCTTGTACTGACCAGATGTGTGCCCTTTTGTGAACAAGACAAAATGTTAAATCTTGCAATGTGTGTTGGATATTCTGAAGACTATACACCATGTAGCTCTATCTTATTTGTGTTCTTTTGTATTTGCTGGCCCCTGATATGCAGTCATGTTTCACTGCAGATGAGTGATAACATTGGAGTGTCAGCTTTTCCTGAAGGTGAAAACATCTTTTCCTGGACTGGAACCATAGAAGGTGGCAACGGAACCATGTATGAAGGTTTATCTTATAAGCTTTCCCTGCGCTTTCCCTTGGACTACCCTTTTAAGCCACCCCAAGTAAAGTTTGAGACTACATGTTTCCATCCAAATGTTGATCAATATGGCAACATATGTCTAGACATCCTCCAGGTATTTGTTATCGTAGTTCAATTTTCTAATTGGCAGGCTTAGTGAATTTTGTGAAGGACCTGAGGCATTGTTCTTTTGTCCCCCTTTTTTTACAGGACAAATGGTCTTCAGCATATGATTGCAGGACAATCCTTTTGTCCATTCAGAGCTTGTTAGGAGGTGATCTTTTTCGTATGAGACATCCATATGTTATTAGTATATTTTTTATGTCATGTGCATGCATGTATACAACTTATTAGTTTATGTTCTATTGCATACAGAGCCCAATATTGAGAGTCCTCTGAACAGTTATGCTGCCACATTGTGGAACGACAAAGAAGGTGGAGTTACCTTTCTCATGTTATATGTATTTTTGTGTTTTTTGCTTGATCCGTGCAAATATAGTTGGGTGTAGAGTGTAGAGGAAGGCTATCCGTTCTGGTTCAATGTAAATGTAAAATTAAACGGCAGATCAATGCTAACAACAAAATGCATTTATTGTCAAACTCAAAATTTACACTGGATAAACAAATTGCATTTATTTTCTAACTCAAGCAATAGCTTCTCATTATATGCAGGCCATGATGTTTTTTAGGAACAACAAATTAATTATGGGTAAATGTCATCTGGCAATATTAACATATTTCATGTTGCTTTCCCACCATTGCATAAAATGGGTAAATGCCACGAATGAAGCCAATTGGAGCTTGCAGCTTAACCACAGATCTTTGCTGTGCATAATAATGAGTTGTTGATCTGTCTATCTGTTTTTCGCTGTATCCCTAAATCACTGTTTCAGGAGGCATTAGAATAAGCAGCTGAACTTCGTATTGACATGTATAGAGTGTGTCAGAGAGATCATGATCAGAAATCATTTTTGTGCATAATACTGAGTTGTTGGGTTGTAGACTTGATATTCCTTTCTCATTAACAAGCTTATGGATTTACCAACCAGTACCCTGAAGAGCTGTGATACCAGATAAACTTGTAAAATTAAGTAAAATGCAAGAGGATGGTTCTTATAGGGTCATGAACACCGTCTACTCAATCATGTTTCTCAATCCCAGAGAATATGTGAATATATAATGCCAACATAATAAAATTGCACACAGTCACAGATCAATTATTTTACAATTTCATCATGATAATCTTATCACAATAATCTGGTAAATATTTGTGGGATTTCTTTGGTGCAATGAGTGATTTGAACAACATTGTCAAGCTCTGCTATAATTGATCTCTTATCGATTTCTTGGATTGATGCAGATTACAAGAAAATGGTTCACAAACAATACATTGATGGAGCAGATGCCTATGAAAGCTGATTTGTTGGTTTGTCGTCTTCGGAGCTCAAAAACAATATATAGCAGTGGAAATGCATATAATAGCTTCATGAAAGTTCTCTGCACCATGTGCCAAATAGTTTCAGCATGTATCTTAGGTGCAGTTCTCCTTAATTTTACCCTAGCATTTGTCTCGTGTTCGGTCCAATTGATGTATACATGTTTTTCACACTGTATTTAAATGTATGACTCTATACAATTGGTCATCTGAGACATTGGGTAGTCCTCTTCCTTATTTTCTTTTTTTCCCTCCAAAGACTTCCCTAGTTATATGTATATTTATCGGTCAATACTTAACAAAAAAAAAAAATACTGGTCAGGTTGTGCCATTTGTTGTAATAAAATCTAGATAGCACTCAGGAGATCTTTCAGATTATAAAACCTAAATTGCCGTCTTTCTCATCTTTGGTGGAGTTATGTCATAATTTCTTGAATATCACAGATTATTGTATGAGAACATTCAGATTACTGTATCATATTAATTTCTTTTTGTTCTCATTTTTATCATTTTTTATTCATTTTGTTTTATTCTTTTACTTTATTCTCTCATGAAATTATAGTGGTTTCTCCATTTTAGAATATTTTGTTAACTTGAAAGAAACTATACTGTTGTAGTGCTATATTTTTTTAGTTTATGATAAAATCAAATTTAAAAACCTTGCTGCAACCTTGAAGGCTTAAAACCTTGGTTACACTGTAAAGTTGGCTTCTACCGGGGTTTTTTTTTGTTTTCTTTTTGGATTTTTATTTAAAACTTGTCCTTTTCTTTCTAATGATATTTTATTCTTTTTATTATTTGATTTACAAATAAGATTATTGTTATTTTGTGTTATTTTATTTATTTTAATTTGTAATTGTTTGAATTATTGGTTTTGTAGTTTCTATTTTTCAAAACTCATGTGTCATTTTTTATTTATTTTAATTTGTAATTGTTTGAATGATTGGTTTTGTAGTTTCTATTTTTCGAAACTCATGTGTCATTTTTTATTTATTTTAATTTTATTGTTTATTATTTGCTATTTAATTGGGATTTCTTTCTTATATCCAAAAGTAATTTTGTAAATGTTTATACTTAAGCTGTCACACTCAAACCATATTAGTCATGTTTACATGTTTTACAAATGAGTCTATTCAATTCATTTTGTATATAATTCATCATTTGTAAAAATATGTCTTATTAAATGCTGTATCTGAGATTGAAAAAGATTTGAGTAACATTTTCTTTTAGGGAAAAATCAGTGTTATATCATCATCCAAAATCTTCTCTTGATATTTTTGGTAAATTAAAAATAGGAAAACTACACGATCTTCTTCGATACAAATAAATTCTATTGATTTACGAATACATATTGGCGTGCCCCTATGAGATTAAAATTACCAAATATTGCATAATGATGAAATCTTTGATTTATAATATCTTGTATTTACATATTTATTTATGGAAATTAATATTTGATATAAATAATATCTTTTATTTATATATTTATTTTGGGTAAATTAAAACAAGGAATAAACATAAATTTTATTTTATTAAGGGAAGTCATTTATTTGATACAATAATATTAAGAACCATCCATGAGTTTTGATTTTTTAAAATAGTAACCGAACTCTAAAAGATGGATATGTTTTATAATTTTTATAAAAATACATATAACTTCAGGACACATTACATGGATCAATCGAATTGAAAGCATGAAAAATTTGTTAACAAGGTATATATATACTGTCGGACCATCCCCACATATTATGTTGTGTTTAACAACGCTCAAATCAAAAAGAAAAATATTACATTTAATCCATTGTACAATCTAAAATTCAGTCTACTCATGTTTTAATTTTTATAAAATAAAATGTGAAATATATATTTCAATGAATTAAATGATATCATTTTTAAAAATATGAATTTTTTTAAATAAAATATATGTACTGAGGGGCTAACGAAATATATAAAATTATAAAAATTATTGAGTGAAACAAATAAACAATCGCTTAATGAAAAAGGGCGGTCTATCCCCACCAAGCATATTTCTCATCCCACCAATTAAAAAAACCCGGTGTTTTGCTGTTCCCACCAATCCAGTTCGATCGAAATCGGTCGCCATTTCAGGTTTTGGGCGACTAGACTTGGTCGCCATTTCAGGTTCTGGGCGACTGTAATTGGTCGTTATTTCAGGTTTTGGGCGACTGTAATTGGTCGAACAGGGTTTAGAACTATATTTACTTATTCTTTGTAAATAAATAAATTTTTGGGTTTATCCATCATATTCTACATTTATTCTTTTATTCAAACAACAGTTAAAAGACTGAAAAATATAAGTATGTATACTTTCAATTAATTCAAATTTTTATAGAAAAATATCTTATTAGACAAATATATATCATTTTTAAGCTTCGTTTAAATTCGTAGTTAAGATGATTCTTTGTTTGATAACAAAAAAAAACATACCAGTTGATCCAAACACATTTTATATTTGGTTTTTGAAAATTGTCAGTAACTTATGTAAAAAAAATTATTCTTATATTCTACGTTTAAGAATAATGATTTATTCTCCCTATATTACAACTCAGACTTGGAGTGATACGAAAGATTCAAGGAGGATACACGTCGTTGGATTATGTTTTCAAGAAAAAAAATTATAAACTTTATTACAAATATTGTTCGACCAGGTTCGGTCGTCCAAAACCTGAAATGACGACCAAATCCAGTCGCTCAAAACTTGAAATGACGATCAAATCCGGTCGAACTGACCCGATCGGTGGGGATAGCAAAACACCAGTTTTTTTTTTTTTTTGCCGATTGATGGGGTAAGAAAATTTGTTGGTGGGACTACACGTGCCCAATCAAAAATATATATCAATCAGAATCAATATCTATGTGTATATATAAAAACATTTTATAAGGTAAATATTGTTTTTTTTTTTTTTTTGCCAAACAATTCATGACTTAAAATATTTTTTATAAATTGACACGACAATCTCTTCCAATCTTTTTAAAATGTTTTGCATAGATTTTATTAAAATAATTAAACAAAAAGATTTGGACATCAACGGTAAGAAGGATATTTTGCATTTATAGAAAGATATTTTGCATTAAATGCAATGAATGAATCACTTCTGATTTTCAAACTTGATCAATCAATTAACGCTGATTGATTAACTTCACTTCCAAGTTTTAAAATGAGAAGTTTTTATTTCCTAAAATGAAATATATTTCTAGAACAGCTCAAATGAATTTCTTTGATTGTGCCTGCCTCAAGATTATAAATACAAGTCCCATTCATTCATTTTTTTTTTCCAATTCACCGAAGAAGAAGAAGAAGAAGAAGAAGAAGAAACAATGCTCTTTCAATCTTTCAACATGTCGTCGTCCACCATTGAAGGAGAAACTCAGATGGCAGAGGTCCAACGCATCTTCAACGAAGCAGAGGACTACAACACAGCAATCCAGCGTATCAGAGAGTACCTCCATGACAAGCCCCTCTTCATCAAGCAGGAACCCATCCACCCAAACGTCCTCCCATCGTCGCCTATGCAAGAAGAAGAAGACTACGAGGTCTATATTGATGAAGTGAATCATCTGATCATCCTCTACAACGAAAGGTTCGGCCAATCGTGGGACTCCTTCTACAACCACGGCATGGAAGTCCTTTATGAACATGGAGAACACGTGGGACATCCGACGGAGATGGTGGTCGATGCGACTGGGCCGGAGGCACCTTCGATGGCAGAGGTTGATGGAGGTTTTTATCAGAGGTTCTTCGATGAAATCGATGGTTTTCTTCAGTTGGATTGTTAAGATAGTTAATGTTCTTTTAATGGTGGTGTTTTTTTGTGTTCTGGGGATTTTTTTTTGTGTTTTTAGGTTGTTGAAAGTAGTTCGATCTGTTAATAGATTGTTGTATCGAGAATTTTTTAAAATAGTTCTCATGATGTTCCACTTATATATTTTTCTTCTTAGTAATCTATATTGATATGTAGGCCTTTGTGTTTGTGTGATGAGAGGACATAGATCATCATACAAAAGCAAAACGAAAAAAGGGGTCTCCACATGACACTGTAGAAGAGATATAAACAGGCCGGATATGAGACCGGGCACACCAGAAAAGCCTATTCTTGATGCAGATTCTACCCCATCTAAGATGTAGTAGCGTCCCCAGTCCTTAATTTATATGTCAGATATGGATATAGATATGTTTCTGTAATGTTCATACATAACCTAGTTAATAAATGAACTGTGAATTAGTGACAACAATGTAACAAAGCAACTTTAATTATTATGTCGAATATTATTTTATTAGAATATTTAGATGAAAGACTTAAGTGATATCAAGCTTCCATGTTAGCTTTTCTCTCCTTATTGCGAATGTTAGAAATAATATCTTTGACAGTGAAAAATGAAACAAACTCTTATGAAGATCCCTTGCAATCACGAGAAAGCGAGATTTTCAACTTTGTCAAGCAGGAATGAGCTGAGATGACCATGTTTAATGATTATGGCAGAATGCAAATGGATTATCTGTAAAGTGTCCACTCCAATAGATGAAAACGAGCATTTTCGACAAACAGATAGTGAAGGGTGGAACCACAAAGAAATGATGGAAAAAGAGAGAAAATAGTTCAATGCAGGGATACATATTACACAGTTTTATGGCTCCTGGTTAGCAGCACTTAAATGAGACAAGCCTAGTGCTATCAGAACATCCATATCTATCCAGTGTGTGGTTAATTCATTGAAGCGAGCATTGTTGGTTAGAGCCAGATACAAAATGAGCCACCCAGTCCAGATGAACATTAATCCAGAAAATTTGAAACTTTGTCTTCAATCATCTTAGATAATTGGGATAGTATGTAGCATTAAGTTATTGAAGTCTTCTCATGTAGATAAACCATTAGAAAAGTTGTAATAAAAACTTGACCAACAAATTACGGGTTATTGAATCAGTCCAATAACAATTTCAATTTTCAAATTTTGGGCTTATTGAAACTCATAAAAATGCCAGATATGGAATTCGTAATGCATTCTTTACCACTAAATTTATTTCCTCCAATCTAATTAATCAAGTCCACAAAGCAAGACTCGTCTTAACCCATTCATTTACAAACCATGAACAAATGATGCTGTTGAAGAAACTTCATCATCATTACACAAAGGCCTCAATATCAATATAGATTACTAAGAAGAAAAAAAACCATGAGAACTATATATTTAAAAAAATCCTCGATACAACAATCTATTAACAGATCGGACTACTTTCAACAACCTAAAAACAAAACGACACCCATCCAAATCTACAGACCACAAAAAAAAAAAAAACAATACCATTAAAAGAACATTAAGCAGCTTTAACAATCCAAATGAAGAAAACCGTCGATTTCATTGAAGAACCTCTGGAAAAAACCCCCTTCAACCGCCATTGAAACAACATCCTCCTCCGCATCGACCACCATCTCCGTCGGTCCCACATGTTCTCCGTGCTCATCAAGGACTTCCATGCCGTGGTTGTAGAAGAAGTCCCACGATTGGCCGAACCTTTCGTTGTAGAGAAGGAGCAGATGAGTCACTTCATCAATGTCGTCGTAGTCTTCTTCTTCTTGCATGGGCGGCGATGGGAGGACGTTTGGGTGGATGGGTTCCTGTTTGATGAAGAGGGGCTTGTCATGGAGGTACTCTCTGATACGCTGGATTGCTGTGTTGTAGTCCTCTGCTTCGTTGAAGATGCGTTGGACCTCTGCCATCTGAGTTTCTCCTTCAATGGTGGACGACCACATGTTGAAAGATTGAAAGAGTATTGTTTCTTCTTCTTCTTCTTCTTCTTCGGTGAATTGGAAAAAAAATGAATGAATGGGACTTGTATTTATAATCTTGAGGCAGGCACAATCAAAGAAATTCATTTGAGCTGTTCTAGAAATATATTTCATTTTAGGAAATAAAAACTTCTATTTTTAAAACTTGGAAGTGAAGTTAATCAATCAGCGTTAATTGATTGATCCTGTTTGATAATTATTTTTGTTACCGTTGATGCCAACTAATAATACATATGTCCGTTTGAGTTGCTGAGAGACGTAAATTTTTTTTTGGGAGTTTAATTATTTTAATAAAATCTAAGCAAAACATTTTAAAAAGTTGGAAGAGTCAATTTATAAAAAGTACTTTAAATCATGAATTGTTTGGCAGAAAAAGATAAATAAACAATATTTACCTTATAAAGTGTTTTTATATATACAAATAGATGTTGATTCCAATTGATATATATTTTTGATTGAGCGATTGTTTCACACAGTAATTTTTACAATTTTATATATCTCGTTAAAATTTTTTCATATATTTTATAAATGATATAATTTAATTCATTGAAATATATTTCACATTTTATGAAAGCATATATCTCATTAGATAAAATATATGATTTATGAAATATAAAAATAAAACACAAGCAGACCGTATTTTAGATTATACAATAGACTAAATGTAATGTTTTTTTTTTAGTTTGAGCGTTGTTAAACATGACGTAATCTGCGAGGATAGTTCGGTGGACAATATGTGCCTCGTTAACAAATTTTTCATGCTTTCAATCCGATTGATCCATGTGATATGTCATGAAATTATATGTATTTTTCATAAAACATATCCATCTCTATAGCTCGTTTACCATTTTAAAAAATCCAAACTCATGGACGGTACATCCTTAATATTATTGTATCAAATAAATGACTTCCCTTAATAAAATAAAATTTATGTTATTCCTTGTTTTAATTTACCCAAAATAAATATATAAATACAAGGTACTATTTATATCAAATATTAATTTCCATAAATAAATATATAAATACAAGGTACTATTTATATCAAATATTAATTTCCATAAATAAATATATAAATACAAGATATTCTAAATCAAAGATTTCATCATTATGCAGTATTTGGTCATTTTAATCTCATATGGGCATGCTAATGTGTATTCCTAAATCAATAGAGTTTATTTGTATTGAAGAAGATTGTGTAGTTTTCCTATTTTTTTATTTATCAAAAATATCAAAAGACGATTTGGATTCTGATATAACACTGATTTTTCCATTAAACATATCTTATAGTATACACGCCAGCATGAACCATAGACACGGTCAGCATATAAAATATTTGGATAATTGTATTTATGGATCAATGATATATGTTTATTATCTATGCATTTTCATGTTTGTTTGAGAAAAAGGTGTATTTATGAGACAAGTTTTATTTCATTTAAGTTGTTCCATTATATGTGTGTTCGACTTAGATTTTCATATGTGTGTTTGACAAAACTATTAATTTATAGGTACAAAAAATAAATAAAAAAAACCACCGAGATAGAAATGCACTGGAAATGGATTATAAAACACGGGGAGCACTGAAACTTGGGAGTTTCAGCGCCTAAGTGTGGGGGAGACGTGCTATATATAATCGGTCTCCAGGAGACAGATTATATATAATGGAGTTAGTTTTTACAAATATTGAATGGGGGCTATTTCTACAAATATTCATTTTAGGGGGGTTAAAATTACAAATTACCCTTAAAATAACTTAAACTTTGTATAAATTTTTTAAAAAAAATTTCAATTTTTTTACATAGTTTGTTAATAATATTTGGAGCCACATATTATATTTAAAACCATATATTTATGCGAATTTAATTTTGAAATTAAAGATGTGTGAAATTCAATAAGATAGATTTGATGAATATCTCATATTATTCTTTAAATATATTGATATTTTTTTTTTCTATTTTTATCTTTAATCTATAAAATAAAGATCATAAAAAATTAAAAATAAAATAAGAAATGAATATGTTATAAAGATACAATATTGAAAACTTATGCACATACAGCGATCACGGCCGTATACACGGCCGTATATATATATGGGTGATTACGTGCGGTGAACGGCGGGTGCGACAGCGATCACGGCCGTCGATCACGGGTCCATCGCATCGGACGGTCGGGTGCGATTCACATCGACCGTCGAATGCGATGAATCCGCGATCGAATGGTCCACGTCGCGGCCGCATCCGCCATTCGCCGTACCTAATCGCTCCACTATGAAAATGATTGCGTGCGGCGAACGGCAGATGCGGCCGCGACGTGGGCCGTTCGATCGCGGGTCCATCGCATCCAACGGTCGAGATGAATACCGTCCGATGCGATGGACCCGTGATCGACGGCCCGTGATCGCTGCCGCACCCACCGTTCGCCGCACGCAATCACGTCCTCTATATATATATATATATAAAAGTGAAAATGTCGGTACTGTGATGCTTAATCCTATTAGATCTCCACGAGAGCAGTCGTCCCAATCGCCCACGTGGCAAACAACCATTGGTTCAAATGACGTGGAGCTTTTACCGTCCAAATCAGAAAGAAAAAGCAAAGACCAAACCTATTTTGCTTCAATCTAACCCTTCCATCATCATCAAATCAATCAAATATCACAACAACAAATAAACCCCCAAAAAAGTCTGACGAAATAAAACAAAGAAAAAAAAAATCGAACCCCAACAGAGGAAACAATGGCGAGGACTTGTTGTTGGGGAGGTCTCACCCTTCTAATATTGCTTCTTCACTGCTCAGTTTTCATCACCCAACAACTCCCCACAGTCTCTGCCCAAGGTATTTCATTCATTATTCAAATATATGTCTTTTGGAAATCTTTGGATTCATCTCCTCGATTTGATTAATGGGTTTTTTTGGGACTTATTTTTTTGTTTATTTTTGGGACTTATTTTTTTGTTCATCTCCTCGATTTGATCTGAGGTTTGCTACATGCAGCCCTATTTTTAGACTCAAGAATGTTGTGTGTATTTATACGGGCATGTATACATTATATGGGTGTACGTTTAATTGTTCATACTCCGGAGGCTAAAAATGGGGTTGGATGTATTTTTACTCTTCTGATCCACTACACTGTCTTCTTTTTGTTTTTTTCAATGATATTACAGATGTAATTCTTTCTAACTAGTTGAGACGCCTTTTCCATTAAACATACCTGGAAATTTTTTCTTTCAAAGTTTTCTGAATAAGCCATGATTGAACTCCTAAAAATGGTGTCCAGGTAACTTAACTGTGGAAAATGAACATGGTCTGAAAATGTTTATGATATCTGATTGCACTTGTGATATCATTTTTGGGCTAGTTAAGTGAATGTCATAGAGATAATATCCCCAAGGCCAATCGATTGAAATGGACACATGATGGTAACATCATTTGTGAGCTTTGCGGCATGGAAAAGGAAATTAGGGACCATCTCTTCATTGGATGTTTGTTTCGTGCGAAGATTTGGGTAAAAAGTGGGATTCACTCTTGGATCCCATTGTTCTTCCAATGAACTTGAAGGAAAGTGGAGATGGTTCTGGAAGAGACATGAGTGAAGTGACCTTGCCAAGTTCCAATAGTTAGTCCCACATGTGGTTTGTTGGAGCATTTGGAACACTTGTAAGGAGTGTATTTTCCAACCTAAGAGAGTCTATTTGGAAAATACTTGGGCGGTAATATTATCGATGCTTAAAGATTGGATTTATGATATTGGGAGTTGATAGCCCATCAAAACAGTGACTCCTATTGAACAAAAGGAGACGGGGGATCTCCAAAGAAAAAAAACAAAAAAAACAATGCAAGTGAAACATTCAAGAAAAAGAAGAAAAATCCCATCCCATTATAAGGCCCCCATTTTAAAACCCCCATTTAAGGGGTGTTAACAGTTAATAACAGATGGAGCCTTTTTAGCTTGTTATGTTTTGTATGTATTCCCCTTTGGGCTCTTTCTCTCTTATGAATGTGAGGGCATCAGCCTACCATTTGTTTTTAAAAAATAAAAACAAAATAACACTCCTTAATTCAACATTCCTTTCCAAAGGTTCACATTAATACTTGATGTCAATCTGTCCATGAGAAGGATGATAATGCAAGTGCGAAGAGAAGCCACAATTGCTGTACAAGTGTTTTCCATGTAATCCCTTTTACATTGAAAATGACATTCACTATGTACAAATCATATGCCTTAACAAACCGCATGTGGGATGAGAGCTAGGAATTTAGCTTACAAATTGGGACCTTACAAGTACTTTTCCAAAAGAGAAATGAACTTTTTTTTTTTGGATATCGGAGGGACCCCCGTGGCTGACCTTCAGTCGAGCTAGGAAGACTACCTTCGCCTGTTTACCTCGGGTCTCACGGAAAATTATTTCAAATAATCGTCAACAAACAGGTGGGTAAGTCAGTGCCAAGACTAGAGAAATGAACATTGATCACCCAACATAAAATTTTAAGGCATCTTCTCTGGAAATGATGTTCAGAATAACTCCTACTTGTAGGAAACAATGAACAATACTTTGTTGATGGTTAATTGACAAGCTACCCGTGCCAATATTTGCCTGACCTCATTTCTGAATATGCTTACTGAAGAGAAATTATGTGGAAACAAAAAGAAAATTTCAAGCAAATAAAATTTAAGAATATTGTTATGGATAACCCTACAGACAGCCCCACTGGCAGTCGCACATGTTTTATTTATTTTTTAAATACCATACCTCATCTAATGAGATGTATGCAATTTTTTTTTTAAATTAACAAGGCTGCACTTACCTAAGGAAGTATATACCTCGCTAGATGGCATGGAGGTATTTGAACTGTTTGCACGGATTACCTGTAACACGCTCAAAATTTAATTATCATGAAATGCTATGAGTGATATTTCTTATTTGTTAAATATATCAAAATTCATTTTCTATCACTTGACAAACCTTATTTTCTCTTTTTGCATAAATGTTTATTAATATGATATCTCTTGTTTAGTTCAGTTGGATAATCATGTTTGTTATAATGGTCTGGAGTGAATATTTTGTTCTTGTTCTAAAGTAGATAGTGAGCTTGGTGATGCTGCTAATTTGCTGAAGCAAGCTACTGACATTATAAAAACAAAGAATTATGGTGATGCACTTGGATATCTTAATGATGCCATAGAGGCTGATCCAAAGCTTTCAGAAGCATATCGGCACCGTGCATATGTCCTTCGTCATCTATGCAGGTATGTTGAATTTCATATTTGTTGTCTCTTAGCCCGAGTTCAATTTTCCATTGGCCTTAACTTTGTTTCAGACATTATATATGTTTCACTCTTACAATTCTTCGAGGATATGATGATATGAGTTGCTTGATACCGATTCTAAAAACAATATCTGTATATCTTTTATCGTTATCTCATTTTGTCCGTAAGGTCAGCCACGGGAGGTCCCTTTGATAGCCAAAAAAAAAGTATTTTTATCGTTACACATAATTTCCATGTCTAAACAATTTTCTGTTCCAGGTGATCTAAAAATTGCTCCTTGGTTGTGTGAACTTTAACTGCACATTTAATAAGGTAGGCTTCCCTAGGTCCAATTGGTTTTGACCAAGGATTCATGGTAGTTACCTATTCTAGCTACCTATAGTATCATCTAATGTCAAGCTTGCAGAATTTTATAAAACTATGCAAATCTTGTGGTGGATCTTTTTTTAGGTGTGCTCCATAGCTGATGCTGTTTTGGTGGGAGAAGGCTTAGTTAGTTTCTGTTTGTGATGTTCATATCATTCTGGTTGTGAAGTTTACTTGAAATGTTATATCATGAACTGACTAGACCTGCTAGGAGTATAATCAACTACAAAAAGTAGTAGTGTAACTCTGATATGAATATTATATGATTCAGGAAGTTTTTGGCTGATGTAGATATGAGGAATCTGATTTAAATTACAAAAAGTTTCTCGAGCTTAAGCCTGGAACAGTGGTGGCAGAAAAGGAGCTTTCACAACTTGTGCAGGCCCAAAATGCCTTGAATTTGGCATTTAATTCTTTTGAGTCAGGAGATATTGATAAAGCCTTGGAATACATTGATAAAGTTGTGCTTGTTTTTTCTCCTGGATGTTCGAAGGTATTGTTTGTGCAAATGTTGTTTGTTGCAAATTGATCCAGTGATATTGTAATGTGTTAATCTTATCTCAATGTTTATTTTATTTTATTTTTTTGCAGGCCAAACTTCTGAAGGTTAAGTTGTTGCTGGCTAAAAATGATTATTCAAGTGCTATTTCAGAGACTGGTTATATTTTAAAGGAAAATGAAAATAACTTGGATGCATTACTGTTGCGTGGACGTGCATATTATTACTTGTCAGATCATGATGTTGCTTTGAGGTAAGGTACATATTATGATTGTATATATGTTTTTTAAACCAAATTTCTGAATATATGTAGAGTCAAAACCTTGTTGAGTTCATGTGTCCAGGTTTATAGTTCGGAAAATCTGTCATTCAATAAAAATAAATTTCCTGATTGTGTATCTTTTCATCTTCAGGCACTTCCAGAAAGGTCTCCGGTCTGATCCAGAACATGTTGAACTGAAAAAAACATATTTTGGATTGAAAAACCTGCTCAAGAAAACTAAAAGTGTAAGATTTTAATACGCAACTGTTTGTTTCTCTAACATCATTCATACAATTTATGATCGTCTCAGATGTGTGAATCTCAGTTAATTGCATACTTTTTAGGCAGAAGATAATGTGGAAAAGGGTAAGCTACGGTTGGCTGTGGAGGACTTCAAGGCAGCCCTTGCACTTGATCCCAGTCATACTGCACACAATGTACATCTTCACCTAGGTTTGTGTAAGGTTTTGGTCAAGCTTGGCAGGGGAAAGGATGCCGTGAATAGTTGTTCAGAAGCACTTGACATAGATGGGGAGCTTATTGAAGCCTTGACTCAGGTTTGCTGCAGATTTTTTTTTATAGACAACTTTACTTACATACAAGGGTTTGTTTTTCATGCATACATATAGATTTTCGGAGCAGTATCATTTGACATGCAGCTGAACAATTATCCAAAATTTTCAAGATTTTGCTCTTCATTTTGGGTAGAGCTTTTGAAGAATCCTATTATCCATTAATCTCATGTGTAGAAAATCTAAAATTTAACATAAATATTAAATATAATGTAGAGAAGAAGAGAGAGGGAAGAGAAACACAAATATACAGAAGGACTTCATCTTCTAGATAATAAGAAGGGGATTACACGGATCCTATTTATAAACTCCAAAACCTAAGTTTGGATAGACTCAAATCCCAACAGAGTTTGTTAACCAAATCATTCAGTTGAGATTTGATTTTATCCGGTTACAACTCGGTAACTCTTTATTCCTAACACTATGATCAACCTCAATTCTTTTTGATGTTATGCAATACAAGGTGAAAGACCTCCCACTTTTTTTAGTGCCATAATTTTAACTAATAAAATTTATTAAATGGAAATGTTTCCTCACCTGATAGAGAATAAACTCCACCTGATTTTATCATCGAAACTGTTTGAAATTTTGAAGCCATTAATAATGAATTATGAAAAGCAATCACATCTATTTATTTGGATCACCAATATAGTCAATCTGATAAGCTGCATAACCATTGATTTTGTATATTTATTCATGATGAAATATATATAACCCAATTTGTTTTTTCATATGCAAAATCCAAAATGGTTTCAAATTGGTTTTGGATGATTGAAGACAAAGCTTTGATGGGGTCATTTATCTGAGATAGGAGAACTCAATCTACTTCCTAGCAATTTGGTTATCATTCCCCTTAACTAAATGAGCTGTAATTATGAACTCCACTTAGTGGTTGAGGAATCCATTATTCGACCTAAATTGGAGGTTTTGATCACTATTTACTAGCCCTAATAATAAATCGATTCAGAAACAGGCTTCCTGCATAAACATGTCTCAACTGATTTCTGTGTGATGAAAAAAAGGCTCTAAACTTTAAGCAGTGCCTTGTTAGATTTCCTTTAGAAACTCCTTTTTTTTTTAATGTATATTACGAGTCTCATCTTGTTTCTTCCTAATTCGAGTTTGCATTCAAAAGCATCTAATGCATCAAAGAATGCATAAGCACCTTGTTCTATTGACAACCTCATATACTTGACTCTAATTATACAATCATTATACTGATTCTAAGATTTAGTTTCATTTTACCGTGTTTGGAAGAATATATGTCTGCATGACTATAAATTTTGAGATGTATCTGCCTGTCGATCTTATTTTTCTGTCTGGTGGAAATCAAATGATTAACAGAGAGGTGAGGCCAAACTTCTAATTGAAGACTGGGAGGGAGCTGTAGATGATCTTAAAAATGCGGGTCAAAGATCTCCACAGGTTTGTCATAATTTGAAACTATCCTGCTAAACGTGGTATCCAAATATGTATAATAACCATGTGTTCAACTCATTGACTGCTGAACATTTTTATATTCTTATGGTGATTTGTGAGTAATCAGTATATTTTAGCACAGAAATATTTGTCTGATCTGAATTGCAATTAGAAAATATTTCCAAGTCTAGTATTAGCATTTACATAGAAAAAAAAAAAACTGGCAGCAGTTTCTTTCATGTATAGGGGAAAATTCTTGGTAGATTTATTTTTCATTTGTTTTGATAGAATGGATCATGAACTGACACCAAGGTCAATATTTTGATATTGATAAAAATTACTGACTTTTTAACTATTACTATTGAGTATTTTTAATCCAAATAATTTTACAATGTTGCAGTTTTTTATGTTCAAAATCTTCCATATCATATGAAATTTTTTAGTTAATTTATTTGTTATTTTTTCATTCTGTTATTTTAAGTGTGTTTTAGTAGTGAGAGTGGGAGACACTCTTCTCCATGAGGGAAGAATTTTAGCTTTGGGAATTTGCAGCAGATTTAGGAGTGGAAGAAAAAAGGGGACAAAAGTAAGAGCCAAATTCACACAATTCATTCCTCATATGGTTTGTTGGGGTATTTGGCAAGGGGTGTGAAAATTTTCAGGCCTGTGAGAATATGTGGAATAACATCACCTCTAGACCAAAGATTGGAGTTCATGCAGTGTGGTGATTCTATAAATAAATATACATTAAATACCTTTCATTAAATACTGTCTATAAATAAATATACATTAAATACCTTTCATCCATGAAGTGATAAAATGATTGTCATCATTTCCACCTATGCATCTTGTCATCACTTGGTTTGAAAATTACCATTTTCAAGGGAGATGACATATGCACCTGATGATCATATCATACTACATAAAGATAGATTGGACCCAAAGGATGAAGGTTTGAAAACCTGGATCTGAAACTGTCCTAAACGGATTCTCGCTCTAGTCTCCCGACCTTTTTCGGCCTTCCCTTGCCTCAATCTATGAACCAATCTCCTGAACCCTTCAACCAATGTACACTCAAATCTGTTGGTGGGAGATCATGCCAGAACTCTCTGGCAAGGACTCACTTCAGGACTATACATGTCAATCTTAAATTTTCTTTTGATGCTTTAATTGAAACATTGTTATTGGCTTTAATACCTTGCAAGTCATAGGATTCCGCAACACATTGGGTTTGTCATCCCAATGAATTTTGCTCATTTATATTTTGGGTAATTGTTAAACATTGATAAGGCAATTTCATTGGAAAGATACTAGTCTTTTGAGTTGTAAACAACATAGTTCAAAGTGCGATCACATGTACAATGGCATGCACATGCGTCACATGTGCTGAAAAAATGCATTTGCTGCCATGTGCGCCGCACATGACCGGATATGCTGCAATGTGGAAGACCGGAAGTCTTAAGGCTTAACCAATGTTTAGAAATGCAGTATGTGGTTTGCATGCGATTAGGGTGCTGCATAAAGTATATGCGGTATACGGGAGTATATGTGGTGTTATATTTTAATTAATAAAAAGATATACGATTATTTTCAAACAATAGATAAAAAGATAAATACGTATATCTATTAATAATTTATAACAAAAGACTTTGATAACAAATTAGAGAAAATATTTGAACAATAAAAATAAGTCAACATTAGTTTTTTAGGTACAAAACTATAAAGTTTCATAAGCTATAAACCTAGGTCTTTGATCAAATGTATATTTGATAGTGGATAGGGAAATGAACATATCTCGGATGTTTAGAAAAATAGGAAGTTAGGAAAAAAAATAATAAAAAAGCCAAAACTTCATTGGTTGTAAAGCTTCCAAAGCAACTCTAACATCCAAGAGAAAGCATAAAACTATCTAAAAACTATCCTTCAATAATATAAGGACACCCCAAAAGTTTATATTTAAATCATGTGTCTTTAAGAAAAAAAAAATTTGTTCGGCTGCGGGTTTGGACCGCATATTGGGTGATCTGGCCTTATGTGGTTCGGTCTTTGGACCGAACGCATATGCGGCCACATATCTGAATAGTGGGCGTACCCCATTCAAACGGGGTTCATCCCAGGCTTCTCGATCCCTGTTTAAACGGGATTTGATCCAGGTTCAGGCATTCAAACCCTGTTCCAATGGGATTCATCCCAGACTTCAGGCATTTGAACCCCGATTGAATGATGTCTGTCCCAGCCTTCAGGTTTTTGAAAGAGGTCTTCATCCCAGCCTTCAACCCTGTTTAGATGGGTTTCAAATGACTCACCTTCTAAATTGTTTGTGAAAATAAAAACAATATCCTTTCGAACGTCCGTTCGAATGGCTATTGCGCACAGTGTGCGGTCACATGTACCGGACATGCGGCCACATATACCTTATGCGGACCTGAAAGCATATGCGGTCTGCATATTCATTTTGAACATTGGTTAACAAAAAATGTTTGAATTTGGACAGATGAGTAAGACGAACTGATGCTTATCAAGTCAAATCTTGATGCTTGGTTAGATGACTGGGTGCAAGCTGTAAAAGGCTATATCATTTGGAACTTTAATTCAAATCCTTTTAGTCACGATTGGGTCATACTTGTGAATAAAAGGTCACGAATTTTCCATCTGAAGTTGATTCCTCCTTGGCTCTTCTTCCGATTCTACATGTACTGCTTTTTCACCTATGATATAGGCGCTGATGAATATGGTAAGCCATTGCTGATCCTGAGACCTGGTAATTAGAAGGATAATTCAGGCATTCAGGGATTAATCAGTAATACCTGAGAGTCAAAGTACATTTGTTGTATAGCAGATCTTCTGACTGAAATCTGAGGTTAATGAATTTTGATTTTCCAAAAAACAGTTTCTAATGTAGCAATATTTTGTTTTGATATGGAAAAATTGAAAGCATATTTCGTTCATAATTTTGCAAATTAACAAAAAGTTAATAGAGATGGTGCCGTGGGAAAGAGGGAGCTGTTGCAATCACTCTAATGTGCAGCTGTCTTCACATAGAAGGAATGAGGAACTGAAGCAGAAGCATGCTCCTAAGAATATGAGTATTTGGGATTATAAACTGTATGCTTGGCATGTATAATGCATTGTATGCTAAAGTTACTACATTTTAACGAATGTAACATACATTATAGGGAAAATGTGATCTATTAATTTTAATTTTAGAGATATCCTTATTATTTATGTATACTGCTGTTGAATAATAAAATAAGTAGTCATCTCTATAAATTTCCTTTATGTTTTCTAATATGCTTTAAATTTTAGATGTTGTTTATTATTGTCATTCCATTATTTTTCCATTACCAATATGAAAATCTGGTGCTGAAACTTACTGGGAGCTCTTTGCTTGGCACTGGATATTTTGATTGCAGGACATGCACATTCGAGAAGCACTGATGAGGGCTGAAAAATCCCTTAAGTTAAGCAAAAGAAAAGACTGGTACAAAATTTTAGGGGTTTCGAGAACTTCTTCTGTTGCAGAAATTAAACGCGCCTACAAGAAGCTTGCATTACAATGGCATCCTGATAAGAATGTTGATAATAGGGAGGAAGCGGAGGCTCAATTTCGAGAAATTGCAGCTGCATATGAGGTATGCTTCAGTAGTAATAGCATCATTTTCTTACCCTTGTGAGAACCATCTGTTCATTTTGTTTTTTGGTTATTGCTATCCTCGAATTTATCATCCCAATCCTTCATCATTGCGCAGTGAGTTTCTAATAGCCTCTGACTCCAATTCATATATTTGTATCACACACAACGACTGTGGTCGTACAAGTCCTACATCTATGAAAAGGAAATATAATTTAGAACTCTGTTTGGATGAAGGAAACTCTACTTACAGATAGGCCATTTGTCATATCTCTTCTGTTGAGGGTGTTGGTTCATATTTATGTTGGCAGAGCACATCTTCATTGCCTTACAACAATGTGTATAGTTTCTAAACAGCAAAAAACATGAATTCCAATTTCTATTAGCAGTTGTCCAACTAGCATTGAAATCTTTACAATGCAATTCTAAAGTATTTCGCAGTGGAGAATCTTTGCATCCACAACTCCGAAAACACCAAAACTTCCATTTCTAACAATTGTGATCACCTTATGCAGGTCCTTGGTGATGAAGACAAGCGTGTGAGGTATGACAGAGGGGAAGATATTGAAGATATGGGAATGGGGGGTGGTGGTGGTGGCGGCTTCAATCCCTTCGGTGCTGGAGGACAACAGTACACTTTCCACTTTGAAGGTGGCGGCTTTCCTGGAGGTTTTGGATTCAATTTCTGATCTCTGCCACTGCATAACTGAAAGAAATCCTCACTATGTCAGTGCAACAAAAAGTGCTGCTGAGGAGGAAATCGAAAGAGAGAAAATACGGTTTCACTGACTGCTAACAGGAATGTTATAATGGATTTTTGGTGCAAGTGGATGAACAAGGAGGCCTTTGTTCTTGGGCATTTTTTGTATGTTCGTTAGTCACTAGAAGTTATTTGTGGATGTTTTATAATTATTTAGAGCACATATTTGTTCATGAGATTGTTGTCATACTGTTCCAATATTTGAGGCTGACCTTTATAATTATTTCTGCTCGCTATCTTCTTTTATATGCTCTCTTCGCTCTGTATATAACAAGCTGATATATGCTCTCTAAATTCTACAGCATGGAGTGTGTTTTCTGGTCATGGTATCTAATGTTTCAAAAATTGAACAGTCCATTAAACCGGAAAGGGTGAATATTTAATTGTTGGGTCTATCGAATTTGAATCATGACATTGTCATGATATAATAAATATATAAATTATTATTCTAAAATAAATAAATTTATAAAATTATGAAATATTTTAGAAAATATTTATATAAAAGTTTATTCTTAATTTTAATAATTATAAGCTTTTATTATTATCATAATATGATTTTACTATATAAAATCTAATTTTTTAAATTAAATTTTATATTTTAGCAAGTAAATAATCAAAATTGTTATGAATAAAACTTTTGTAATTAATTAAAATTGAAGAATAATCTTAACCCTTTTTTGTGTCATTATTTTGTTTGGACAGTGATATAAGCTATTCTGGAATAGATAAATAATTCAAGTAATGATAATTATACCAATGGAATAAACCAAATTCGGTTATTCTAATTGGAAAATGTAACAACGAAAATTTTTTTGTTTGGTTAGCAATGGATAAATTTTGTGGATAAATTGTGAATAAGATGTGGATAAAGATTTATTAAAAAATAAAAATATGGTTTGATATGTGGATCATTTTGATTTATAAAAGATGATAACGATATGTGGGTCTTTTATACTGGTAGAATAACACAATATCATGAAAGACCTCATATACTAACACTAGCTTATTTTTACATATTCTGGCATAGCTATGTCCATGAATTCCTTGGAAACAAATAAAATTTGAATCATGATGTTATCATTATATAATAAATATATAAATTATTATTCTTTGAATAAATAAATTTATGAGAAAGATGAAATATTCTCTCTCCCTATTAAGCAAGTTCAAGAGAAGCTTTGCTTTTTCAAAAAACGGTTGGTCGTTATTCATCTGAAATAATATAAACCAAGAAAAACTAAGGAAACCCAATCAAGAAATCAGAAAGAACAACAACCCCCCCCCCCAAAGGTTCTCTCTCTCTCTCTCTTTCTTTCTCTCTCGATCATGTATTTCAGATGTTCATTTTAGATTTCTTTCAGATTTCGATCTCCCTCTCATAAACAAATCATTTATTTTTCTGTTCTTCTTTCAAGAAAAGAAATGACAGAAGCCGATTGGACTGAGCTTCCTTACGACATCTTGGATTTGATCGCAAAGCGGCTGCCATTCCTCTCCGATCACATCCGCTTTGGCGCCGTCTGCAAGTGGTGGAGATTCGTCGCCAACGCCAACCCCCGACCCCCAAATCTCGAATTCCCCTGGCTCACTCTGTGTCACAGAAGAACCCTCCATAACACAACCAAACAAGCTCTCTACAGCCCAATTGAAGCCAAGTTGCACCTCATCGACATCCCCAATCAGTGTCAAAGATGTATTGGATCCTCTGACGGCTGGCTCGCATTCGTGGATGACAGTCTCTCCTTCCATCTCTTCAACCCCCTCTCCAGGGAAGCGATCGACCACCTCCCCAACCTTTCGTGGGCCGAAAATCCTAATTCGGGGATGAACCTGTCGCATTCACACTTGCGCAAGGCCATTTGGTCAAAGAATCCCAGACACCCTGATTTCATCATAGTCGTCCTTTGCGAACGGTTCTTCTTCGGGTTCGTATATTGGAAGCAAGGCGAAAGGCGGTGGACCATGGTTAGGCCTTTCGATTCACCGGTGAGTGATGCTATCTTCTACAAAGAGAAACTATACTTTGTGAATGGTTTTTCCGGGGATGTAGTGGTCATGGATCTCCTCCATCAAGAAAAAGAGATGGTGATGATGCCTCTATTGGAGGATTTTGATGCACAAAGGTATAAGAATAAGTATCTCGCGATAGGGCCTTCTGGATTGTTGTTCATTGGGAGGCGTTGCGTCTTGCAAGACAGGATGGAATTTCGAGATGGCGAAGCGTGCGTGACTCTATTTTACAAGACGACAATGTTTGAGGTGTTCGAACTAGATGAGGGGGTGATGAGATGGGCAAGGGCTCGAAGCTTGCGTGGGGGGATGCTGTTCTTGGGGCTGAATACCTCCATGTGGATTGCTTCTCAAGGTTGGGAGGGATGCAAGGAGGATTCCATCTATTTCACGGATGACAACTGTAATTGGCATATTTTTCGTTCACTCGTTCGTGTTGATGAACCGGCTGTTCTTTCTCGGGTGTATGGTTATGATTCGGGTGTTTTTTAGTCTGGAGGATGGGGTGATCAAATCGATTTTCAATGATCGTGGTTTGATGTATCCTTTTCTGGTATGGGTTGTTCCCAATCCAAGGTAGAAGAAATACTGGATGTCTGCTCTCACACTAAAAGTTAGGTCTCTTACATGATGTATGTTTGGTGGTTCAGTTTTTGACAACTAGTGATTCTTTTTTTTCGCCCTTGTTTGCCATATTTGTAAGCCTCCAACTCTGGATTCACTAGTACATATGAAAACTGAGCATGGTAGGACTATCATGATTTCCTTGTGTAGTTGTGTGTCTTTTTTATGGATATTTTGCCACATTGGAACTCACTTTTCATTCATTATGTGTGTCTCTGAAGGCAAAGCCTGACTTTCCATGGGAGAACTTTTGTTGTTTTTGGGGTTGGGTAGCTTTTGAAAAATTTAATGGGAGAAAAGCAACCTGGAATGGTCTTTCACCAATGTAGAGGGGGATCCATTTTGCATCAGCTGATATGCTTTGCAAGATGATGGTGATAGTGAATTGGCAGAATTGCAGCAACTTTGCATTTTGTCTATTGTCTTGGACCTATCTGTATAGTGAATTCACTTGAGTTATTTAGATTGGTATGGTACTTTTTTTTTGGTTGTGTGTTCCCTGTAATATCTCAGACTTAGGCAAGATGCAACCTGCAACAAAATCTATGTGTCAATAATCACTGACAGGCTTTGTAGAATGTTTACATGTGTGCGTGGCGATATTATGTATGCTTTAGAATGCTTCATTTTCATAGTGGATTGAATTTTGGAAGTGGGGGCATTCTAATTGAAGTTCTCTTATAACACACATTCTTCTTGTTACTATATCTCTGATCTAAATCAGCATTCCAAACAATGGTCTGTTGATGCAATACTATTCTGGATGATTTATACCAGTCACATTCATTCTAGATAGTTTTTACTAAGCTTTTTAGGACTCAAACAGTGATATGGAGAAGATTTGAAACAATATGTTACAATTCTAACAATTTTACCAACCGGTGTTAGTGGTCATCTTTCATTCTTTTGGCATTATGGCATGATTCCCCATAGAAAATTTTATTCTTATATCACAACATAAGTATCAGAATTTGCAAGTCAGAATTTGGTTGATGTGAAACAGTTGTTTAACTTAAATGTGCTTATTGTTGCATAATTAGGATGTATCTTTAAGGATAATAGATCAACAGTGGTTAATGGAACACGAGCCATCATAGTACAACAGAAAAAACGAACAAAATAGAGATTTGCATACTCTATTACCCACCCAAAAAAGCATTTACAATCTACAAATGACACAAAACAAAATGACTATTGGGCTTGAACCTTCGATTAAATTCCATTCGACGTGTTCTCGTTTGATCGATTGGTTTTTGAAACATAGGATTATGCGATGCATTATATTTGTTGTGGAGCTTGTCAAATCAATCTAGATGAACTAAATCTGTTAATAGAATATAGACTAAGGTATGGAACAAGATGTGGTTAGGATTGTAAAAATTGATATCGAAATATGATCCTTAACACACGTTGAATCCTAGAAAGGTTTGGGGGGAGGGGGGGGGGAAGTCTAGGAAATGAGTACTACATGGATAGTGCATAAAAAAATACAAGTTATCTAGAATAAAAGTAATTTTGCTGGCATTTCTACAATAGAGCAGGGGATCATTGAGGATAGAACAGATAGTGTTCAAGTTGGATGGATGCTAGGCCACTAATAATGAAACAGATTAAGTTCATAATTTTCTCTCTCTCTATTCTTTATTTGTTCTGTTATTGGTTGAGGGAGAGCATCAAACAGTAAAGTGTGTATTTCCTTGCAGTGAAATGTTTATATTCCACAATATTGCTTTGAACTGCAAACTTGACCTTTAGGATGTAGCCAAAATGTAACACACACTTGATTTTTCAAGTACCACTGATTACTTATTTTCAGATGTTAAATTTTCTATTGAGGGAATCTGTCCAAGCAGTGACTGCTAATCAATTTTGTGCAGACAATCAATTTATTTTGGTTGAATAACATAATCAAATTTGATTACATATACAGAACAATCCTTAGTTGGAGTCTCTGGTATAACTGATGGGAATACAGTTCTATCTTCTCTTACACTTCACATTCATATGACAAGAAAAGCACACTGTAGTGATTTAATAATCAATTTCTGCCAAGGTTTTCATTTTTTTTTGTGCGTGTCTATATTTGGGTTCTAAATCTTTTTTCTTGCCATAGTTGCCTTTGAACTGCACTGAAATACTTAGTTTACAAATCATTGCTTGTACACAACCATTAAAATTTACAATTTCCAATAGGAAACCAATCTTATAATGATAAATTTGAGATGGAACAATGAGTTCAGACTTCAGAGCGTCCATCTATTCTCCTTTCCCTTACTTTGGGTCACCAAATTTCAAACGAAAAAGAAAAATAATACTATTCATGTCTAATTAATATAGAGTTTTTGTTTTGTTTGGATTTAATATTCATTAAAGTTTTTCAATATTAAAATATGATCAATAATACGCGCATCTACGCGTACAATACACTGGTATCACATTATGTCCAATATAATTCATTGGAGGCCACATTCAAAAGTTAAGGAAAATATTACACTCACCTAAATTTTACAATTCAAAAAACAATCCACCCATGTTTTCATGTTCTCTAAAATTCATATACCTCATCTACTAAGATATATACTTTCATAAAATGCGAAAGATATATTCTAATGAATTAAATGATATTTATTGAAAATGTGAAAATGAGGTATATATCTCGTTATAGTGAGTGAGTCAACGACACTAATGAGGTATATGAAACTGCATTTAGGACTGCAAGAATGACTAAGTGTAACCGCGTTAAAATATTAATCATGGTACAAGTAGTCCACTATACACTACTACTCCCTTTATTCTGTGTCGTACCACTCATTATGTTTACGTATTCATGTTCATTTATAGTCATTAAAAAATGTGATTTTGTTTTGTGTGATCGGTTCGTTGGTTAACACCTCTCAAAACTATACTGTTAGTTTTCATTTTCAAGAAAGGATGTGTTTCAAAGTGCTAAAGCTTGCTTTTTCAAAAAACGGTTGGTCGTTATTCATCTGAAATAATACAAACCAAGAAAAACCAAGGAAACCCAATCAAGAAATCAGAGAGAGAGCAACAAAACCCCCATCGAAGGTTCTCTCTCTCTCTCTCTCTCTCAATCATGTATTTTAGATGTTCATTTTAAATTTCTTATAGATTTTGGCCTCTCCCTCTCATGCACAAACCATTTCTTTTCATTTGTTCTTTCAAGAAAAGAAATGACAGAAGCAGATTGGACTGAGCTTCCTTACGACATCTTGGATTTGATCACGACACGGCTGCCATTCCTCTCCGATCACATCAGATTTGGTGCCGTCTGCAAGTGGTGGCGATTCGTCGCCAACGCCAATCCCCAACCCCCGAATCTTGAGTTCCCCTGGCTCGCTCTGTTTCATAAAAGAACCCTCCATAACACAACCAACCAAGCTCTCTACAACCCACTTGAAGCCAAGTTGCACCTCATCGACATCCTCAATCGATGTCAAAGATGTATCGGATCCTCAAAAGGCTGGCTCGCATTCGTGGATGGCAGTCTCGTCGTCCATCTTTTCAAACCCCTCTCCCGGGAAGTGATTGCACATCTCCCCAACCTTTCATGCACCGACAATCTTTATTCGGGGGAGAGCTTCTGGAATTCGAACTTGTCGCATTCGCACCTGCGCAAGGCCATTTGGTCAAAGAATCCCACACACCCTGATTTCATCATTGTCATCCTTTGTCAACAGTTCTTCGGGTTCGTATGTTGGAAGCAAGGTGACAGGCGGTGGACCATGGTTCGGCCTTCGTTTTCATTGGTGAGTGATGCTATCTTCTACAAAGATAAACTATACCTTGTGAATGGTTATTCTGGGGATGTAGTGGCCATGGATCTCCTCCATCAAGAACAAGAGATGGAGATGATGCCTCTATTGGAGGATTTTGATGCACAAAGGTACAGGAATAAGTATCTCGCGGTAGGGCCTTCTGGATTGTTGTTCATTGGGAGGCGTTGCGTCTTGCATGACAAGAGGGAATTTCAAGATGGCAAAGCGTGTGTGACTGTATCTTGCAAGATTATGATGTTTGAGGTGTTCGAACTAGATGAGGGGGTGATGAGATGGGCAAGGACTCGAAGCCTGCGTGGGGGGATGCTGTTCTTGGGGCTGAATTCCTCCGTGTGGATTGCTTCTCAAGGTTGGGAGGGATGCAAGGAGAATTCCATCTATTTCACAGATGACAACTATAATTGGTACATTTTCCTTTCACTTGTCCATGTTGATAGACCGGCTGTTTGTTCTCTGGAGTATGGTTATGATTCGGGTGTTTTTCGTCTGGTGGATGGGGCGATTGAATCGATTTTTGATGATCGTGGTTTGATGTGTCCTTTTCTGGTATGGGTTGTTCCCAATCCATGATAGAAAAAAAACTGTGCCTGATCTGCCACTAAAAGTTAGTAGATAGGTCTCTTACATGATGTATGTTTGGTGGTTCAGTTTTTTACAACTAGTGATTCTCTTTTTTCCCTTTGCTCATTTGTGAGCCTCCAAATCTGTTTCACTAGTACATATGTAAAATGACCATGTTAGGACTATCATGGTTTCCTTGTGTGTCCTTTTTATGGATTTGTCACATTGGAAAATGAGCTATAATATAGGCTTTCATGGAACTTACTTTTCATTCATTGTGTGGATCTCTAAAGGCAATGCCTGAATTTCCATGGGTGACATTTTTTTTGTTGGGGTTGGCCTGCTCTTGTATAATTTATTCATGCTGAAGAAAAAGGCAACCTGGAATGCAGGGGAGGAGCCCTTTTGCATCAGCTGATATGCTTTGCAAGATGATGGTGATAGTGAATTGCAGCAACTATGCATTTTGTCTGTTGTCTTGGCCACATCTGTATAATGAATTCACTTGAGTTATTTAGATTGGCATGGTACTCAGCACAGGGGGATCATTGAGGATCGAAACAAATAGTGATCAAGTTGGATGGATGCTAGGCCACCATCAATGAAACAAATTAAGTTCATAATTTTCTGTGTCACTGTTATTTATTTGTTTAATTATTGGTTTGGGGAGAGTATCAACAGTAAAGTGTGCATCTCCTTGCAGTTGTCACGCGTTGTTATGAAATGTTTAGATTCCACAATATTGTATTGTACTGCAAACTTGACCTTTAGGTGTAGCCAAAATGTATGTAACTTCCATTTGATTTTTCAAGTGCCACTAATAACTTAATTTTTAGATGTCAAATTTTCTACTGAAAGGAATCTGTCCAAGCAGTGACTGCAAAAGCAATTTTGCGAAATAACATAATCAAATTTGATATGTTACATATGGCTTTCAATTTTTTTTTTTTTTTATGTGTGTGTGTCTATATATGGCTTCTGAATTTCAGTAGCTTTCACTATTCTTTTTTTCTCGCCGTGCCTTTGAACTGCATTAAGTACTTAGTTTACAAATCATTAAACATATACAATTTCAATAGGAAATCAATCTTACAATGATAAATTGGAGATGGAACAATGAGTTCGGAGTCTCCATCTATTCTCCTTTCCCTTGCTTTGGGTCACCAAAAACAATAAAGAAAAATAATCAAACAAAAAAGGAAAAGAAAATATAATGCCAAGTCATGTACAGGATGGTCACCTAAATTTCTATAACTTTTAAATGGGACATCAGAAAGAAGTACCAATTCATCTTTCTTATTTTGTCAATCCAGTCCCGCAGCACCAACTTCAATTTATTCTTCCTTGCAATCAAGCCTGCCCTTTTATGATGAGCTTGGCATTGGCTTATTCTGTAAGAAATGTCTGAACAGTATTAGAGCCTGTCGAGGGCGATGAAGAGGGACTTCATGTCCTGCTCCTGTAACCGTCACAAATGTCAGGCCTTTGTAAACTTGACTCCACCCGCCAACCTGCACAATTAGCGAAAATATAAAAAAATCTCACTTAACAGTGCATTGAGCAGTATGATAATTAGAAAGTAACATTCAATCCTTTTTGCATCTCTGTTTGCGGTGCCCACATGTTTTGAATTTTTTTTTGAAGTATATACTTGTATGAATTGAATGCATATATTTTTTTTATGTTTTTCATAATAGATCATATATTGACATAGTGGAGTATTTACTGCAATATATGATTTCATATACTACATTAGTGTCATGGCGCTGCAAATGGAACTGAATGTATCAGCATCTTTTCGTCTTACACACCTTGCCATTGTCATACCAAGGATACCAGTCCATCACTGTTGGGAGCTTTAGAGCGTCGATGGAGTACCTTGTAGCTGTCAAAGGCACAACCGAATCGGTGTCCCCACTGACCAAGAGTTCAGATGAAAGACCATCATTAAGATGCAACAACATAAGCAATGGAGAAGATTTCTTCATGGAAATGTAAAATGTGCATGTCCATTATTAGAGGTTTTCATGCAAGTCATCTTAGAGAGCCATTTATTAAAACAAGTACCAACTCTCTAAAGATTGATTCACCATCATAAGGCATTTCCAACTGATAGAATCCAGAATTGACTTTGAATGATAAACAAATAGATAAAAAGTTCCTAATATCCAGAAAGCTTATGCAGTGGACAAATTCGGAGAAAGTGAAGTTAGGATATATATCCACTTCGATGCACACATTATGACTAATTTCAATGACGGGGCATGATGATTTCAACAAATCATCTGTTATACATCTCTTTGTAGTAAAAGGAACATTCAACGATATCCTACAATTTCAGCAATTAAAGGTAAATTTGCCCATATAAAATTGATGATTTTGAGGGACAGGAATTATCTGATGTTCACCTTTCTTGTCTCCCCAAAAAGAATACCAGACAATACCTTCATTCATTCCGTTATCATTCCATGACTTAAATGGAAATGGGCTTCAACAAATTGAAATGCATTATTCACACATAACACAATGTAAAACTTTTCTTATATAAAACAATCCAAATAAAAGTTGTCATATATTAAACTCAAACAAAAGCTTTTCAATTTCTACCTAAAATCTGCATCTCAATTAAAATCATTGCAATTAAAACTGAAAAGACAACGAGAGGCATAAATATTACATGATTTGAAGAAAACCATGCTTAAATTATATATTTTTTCTACCTGAAGACCCAGATTCTTAAACCAGCTGCAATTAGCTCCTGGTAGATAGGAAGCATGGATCGAGGAGAATCAGTCCAATGGCTCGCAATGACATTGCTACATGTGGATCACAATATTATTTTATTTTTGCAGAAGTAAAAGATTGAGAATCTCATTAATAAAAAGTATTCATTGTAGTTAAACCTGCATGTAGTCCAACGATAGCGAATTCCAGTAACATTGGCATGTACTGCCTTCTGCACTTCAGGGCGATTGTAATACACCTCGGAGTAACTCTCCGTGCATGGGTCGTAAGCTCTGGACATCCAAGGCTGAGTTTGAATAAATCAGATATAAGAGTCCAAGGGAATTAAAGTCATATTATTAAATTTTTTTCTTTTTCTTGAACTTGTAATAATTATTTTTGTGTATGCTATACTACACGGGAACCATTAGCAGATCATCGACATCAAAGACATTGCAAATTACTGCAGCTCAGCATCCTTTTGGATATCAAGATATTTGGATGAAGCAAATACTTTTGAGTTTTCTCTTAACTGCTATAAAATTATAGAGGACATCTATCACTTAATATATGAAAATTAATTAAGGTCTCATCAGAGAATCAGTTCCAAAGATTAAAGGAAAGGCATGGCAAAAGGCAAGAGAATGAAAGCTTACATAGTGACCCCTCAGGTTGCGTCTAAGGGACGAAGTATCATTGCAAGGACGGGAGTAGATACTGTAGGGATCTATGTTCCCTTGCTCCACATCCGCATCACCAAGGATTTTTATGCACTCATCAGATGGGTGTGTGGATGATTGCAAGTCACATGCAATCCTCAGCTTGTGGTAGGTGGAATCCGAGATCAAACCATGAGTCCACCAATACTCGAACGTGCCAACATAGTCATGCAAATCATCCGTAACGGCATTGCCCACCTTTAAAACGCATTCATAATTCAATCACTATGTTCATCACTTCCACACAAAAGGAGGGAGAGAAAGAAATGCCTTTTCAAACTCACCATAAAACCTTTTAAATTGATGACTGGATTCTTGACACCCTTATTTCTATGGAACAAAATTTGAGCCAATTCTGGAACATAGTGACCTAATGAAACATCTGATCAGAAATACTATTTCTTATAGTTTCAATAAGAGGTATAGAAATTCAGTCCTAGAAAAACCTGCGTAACTCTCTCCGGCGATATAAAAATCCCGATTCTTGTACTGTGGAAACCTCTCAATCCAATTGACTAAGAAAGTATAAGCATCTTCAGCTACAATTCAATCAAAAAATACCAATTGAACAAAACGAATTCTCTTCAATCAAATCTCATAATCATAAACAAGAATCAAAACCAATACCGGTCCTCCTGTCACCCGTGTCGTGCAAATCCGACGAAGTGTTGGTATAAGAAAACCCAACCCCGGCCGGCGATTCCAAGAACAGCAAATTCGCCTCTGCAACCAAAACAACACATCCTTCAAAAAAGACCCAATTTTTAAATAAACCCACACATCAATTCACACACACGACGACACGAACCGCCGTTCCACGAGTGCGGGTTGAGGAACAGAGTCTCCCCATCGGAGCGAATGCGGAACGGTCCGAGCTCCTCGGAAGCGCCGTAAGCGATGGACGAGCAACCGGGGCCCCCGTTGAGCCAGAGCACGAGCGGGCTCGTCGCGGCCCGATCAAGCGGGGCCTCGATGAGCCAGTAGAAGAGGGCGCGACCCGCGACGGGGTTCACCGTGACGTAGCCGGAGTACTGGGAGAAACCCACATTGGGGGGTTGGCCGGGAAGGCTAAAGATCAAGTCTTTGTGTTGTTGGTCTGTGGGGATTGAACAAGAGACCCAGTTTAGGCAGAGAAAGAGAGAGAATGCGTGGAAGAAGAAGGTCCGGGTCATGTTGTTTTTTGGCTGTTCTGCTTCTGCTGCTGCTGATACTGATGGTCTCTGTGTTTGTTATATGAGTGAGTGAGAGGGGACTTTTTAGAGGGAGATTTTTTGGGTTTGTAATAATTAAAGACAAACACGAGCAGAGAATAAAATACGAGCATTTCGTTCTGCCATTGATTGCGTTGTAAACCACGCCCTGCTTTTCTTTTTGTGGGGGTGGAGTTGTTGGGGTTGGGGGTTTAGTTAAAGCTCATTGAAAGATTCTGTTATTTGAAAACAGTTGTTCAAAAAAAATTTAGAGGGAATTGGTGGTTTTTATATGCATTTCAAACACCTTTGAAAATAATAGTTTTCTTAACTTTATAAACTTGGTTATTTTACATTGAAAAATGGTTGTGAATAAAAAAAAAAAAGGGGTGGAGGGGAAAAAAATGGAAGATAGAGAGAGAGAGAAAGATAGAGATAATGGTGGACGGAGGACGGCGTGACATACGATCGCTGCCCTGACATCCACCACCGCCCTGGCGCCCTCCACATCCACTACCCACTGTCGCCTTCCCCCGGCCTCCTCCGCTCACCATTGCCACCCTCCATTAGCGCCATCGCCACCGTCTCTTTTTTTTTCATTCTATATTTCCCTCTCCTCCCCTAACACCACCTTTTCCGACACCCGTTGCCTACACCGCCTTCTTCGCCCACCGCCGATCGCCCTCTCTTCCTAATCCATCCCACCCAAAAGAATTTACAGAATGAGATAAATAATTGGAGGGGTGGAAAGAAGGGTTTCAGTAATTTGAATTTTCAAACGCAGAATTATCTAAACACAAATCATTAAAAATGCATTTTGTTTGTTAAAAAAATTACAGCAACAGTTCCGCTAAGATGGCCTACTTACAAGAAATTAAGAGTAAAAAAACATATGAAAACAAAACATGACTATCAAAAGATCAAATATATGATTAACAATGCATGATATAAGATTTTGGGAAATAATAATAGAGGCTGCGCAGCCCTTGATTGTGTTTCTATCCATCATAAAAGTGATGAAAAAAAGCCAGGCGTGCCCCCTCACCTGCACCTTTAACTTTTCTTCAAATGCGCTTTACACTTGTTTTTGTTTTTTGGGTCAAACGTCTCTTCATTAATCACTGCATCCAGATTTATATCATAAGGTTCTGGGAAAATTAATTCCATGTATTTTTTAATTCTTTAATTATTATTTTTTAATCCAGATTTATATCATAAGATTGATCCAAGAAAAAGAAGCATGTGGAGAAGCTTCATTTCTAGATCAATATACATATATATAATTCATTGGTGATGCATGTAAATGATTGTTCTTACATATTGTTGTGCATTCTTGACATGTATTTTAGTAGCATGTAACTTTCCTAAAGAACCAAGCGAAAAAAAAACTTTCCTAAAGCAATGTAATGCAAAATTTTCATTGTCTATGCAGACATATTTGGATCATGGAGATCCACTTACTGATTTAAAATGTGTCCCTCCTTGTCATGTTGTTTAATGCAATCAACTTTTGAAGGATTGTTGTGCTTTACTTATAAACATTTGAGTAGGAAAAATGATATATCCAATCTAATTTAGATTTGCGATCCAAATCTAATGTTTAGTCCAATCTACGACTTACATTGTATTTTTTTAATGTATGTTTATCTATTGAAGTAAATATTGTTATAAAAATGTAAAACATACACTAATGTTTTTTTTTTTTTTAAATCTTTATATGATTGTAGCGTACACTTTGTGAAAGTACTATCGCAGTGTATAAGCTGCTCAGACATCATTTTTAGACTGCATATAAGACTACGAAAGGATCAAGTAACCTCTTTACTGTATATATTAGAAATCTTTCTTCCTATTCCTAGTCTTGTGTAAGGGTTAAGAAGAATGAATGCAGACATAATAAAGAGATTTTCTTTTGGTGCTGCATGATATAGAGATTATACACTGTACACGTTACCTTGGGTGAGTTATTTTCTATAACGACAAAAAGACATATTTATGTTGATGTATAACTTGTCTCCTGCCAAATAGATTTTTTAAAATAGGTCTAGATCTGTTTTGTCTTTCTCTGTTCAGCAAATCTTGACAATCTCTCTCCCACATTATGATTATAATCTTGTTCCTTGTCCTTGTTATACTACAGGTAATATATACTAAAATATTATTTAAACTACCTCATAAGATAACGTTCACTTTTATTAACATTTTAATTTTTTTATAAATATACATTCTAGCTATTATGATCTAAGTCCACATTCTTTTGAACGTAGAAAAATCCAAGAAATCCAAAGGCTCAACTAAAAATCCCACCCAACCAGTGGCCGGGGCATGTGCCCCATGGATTTTTTAAATTTATTTTCATATCCTTTTAATTTTTTTAAAGTCTTTTTAATTTTTTGTGATAAATTAATTTTAATTAGGGTCCATAGATCATATACCCTATCTACATATGAAATTTTCTAAACAGCAACCACTCACAATTAAATAAAATAAAATTAAAACAACCATCTATTATCCATCTGGACCATCCATGTGTATGGTATGCACTCATCTCTTCTTTTAATTAACCCTCCCCCCTCTACATAACACAAAAATCATTTTTAACTCTCCCTTTTCATTTAACTCCAAGCCTCCTTTTATCTATATTTCATAAACAGCCAGGCATGGATTCTACTTTTCAGCGTTTTCACCTAGGTGCCTATCTTGAAAAAAATAAAATTTTTAATCTTTTTTTTTATATCTCAATTGTTCCTAATATCAATCTTTATCTCTAAATAATTTTTACTTTTTGTTCCATTAAATGTTTCACAATTGAGAATCTATAATCTGTAATCCTCTCATCTCTTCCATCAATATTTTGAAGGTATATAATGTTTTCATTTTACCTTATTATCATTGTTACTAATTTATTTAAAGTTTAAAATATTTATGTAAATATCTAAAATAATCAAATCATTCAAAATTTTCAGAATACGAAACATCATCGAAGTCAAATTTAAAGATATGTATTGCTTATTAGATTTATATGTTGACATTTTTTTTATTAATTATCAATACGAAATATGACATATCGTTTTAAAATATGATAATTATTTTTTATAATTATTCAGTAAGATATATTTTATATGAATGTCTTTATTTCATTTTATACATATTTTTAATCTATGCTATTGAAATAAAAAAAACATAATGATATAATTTTAAAAAATATTTATATAAGTCACATTTGGCCCCCCATTTATAAAAATCCTGACTCCGCCACTGCACCCAAAATAATATTTATATAAGGGGGTTGTTTGTGTTTTTCCTAGTTTATACGGGGTTATTTGAATTATTGCATTTTTCATGAGTTGGGATAACATAATATTTCACATATATTTCAATTTTTTAAATGATTATTTAACACAATTAGTGATTTGACTTTTAATTATGTTTGTAGGGTTTAATTGGACTATGGAAAAAAAAGACATGGGTTATCTAAATTTTTATATGTCTGTGGGTATATGCATTTTTCTTTTTCTTTTTTCTTTTTTTTTTGATGGTCCTCCACTTCCCCAACGCCTTTGCACGTGAGAGTCCATTATTACAACGTCTCATGCAAAACCGTGTTTTATTTTAATAAAGCCACCTTCATTGGTTATGTAGGGTTTATGAATTATGACATCCTGTCTGAACCAGTGTATATTTTTGAAAATGGTGAACTTTTAACTCATGCAGTTTATTTCAAGTGGTTAATAATTTTTGGTTAACCAATTATTACCAAACAATAATTTCAACTTATTTTAGTCAGCTAATCAATGTCAGTTATAAATGCTCTGTTTTACAAAAGTAACAGCATAGATAGACCTCTAAAAATTATCATGACAAAATTCAACATAAATTTATAGAAATTTGACCTATTTAAATTTTCTTTCAAATTAAATTTTTTTTGTAAAGAATATCCAAACTTGCGTTCAATAATATTCATTTGTGCAAACATAGATAAATGTAAATTTATCATTGAAATTGAACAATTTACTCAAGAAACCTTTTTCTCTCCTCTCCTCTTCTCTTCATAGATTCATTTCTCTATTTCATCTCATGCTCCCCATCACTAGTCATGATTGATTACCTGTTATTTATTAATAATAAACAAATTGCTATTTTATTTTTGCTGAGAGACTCGAATCCATGGTTTCATGGTTGTAAATTCTTTTGTACGTCAACCACTCCCAAATGCTTTTACCCTTATTTAATTTATGTAATCCTCTTTCAGTATGATGGTCTAACTGTATGCATAATCCTAGGTTAATCATAAAGAGCAAAGTAAATAATTTCTTGAACCTCTTTTCTTTTTTATGTCTTAATAATTTCTTGAACTCTTTTCTTTTTATGTCTTAATAATTTCTTGAACCTCTTTTCTTTTTTTTGTCTTAATAATTTCTTGAATCTCTTTTCTTTTTTATGTCTTTCTAGGGAATCCTGTGGGAAAAGACACAAAAGAGTTTCTATTTTGAAACTTGAAAAATTTATAATTGTTACTAAGATAGTGTTAGAAACGCCTTGGTAGACATATAAAGTGGGTGAACATCTTTGGAAACCTTAATTTGCATGTGATGCAAATTGCATTTATACATCTAAGGCTTCCTCTTTTTTCTTTCTTCTTTTGTAAAAAGAGATTCTATATTGAAGGAAACATGCATGTCTTTTCCAAGATTTTTAGAAGAAGTGGTAGTAATAAATAAAGACAAACCATGTAAATGTGTGAACTGCAATTCTCGCCCAGATTTAGATTTTGCAAACAAAGGCTTTGCTTTTATCGATAACTTGATTTCTTTCCATGAATAACAATAATTCATTATTCGAGTCCAGTAAAACCAAAGAGAATAAGAAAGAACAAAAAGTCACGCAGAAGAGAATAAATTAAAGGGAGTCAAACCCAACGTGTTTATGTGGTGAATTGAGAAGGACATTTTTGTTTTACAATTTGTCAAAAAAATAAAATATCAACCATTGTATAAAAAACAACCATTTTTGTTTTCCTTGAAAATTAAATACGTTGCGATAGCCAATATGAGTAATCGTTTCTAAACTGCAGACAGAGCTGTAAAATGGATTAAATATATAAATGCTATTTAAAAAAGGTACATTCAACCCGTTTCAGCCTTGAACATTTGGTTTTTTTGTTAAAATATATATTTAACTACGAATGCATTCTTTTTTAAAAACTAATGTACATCCTCATAATTTTTTTTTTTTTGATGGAATATATATTGAGATAGTGTAGTATGTATTATATTAATCAATTGCATACACTACATTAGGGACATGATAATTGTAAAGGTGACTGCTAAACAAATTAAATATATCAACACCCTTTTATTTTGGATACATTAGCCCAGCCCGGCCAGTTGAAACCCAATCTTGGTGCTCTCATAAAAGCTGATCTCTATTACAGTCAATCTCATTTATAGTTGCACTGATAAAATGACTTCTATCTATAAGATTTAATGATTAAAATTTGATACATAGAGATAAATATTTTTTTATTTACAATTACTTATCATTGAAAATCTGTCTTCCCATATTAATTACCAGTTTGGATAGAGAATTAAGTTATTCTGAAATTTATGACTATTTTAATATAAATAAGAAAAATGATTTTTTGTTTAGTTGTGTTTTGATTTATTATCGTTGGAAAATATAATAATAATAAATTTATTGTTTAGATAAAATATGAATAAGATGTGAATAATGATTTATAAAAAATAAAAAAATGATGATAATTGATTTATAAGAGATGATGACAGTTGATTTAAGAGTGAGCCAACATGTTCTTTTGAATTGAATAACATGCAATAACTTAAATCCAGTTATTAACTTGAATTTATATATTATTTTATATCAGTTAATTCTAACCTACATATTTTATTTACTTCAATTTTTAAAATAATTATTTTAAAATTATTCTACTAATTCTCCGTCATGCACACCGATCAAAAATACCCCTCAATTGTTATACCCACAAAAACCAAAAAAACAAAAAATTAGGCCACTACGTTATCATTTGTGTATTTTTCCAACCTAACTTACAATCATTAACATCTACGAGAGGCTTACAATGACAACATATGTTTGCCATCATCAAAATGTGGCGTCACTTGGGGCAGGTGACCCCAATGACGCATGATGATTGTAGTATTTCAATACGTCATTTGATTAACGAAAATATTAAAACAATAATTTCTGTCATCATTTTTATTGTCCCTAACATGACTTTTTTTTATTATTATTTTATTATCCCTAATATATATATATATATACATATACGCGATTACGTGCAGGCAACGGTGGGTGCGGCAGCGATCACGGGTCCATCGCATCGGACGGTCGGGTGCGATTCACGTCGACCGTTGAATGCGATGGACCCGCGATCGAACGGCCCACGTTGCGGCCGCACCTGCCGTTCGCCGCACCTAATCGCTCGACTATATATATATATATATATATGAAAATGATTGCGTGCGGCGAACGGCAGGTGCGGCCGCGACGTGGGCCGTTCGATCGCGGGTCCATCGCATCCAACGGTCGAGATGAATCGCCCCCGACCGTCCGATGCGATGGACCCGTGATCGACGGCCCGTGATCGCTGCTGCACCTGCCGTTCGCCGCACGTAATCACGTCCCTATATATATATATATATATATATATATATATATATATATATATAGAGCACCGATTAGGTGCGGCGGCCGCACCGTGCGGCGTCGACCACGGGCCGTCGATCACGGGTCCATCGCATCGAACGGTCGGGTGCGATTCACGTCGACCGTTGGATGCGATGGACCCGCGATCAGACGGCTGCCGCACGGTGCGGCCGCCGCACCTCATCGCGGTCGTATATATATATATATATATATATATATATATATATATATATATAGGAGCCGATTCAGTGCGGGAATGCGGTCGTGCGGGAAGCGATTACGGGTCGTCGATCACGGGTCCATCGCATCGGACGGTCGGGTGCGATTCATCTCGACCGTTGGATGTGATGGACCCGCGATCGAACGATCGACGTCGTTTCTCGCATTCCCGCACTGAATCGCTCGCGATATATATATATTTTCGATAATATGCGGTCGTGCGGTCGCGATCGCGGGCCGTCCGATCGCGGGTCCATCACATCCGATCGTCCGATGCGATAGACCCGTGATCGCGACCGCACCGACCGTACGACCGTATAATATCACGACTCATATATATATATATGAAAATTATTCCGTGCGGTGAACGGCGGGTGTGGCCGCGACATGGGCCGTTCGATCGCGGGTACGTCGCATCCAACGGTCGACGTGAATCGCACCCGACCGTCCGATGCGATGGACCCGTGATCGCTGCCGCACCCGCCGTTCGCCGCACGCTGCCGCACCCAATTTGAGGGGTGCAATTAGAGGCATCCAAGGTGTGTAGGGTAAAGATAGTGGTGCAAATAATAGAGGCTCCGAACATGAAAATAGTGAGAATGCCTCTAATTGCACCCCTCAAATTGGGGTGCACACCCCTCTTAAACGGATAATGCATAAATGATCTGTTTATAATCAGATCTGTGCACACCCATATAATCGGATCTTTTGCGACACCCATAGTGTCGATCATTGACGTTTGGGTTGACAACGGGGATGTCACGAGATTCAGAAACCTGAACTCATAGCATCTGAATCCTTAGCGACACGATCAGTGTCGGCATTTGACATTTAAGTCGACAATACTAGTGTCGCGGGGTTCAGAAACCTGAACCCGTAGCATCTCCATCAACCATGACACTATTAGTGTCGATATTTGACATTTACGCTGACATTCTGTGTGTCGATGAATTAGCTATATGGCGACAATATCAATGTCGATACTAGCAGACTAATCTTATTCTTCATTTTTTGAACGATTCAAACATTAAAGCAGTCAAACATATATCCAAAGAGCTAAATATTAAAATTTTACAAAATCACTTTCAAGCATTAACTCAAACATTCAAACATTAAACATTAACCAAAACATACATTATTGAAACAACTTATAAACCTAGCAACAGCAAAATATCGAACGATCTTGTTCAAAAATCGAAGAAAAACAGCCGGCGTGAATGTCTGAATATTCATTCAATTTTCTGGGAGACGATCGACAATATAAGTGTCGACGAATGTGATATATCGCGACATTGAAAGTGTCATTACTAACAGTAGGAGTCCATTCTTCAATTTTCTGACAACTTCAAACAAAATTAATCATTCTCATATAAATCTAATCCTAAATCTGAATACTAAACATGAATTAAACTCTACACAACAATGAATACCTAAAAAAAAAACCTTTAACACAAAACTCACAATATTATATAAGTTCAAACGAAAATAGAATATGTGACCCTATCAATTAATACATGGATCAATCCATGAAAAATGATGAGTCGGAAGGGAGAGCACATAACGATACGATGAAGAGAGGTAATAAAAAAGATTATTGATTGAGAAGAGATGTCGACGAAGGGAGAGCATGGGACGGCATGATGATCGACGATTAGGGAGACCACCGGACGGCTCGATTGACCACGGCGATTGAGAGTGCCGGACGGATGAGTATTGACGGCAAGAGGGGAGTGGTTAATTTCAGCTATGGATGTTTTGAAATGGTTTTTGGGTGTGCACTAAAACCTAACATCTCATTTAAATATAAGGGGGTGTTTAAAGAATTAAACAATTTTTTATAGGTGTGCAAAAATTAGAGTGTGCACCTGAATATGAGAGGTGCAATTAGAGGCACCCAGTGAGTGAACTTTTCATTGATAACCGGGTCGGTAACCGGATCCGGAATCCGGCACCGAATATATCACCGATTCAAAAGAAAAAGAGAGAGATGTCAATCATAGAGAGCTTCGGTCGCTCCAACAGCGTAGAAGAGCTGTTTTGTTCAACTATCTCAATCATCATCATCTTTGAATCAATAAAGCGCAAGTAGCAACAATTGATTCACTTCTTCGAAGATTCCGACATTAATCTGTTGGGGACGATGTTGGCTCAGCAGATGGGGAGTCGCGATCGCTCCATGTCTCTTGCAGATGTCAATTACAGGTTTTCAGTCTCTCTCTCTCTCTCTCTCTCTCAATGTCTCCTGATAGTGAAACTATGGTCTAGATTCAGTTGTTTTTTAGGTATGTTTAGAACTAGATCTCTTGATGATTGATGTGTTGTTGTAGTACTTCACTTTGGGAAAGTTAAAATGGCTTAATTTGAATCACAAAGATATGTCACCACTCACAAAGAGGTGTTTTACAACTTGGAAAAGCTGTTGCTCCTGTTCTTGATTCGGTTTTTAATCAGGTCAAGGTTACAGATACTGTAATTTGACATGGGTTAAAAATATCTATGTGGATTGCTATTTTTTTCCCCAATTTCTGTGTTTATTGATATGATGAACTGTAATTAATAATTGGATATCACTAAGGGGCAGCATACTTGGTTGTCATATTAAAATAAAAAAATGTTTTGAAATACTGGGGGCAGTTTCAGTTTGGAAGTTCTTATGTTTACTCTCCCAAGATGTAAGGTTTCTCAAATAGGTAGATTGATTGGTTGAAGGAGTTTATTATGACTGCTAGATTCCATTTCTGCTAAAGGGGAACCCACTGGGAATCTTACAAGCCAAGAGAGGGTATTCACTTTCACCTCTTACATTCTTATTGGTCTTCAGTGTCTTGAGTGGAATGTGCACTATGGAAGAGGAGAGTGGTTTTAAATTTATGTTTAGATGGTTATGAGAATCTTTTGTGGCTCCGGGTCAATTTCCAGAAGAGCTCAGTGGTGGGAATCAATGTGATAGAGGACATGGCGGGAAATTGTGCTCCAATTATGGAGTCAGATATGTTGTTTCTACTAGCTTGAGGCTTCATGATTCAGATCCATTAGTGGAATGATTCGAGAAAACATTATCTGGGTGGAAGGGAAGTATTCTCAGTTTAGAGGACATACTGACCTTCTGAGAGCGGATTTTATCCAATTTTCCTATATTCTATATGTTGCCATGTTGGTCTTCTCCATCACAAAAGGCACGTTCAATATGGAGGTGATTGGGAGAAAGTTCTTGGGGAGTGGGAATTGAGAGGATTGAAAGGGAGTGCAACACCTTGTTAGCCAGGAGGTTGTGTGTAACAGAACATTGGGTGGGTGATGAGCATGCTTGACTTATTAAGGTGTGGAGACTATTGCCTATCTCAAGCAACGTCAGCAAACGTGATCGGGTGAGCTTCTATGATGGATGCGGAAAACTGGATATCAGGCCTAAACCAGGTTTAAAATCTAAAGAATACAGAGGAGGATTGAGTCCTCAAGAGTTTGGCTTTTAAAGGGGTGAAGAGCAGGTCAGTCTTTGTCAGGACAAAAGGTTTAAAGAGAGGACACTGGCCAAAATCTTCACAATGCTTTATTGGGTGACACATGATAAGGAGGATGAGATTTGCAATGCATATCTAACGGTAGAAGGGTTATGATATGGATTCCAATTCACATCTAGGTAAATCATTGATGAAGGAGAAACAGAGAAGTGGGCACCCACCTAGTTTGAATCGACCATCAACCATGTGTTCTTCCAATGTATTTTTAGCAAGGAAATTGTCAATATTGCCCATTGTATAGGGGAAGAGGTTCGAATTTCAATCACTCCAGAAAAATGTGGGACAAATCCTGTGATTTTGAGAAGTGATAGAGGTGTCAAAGCGAAATCCTCTCAAATTATTCCTCAAATTTTAAGCGAGTTTATTTGATTGACAAAGGATAATTTTTTAAAGAAGGAATGTTATGTGGACAGTTCAGGGAATCATAATTTCCTCAGATAGTGCTAATGTGCTATGTAACATCTAGGAGAGGGGTTAGTAGGTTTATTTTAAAAAAATATTGTTTTTAATAGGGGAGATGGGAACTCTTGACATATTGAGGTGTGGAGAGTGGAGACTATTGCCAATCACAAGCAATGTGGGCGAAGGTGACGGGTGAGATTCTATGGTAGTATATAAACTCTCAGGATATGAAGGGGGATAATATCTACAGAATTGGCTTTTATTTGGGTGCTGATGAGATCAGTTTCTGTCAAGACAGCTGATTCCAAGAGAGGAAGCCAGCCAAAATTTTCACAAGTCTATATTGGGTAACACAGGATATCGAGGATGAGATTTGAAATGTACATCTAATGGCAGAAGGGGTTGTAATAGATTCCAAGGAGCAGAGAAATTTAAATGAATAATATATGGTGGAGGGCTGGACAGCTGCAAAACATTCTAATCAACCTCAATCAAGAGGATCAAGTTTGATAAACAAGGCTGGGCAATCCAGCAGAAGATTTCGAGACAAATCGAAGAAGAATAGAGATCTTGGAGCTAAACAATCCTGAAAATTTAAGCGTTCATATGACTGATTCATCTAGGCAAATTATTGATGAAAAGAAAACAGAGAAGTGGGCACCCACCTAGTTTGAATCGACCGTCGACCATGTTTTCTTCCAAAAAAAATTTAGCATGGAATTTGTTGAAGTTTTCAACTTCAAGAACCTCTATGATACTTCCAAAAACCGTCAAAAATCTTGAGAGAATATTTTAAAAATATGCAAGAACATCTTCCAAACAATTTCAGAACTTTGAGATAGTAGAGAAACTAAAGAGAGATTTGACTGTGTAGACTGTAGAGGAATTGGGAGAATAGAAAATGATGTTTAGTGATCTTTTTGAACCCCTATTTATAGGAAAAACCCCTTAACCCCCTCTCCCAAGCCCTGAATGGCTCGTAAAATGACTAGTTTTTACAAGTCATTGTGAAATGATGTTCGAACAATGATTTTACCTGACAGTTGTAATATGATGTTCAACTGATGATTTTACCTGTTCGTATCTGTTTCCATTAGCCTCGTGAGATAGCATTCAAATGGTCTTCATCTTCATTTGAATGGATGAAATGAGGAATCGAAAGCCGTTCGAACGGTTGTAAGGGCATATGAACTGCAACATGTTAGTACTAATGTGTAGGAAAATTTCCTTCTAAAAAGGCTTTTGGTTTGTTTTCCTTTTGGTTTATTTTCCAATTTTCCTTTAGTTTATTTCACTGCTTGAGATTGTTTGTGTTGTTTCTTATTTATTCTAAAAGTGGCCTTCTAGTACTCGTTTGACTTGGTGAAATGCTGCTATTAATTACTGTATTCACTTTTGCTTTTGTGATTTTTTTTTAAACCTCTATTGATTGTTTAGCACAGTCGTTTCTGAAGCTAGAATTCATTTTGACACTTGTGTCAATTGAGAAGCTTTTGGTGTTGATGCCCTTGTATCCATTGAAACTCTATTCATAATTTTGGTTTTACAAAATTGCCAATTTTGTCAGTAGACTTGACTCATTCCAATACCTAAAGGAATGTTTACATGGCTCAGGCAGTTCTTTTTCAGTGAAACTATGCCATTTTGGATGGATTATGAATATTGGATCATGAATATTTTATGTTTGATCAATATTCTGAATTCCTAAAGAGAAATGATTAATTTTACATGGTGCAGAAATGGAAAGTTGCGATCAATTAATGAGAATCCAAGACATCAGATGTACATCTCTTTTCTTATATCAATGTGTTGCGTTCTGCATTCTCTCTGTTTCATCTTCCTTCAAATTTAATTGTCATTTCTTCACACCATCCATTTTTTCTGTTCATTGACATTTTTAGGGAACTTTATGTATCTGAAGATATTAAAATATTCATAAATAATATTTATATGAATTGGATAGAATTGCAAGTTTTAGATCCAAAGTTTGATGACCTAACAATATAGCTCATTCGTTTATGCCGCAGCTGTGGTTCTTGTGGATATGCACTAAACCTGAGCTCTTCTAACCGCAACACTTCAAAAATTGACTCTAAATATGGGAAAGCTATTAAGAAGGGGATCATATCTTTCTTTCCATTGATGAAAGAAGATTCACTCAGATTGATGAGTTTGCATGCCTACCCTATATCATCGCAGTGGGCCCATTTCGCCGGAGGACGAATCTTTTATGTGGCAAATGCAGAAGTCATATTGGTTATGCCTATGAAGAGACTGCATCCCATTCCGTGTCTGACAATTCGGATACTGGTTCAAGCAATGGGAACAGTATTTGCAGGAAATACGATATAAAAATTCGAGCCTTACATCCCTCCTCTACAGAGTCAGTTACTCTTCTCTTGTCATGAGCTTGTGCAAAAATTTCTTGAGCTGTAATGGTAAATCAGGAATTGTAAAATGTGAACTTAATATGTTTGTACATCAAGGCAAGATACACCATGCAGAGGTGTATTGTCATGAGAGACATAATCTGTTAAAGCTTCATTTAAATGGTTGTGTATAAATTTTGATCGAGTGTGTTTTTTCTGTATGTAATGTTGTTTACATATTCTTTTAAACTGAATCCATGTTTAGTATTTTTTTTTCTTGGTGATGCAATTTTGTTGTACTTTAACAGTGATGTATATACAAACTTGTATAGGGAAAACTTGCTTTCTGACTTGTGGTTTTCTTGGCTATGGGCAAGATTTTCTGACAATGTGAGTTGCTGCATTCATTTTTTAATTTTTTAAAAGAGGTAGATATTGCTTTCATTATTTGATTTATGAATTTGAAGTACAATTCTGAGATAAGAGGGTGGGTTGCCGCATTCATGTATGGAGGTTTTTATCAGTGAATCCTTCCGACTTAAAAGTTAGTTTTTTGTGATTATGTAAGGAAGAGGTAATTTGTTGTAAATACTGGTAAAAGGAGGGGGGGAAATGTGATTTTGCATCATGCATTCGTATGATGTAAAATCTCATTTTTACAACATCTTGTTGGTTTCTATAATTAGGATCATATTAGACCTTAGCAAATTGTTTGGTGAATGGGTGCTCTCCCTTGGGAATTTATACGATTCTACTCATTGTCTTTTGTACTGCAGTCTTGCCTGCAAGCCTCTATATGTTTTAATTTTTTAAGATATATATATTTCATAAAATAAAACATGTTCTTTCATACATTCCTATTTGGATCCAGCTAAATATATTTAAAAGGGAACAAATATCTTGTTGATCAACCAAAAATGAAGTGTCCTTTTTTTTTTGCCCAAAAAATTGTCCATGTTGATTCGTAATATTATATGAAATAAAATATATACTAAGATATAATAGTTTTTTTTTCTTTAGAAAAATGAAAAATATGCAATACACTATGATAGAATCTCATACACTTGATTGGCAATATTCAAGTGTGTGGGACTATAAACGGGAGTATAAAATAGATTAACAAAAAAAGGAAAAGAGAATCACTGGTTGTAAAGATTTAAACCACCAAACATGTATCAAGTAAGAGACCTGTCTACTAACTTTCAGTGGGAGAGCAGAAATCCATTTTTTGCTTCTACCAAGGATTGGGAACAACCCATACCAAAAAGGATACATCACACCAGGATCATCGAAAATCGATTCGATCACCCCATCCTCCAGACGAAAAACACCCGAATCATAACCAAACTCCCGAGAAAGAACAGCAAGTCCATCAACATAATAGAGTGAAAGGAAAATGTGCCAAATATAGTTGTCATCTGTGAAATAGATGGAATCCTCCTTGCATCCCTCCCAACCTTGAGAAGCAATTCACATGGAGGTATTCAGCCCCAAGAACAGCATCCCCCCACACAAGCTTCGAGTCCTCACCCATCTCATCACCCCCTCATCTAGTTCGAACACCTCAAATATCGTCGTCTTGTAAGATACAGTCACACAGGCTTTGCCATCTCGAAATTCCCTCTTGTCATGCAAGACGCAACGCCTCACAGTCACACAGGCTTTGCCATCTCGAAATTCCCTCTTGTCATGCAAGACGCAACGCTTCCCAATGAACAACAATCCAGAAGGCTCTACCGCGATGTACTTATTCCTGTACCATTGTGTATCAAAATCCTCCAGTAGAGGCATCATCACCATCTCTTGTTCTTGGTGGAGGAGATCCATGGCCACTACATTCCCGGAAAAGCCATCCACAAAAATAGCATCACTCACCGGTGAATCCAAAGGCCTAACCATGGTCCACCGCCTCTCGCCTTGCTTCCAATATACGAACCTGAAGGACTGTTGGCAAAGGATGACAATGATGAAATCAGGATGTGTTGGATTCTTTGACCAAATGGCCTTGTGCAAGTGCAAAATCTTAAGATTGTCGGTGCACGAAAGGTTGGGGAGGTGATCGATCACTTCCCTGGAGAGGGGGTTGAAGAGATGGAAGGAGAGACTGTCATCCACCAGTGCGAGCCAGCCGTCTGAGGATCCGATACATCTTTGAGACCGATTGGGGATGTCGATGAGGCGCAACCTGGCTTCAAGTGGGCTGTAGAGAGCTTGGTTGGTTGTGTTATGAAGGGTTCTGTTATGGAACAGAGCGAGGCAGGGGGATTTGAGACTTGGGGGGCGGGAATTGCCCCACTTGCAAACGGCGCCAAAGCGGATTCCAAGATGTCGTAAGGAAGCTCAGTCCAATCTGCTTCTATCATTTCTTTTCTTGAAAGAAGAACAAAATAGAAATGGTGAACTGAGTTTTAGTTAAGTTGGTAAACACTACTCATTTGTGAAAGAAGTCAAGAGATTAAATAATGAGAGAAAAAAAAAAAAAACCAGAATAGAAATGGCTTGTGCTGTTGTGCATGAGAGGGAAGGTCGAAATGTGAAAGAAATATGAAATGAACATCTAACATACATGATCGAGAGAGAGAGAGAGATTGGTGGGGGTTTTGTTCTCTCTGATTTCTTGATTGGATTTCCTTGGTTTTTCTATTATTTTATATGAAGAAGGACCAACCGTTTTTGAGAAAGACCTTGTTACAGAGAAAATATTTCATCCCAAAACCAAGCAAAAAAAAAAAAAAAAAAAAAATTTCATCCCAATGTCCCTAAAGAATAATTTAGATAAAAAATTTGAACCATGGATGGTTCTTTAAAAAAGTTGAAGTTTTTTTATGCAAATTAACTTTCTTTTATCATGGTGGATCTTAACAGTTGTTCCTTTTTATTTGTTATTTTAGTGTGGTAAATTTGTGTTGTTCCGATAATAAAAAACAAGTTATGCAAAAAGTGGTTGACAAGTTGTGCCATCGTCGAATAAATGGAGTTTAATTCAATATGCAAAAGTTATGCAATAGTCCTCACCACAGTTTTTTTTTTAAATACATATATATATATATATATATATATATATATATATATATATATACTTTTATTGAAGATTAAATATACACTTAAATACATTAATTTTGTTTTAAAAAATACAAGTTGTAATATGAATTTTTATTTTTTTTGCTTGGTATCTGTAATATGAATTGAATATATCAATCAATACTCTCCAATAAATGAACGCGATGCACCAAATGTCAAAGGGTGCAGCTATAGCCACCCCAAATGCTCTCCTACCCACCCTTTTTACTTCCCACCCAGCCATATATCTCCACTTCATAAGTCCACCCTTATATAAACATTCAAACCAAATAATTTCCACCTCACCCAGCCATATATTACCAATTCATAAGTCTACCCTTATATAAACATTCAAACCAAATAATTTCCATCCCACCCCATCCACTATTCCAAAAAGCCATGGACCATGTCGAATTAAATCAAACACAAAAGACATTAAGCATATCGAACAGGATACAGAACGCTTCAAAAGTTTTTTTTATTCCAGAAAGCCATAGACTATGTCAAACCAAACTAAACACAGAAGACATGGAGCATGTCGAACGGAAAGAGAGAGAAAAAGAGTGTGGGACTTATTATTTTGATTGTTGAGATGAGTTAGGTGTGAGAAAAAAATGTAACAAAATATTTTTATTTATAAATAAAAGGGATAGATAGAGAGTTTGTGGGGTGACTATAGCCGCACCCAATGTCAAAATCATATGCGAACCACAATTGGATAAGTAGACCAACCCAATATATTCTTTTTTTTTGACAAAACTGTAAGCAAGTCAAGATCCTTGAATTTTTATTGCTAAAAATCAGTGAATACCCAAAACATAAAAGAAGTTTACCAAGCACATCTGATCCCTATCTCCATAAGACTGCTACTCCTCAATAAATAGCTAACCCTTGTTAAATGTATTAGGGGTAGTTTAGTCATTTTAATCTTTTCTTTTTTTTATTATAAATATTAAATACAAACCCTAATAATATATGATTCATTCTCTTTAATTCTTAGTTCTAACAACCCCTATCAACCCCCCCCCCCAAATCATGTCCCAAACATTTTCAAAATGGGCGTTGTTACAATCATTTTTGTTACGGTTCAAAATATAATTTTATATACATCGTAGAAATCCAATGAAGCATATATACCTTGTTAATTTTTTTTTCCTACGCTTACTACAAAATGGATTTATGTGAACTTCAAATGGAGTGATAGACACTTTGTATCAAAACATACACTTCATTAGATGATGTTTACTATTTAAAAATAAATAAAAACACGTGTGAACTAAGTTTTGGACGGTAAAAGTGATAGGCTAATATTTTCTTTTCAAAATACATATTCATCCCTTTAAAAATAAGATGGTTTTTGGATAACAAAAGGGCCCAAGTGTGAAGGAACAAGGGATATGCTCGTCTATTTTAGCAGGTTAGTGCAATTTCTTGTATACATTTTTTTGGGATTTTTTCATTATGTACCCCAGTTAAATTTTAATTTTGTCAAAATACTTCTAAAAAAACACACAGTGCAAAAATGCGCCTCAAAATTTTTAGTGAGTGCAACTATGTCCCTGTAGTTAAATTCTATTTCATATGTTTAATATTCTCCGTTTTCATTTTGTTAGAGGCATTGAAATGACTCATGTACCCTTAAGTTACCCGAAGACCGACTCATTTTTTATTTTTTTGCATATATACCTCTCTTAAAACCCATATTTGCATAATTACCCCCTTTTTCTTTTTTTTTTCTTCCTGTGGATGATTTTTTATGACACTGAGATGAAGCTGTTGTATCCTTATCCGGTCATGGGTTGTTCCCAATCCATGGTAGAAGAAAAACCGGAAAGATTCACAGTAGCTCTGTTCATGATGATACCTTCTTTTTCTTTTTGTATATAAATTTGAAAATTGTGGTTTTGTTCAATGAATCAATCTCTGTTCTTTATTCGTGTCCATCAAATTCAATCAAGAAAGAATTTTTTAAAACTATCATGGATTTGCCGTATGAGACAAACCTCTGTTTTTTGTTGTTCTTTTCCTTTCTTTTTCTGCTTTTTTGTCTTTTTCTGTCTTTTCTTTCTTTTTGGAATATTTCCATCTTTCCTCTTAATTTATTTTGTTTGCAGAATCTCACATTAATGGATTTATGAACGAACACTAGTTAGATATGAATTGTTTAAATCTTATGGAGTGTTGATATACACAATCTGTTATACAGTCCCTTCCGCAGTTCAAAAGAGATCTCTCAACTGCTTATACACTATGATAATGAAATATATAGAGTATATACCTCACATTGTATACTGTAATATCATAGTATATGAAAATTATAAAAAATTTATTTTTTCAAAGAAAAAAAACTAATGTATCTCCATATATATTTTACTTTGATAATAATATATATTTCGAGTGTATTTTAAAGAAAAAAAAATAAAGAAAACAATTGAAATTTGGATATAGGTCTGCACACAAGGGCTGAAAGTATCATTTTTCTTTTATTACAGTTTTAACACACACAACTACAGGTGTTAGTGGTCATTGTGAAGTCTATAACTTAGGTTGGCTGGCCTAATTTTTTGACCAAACAAAAAAGTTATGTTTGATCTTGATGAGTTGGCAATTCATAACAATTATAATGCATCCCATGATTCCATATTCGAAAAACAATTGATTTAAAAGAGAACATGATCAATAGAATTTAATCAAAGGTTAAATGATAACTCATTTTTTATGTATTGAAACCTATCAAATTTGATAGAACTTGGAGGTCTCAATGAAACCTAAAAATGGATATTCAATTTATAAAAAAACTAAAAAGTAATACTGATCAAATAATGAATGTTGAGTAATACTTCAAAGCAAAAAATCAAGAAGCATTGGAATTACTTTTTCATGTTTGGCCTTGTGTGTCTGGAGACAAGCTTAATTTACAAGGAAAGATGTTCTAGTTTGATTGAAAGACAGTTTGATGCTTTGCATGGATGCTGAATTGACATTGAATTGAGTTCGAATCGTATTCTTTTTAAAATATATTCTTTGGTGAAGGAGTGGGAGATGCTATCAGATATCCTTATGGGGAGTGTATGTGACAAATGTGACAAGTGCAGCATGTTGTTAGCTCTTGTTAATGTATTTGAACATGGCTATACTTACTCCTGACTTGCATAACAAATACACATTGTTAGAGTGTGTATATATTAAGTATGCAATTGATTATACACTAGGAAAATGTTATGTCCAATCCATTTTATAATCCAAAACGCAGATGGTACAGGTTTTTAATTTTTTTAAATCATATACATCATAGGTATGTATTTCTATAAAAAGCTCCAATGAATAGAATAATATCATTTATAAAAAATGTGAAAATTTCAATGAGTTACATACCTTGATAAAATGAGTAGAGGTACTAATTAATTAATATATAGGACTCTATTTGAGATTGTAAAAAAACTGAGTGTAACAGATCTCTATACACTATTATGTTCATCTAAGTAAGCTTTTTTTATTAGTAAGTTTAGTTTATAATTTTTCAGGTCAAATCTTCTCTATGAGCAGATAATGAGACTCGAATTCAAATCCCTTCAATAAAGAGATGATATGTCCACCATACTACTAAAAGGATGTTTGATAACAGAAAGACCATCATATTCTGCAAACATGTTGCAGCAGTAGAACCAGCTTTTCCCTCTTAAAAAAAGAATCAACTGTCACTAAAAATCCCACTTTAATCATCCACACCTTTAATTATCCTCAAAGAATATATAAAACTTCCAATTCAAAATTCTGGATAGACATGCATTGTAGACCAACACACACACCAAAAAAGAAAGGCAGGCAAAAGAAAAGCAAAAGTGGATTCAAAAAGCTAAAGCAAGTAGCAACCCCAATAAACTTCAAAAGAAGGCACAAGAATTCAGAGAGCAATCCAAGTGAAGGAGAAGAAGAAATTCAAATGTATCGATTCAGCAACTCCGTGATCGGGTACCTGAACCTCCTAACGATGCTGGCGTCGATACCCATCATCGGCGGAGGCCTCTGGATGGCGAAAAGCAGCACAACATGTCAAGGTTTCCTGCAAACGCCGCTCCTGATCATCGGTTTCATCGTCCTCTTAGTCTCTCTAATGGGATTCGTCGGCGCCTGCTTCAACGTCGCTTGGGCTCTCTGGGCTTACCTTGTTGTAATGGTCCTACTCATCATAACCCTCCTCTGTTTCACCATATTTGGATTTGTTGTTACCAGCAAAGGTGGTGGTGTTGAAGTCCCTGGAAGGATTTATAGGGAGTATAGGTTGGAGGACTATTCACCTTGGTTGAGGAGCAGAGTGAAGGGTGTTGATGAATGGAGGTCTATCAGGGCTTGTTTGATTGGATCCAAGGCTTGTTCTAATGTTGCATTTTGGACTCCTATTGATTACCTGCAGAGGGACATGTCTCCTATTCAGGTCTTTTTGTGTCCTCTACTCCTCTGCTTCTTAATGTGATTTTTTGTTTATTTTTTCATTTATTTACTCTGCTTATTATGTTTGAGTTAAGAGTCCCAAGTTTTTTTTTTTGTTACTCCAATTTGTAGGTGTCGTTAGATAGATGCCTTGCGTGATGGATTATGCTTGGTGCATAATCTTGGCTCAAAAAATAATACAAGGCTTCTTCTTGGTTGTAAATTTCTTTGGTAATTAGCTATGACTCCAAACCCCTCAAAAAATTTGAACAATGTCTCCATTTAATGCCTTTCTTGTATGCTGGAAAGGGGGCGGTTACATCCACCCCATTTATAGTTTGATATACCTTGATAGTGTCATTCACTCATGTATCTTGTTTTTTATGAATTATTACTTTGTTCAAATTCTATAACACCAAAGGACAATGGATAGTTGTGTATATGACAAAGGCCATATAGTATTTCTATAATAATCTATGAATGTCATTAAGTTAAAAAAAAAAAAAAAAACCAATTTCTATACAGTCTGGGTGCTGCAAGCCGCCGACGTCGTGCAGCTACGGCGGGGGGACGGCGATGGCGGCACAGGACGTGGATTGCTACAGGTGGAACAATGCGGCCGGGATCCTGTGCTACGAGTGTGACTCATGCCGGGCTGGGGTTTTGGAGGAGGTGAGGAGGAACTGGCACAAGCTCTCTGTCCTCAACATCGTCGTCCTCGTCTTCCTCATTTGCATATATTCCATCGGGTGTTGCGCGTTTCGCAACACCCGACGCTGTGAGTCCGACTACCCCCACGGCGAAAACCACATGTCCAAAGTCCGCCCTCGCTGGGACTTCTTCTGGTACTAATTCTAATTTGTCTTGACCATGTTTGAAACCAATTGTCAAACTGATTATACTTTCTGTAAAATTGTTTTGCATTTTGATTTTTATTTGATGAAAGTAGTCAATTACATAGCTTTTATGAAAGATTTTATCAAAAAAAAAATTGAAAAGAAAATTGGTGTAACAACAATTATAATGGGTTGAACCAATTTTTGGGTCACTAGATTGATCAAATTTTTTTTTATTTGAAATGGTAGCTTATTTAGAAATGTTAAATCTGTGTGAACTGAATTATGGGTTATTCTGTTTTGAAGGTGGAGATGGTGGTATGATAGGAAGGCACAACTTTACTAGCTATGAAGAGGCATTTGCATATTGTACTGGGTTGATCTGGCATTTCTGTGTGGAAGGTCCTTTTTGTTTTGTTGTGATATAAATATTGATGAGTTTGTGATGGGGTTGTTGTGTTTCATCTATAGTTGGCCTTGTTATGGTGTACAGTAAGTAGTGTTGTTTTAATGAAGAAAAATATCATCAGACGTGTAAATTAAACTGCAGAGGTCAATTATGGGATGTTTTGCTCTGAGTGTTCATTTTAGTTATGGAGGCAGTGTTGAATTTTCTTTTGTTAAAATACCAGTTTTATTGAAAGAAATGTCAGCATTGTTTTTTTTTTTTCATTAGAATTGTGTGTTTGCTTCAAGAGTTTATCTTATTCACACGATCTATGGATAATTATTTGTATTTGGAGTTTTTTCTACTAAAGTTAATAGTGTTCAAAAGTTGAGTGTCCAGAGGTTGATGAGTCATGTAAATTTGTGAATCCTCTGCTTTTTTTCTTCTTTTTTTTAATGGATAATTCTATGTAGTTGGAATTTTTCCAACTAATGTTCTTAAGTTGAGTCTCAAGAGCTTGATGAATGATGGGAGAGTGGAGATGTTAAAAGCTTGTGAATTCATGGTCAACCTTATCCATGATCAACTAAATAACAAAAAAATTATTACTACGTTTCTCAAACTACAAATACAATAAAACAAAAAATAATGTATTCCTTATTTATACTAAATAACTATCTATATGGGAATAACCTTTCCCTAAGGCTAAAATGAGAGGCTAATTTATTCAAACATATATATTATTTTTATAAAGATATGTAATCCATTAAATAAATATGTACCATAAAAAAATTCAAATAAAGAATGCAAACGTAGTCATTGCAATTATGATAGTCCCTGAGATTTTCCCCAGTTGTAGCTCGGCCATCTATTTCATTGATCAGTGATTTTTTTGTTTCCTTTTACATACAAAGAAAATATATATGTAAAGTTTCCCCCCATTGAATTGCGATGTTAATTGTAAAAAGGGCATCATACAAACCTTCCCCAACCTGTCCAATTCTGCACTATGGCAGCTTATACAGTTCGGATTTCGCATTCCCTAATTAGAGTTAATAATGAAAGATCTTCTATAGAATAGACGCATAACACAAGATTAAACATATTCATCGAACTAATTACAGTACATTTTTACAAATAAAACACCCTCAGACTATCACGCGTTGATAAACAAACACTTATACATCATAATCACACCCAAAAGATTTAAAACGTATAAATGTTGAAACTCGGATCCACATGACACAGATGCTCTCCAAAGCTTTGAAAGATGAATGAAACTCTATAATACATCACAATCACACCACTTATTGACGCAGACAGATTAATGTGACCGTTGTGGCAACCTCAAACCAATTCAAAACGCATAAGGAGCTTTACTGACTTGTATTTCTCGCCCTTGCGGTCGTGAAGCGGGACAGCTCGGATTCCAGTCCTCAACTCTGATACTGGCAGACATGTCTGGCCACCAAAGTCATCCTTCTCGGACATATCGTACTCGTGAACTTCAATTCTTAGCAAAGCCAGCTCCGGCACTGTTAATGGGAAAATAAACTCTTCATTCCATACTGGTGTCCAATTGTCCTCAATTGTCTTTGTTTTCTTCATAATGGTATCAGCTGGCACTCCTGCTATTCCAACCTGTAAGTGAACAATTCTGATTATGTTCACATCTATGGAGACCTTACGAGCGCCTAATTATATTTCCATGAAGATGACAGATTCCAATTTTTCATAATACACACTGTCCACTGTGATATTTGATCTATAAGGAAGGGACAATTGTGGACACAGAATACTTGCAGGGTAAACAATCAAGTAAACAATTAAATCAAACATATCAGTTCATGCTTAAAGTATTGATAGGCTTATCATCTTACTCTTGTATAGAAGTCTGGTGGGGAGTACATATCAAAATGTGTATGACGGAAATCCATATGCCATCCATCTCCCATATATACCTTCACCTGTATATAATTGCAGGTTCATTCAGTAGAAAAATAATTTCCATTTTTCTTTAAAAATAATCAAGATTGTGTAAGTGCAAACCTTTAATGTTTTCTTCACAGGTTGCTTGGCTTTAGGATCAAAGACATCGCCATTTTCATCAGGTGTCAACAGAAAATCAGGTTTTTTCACATAACCGCAACCTCCATTGGCTCTAAATTTTCCATGCATACACCAGAGTGACCTTCCATAACCCTGTGATGGTTGCACATTCCATCAGTGGATGATAGAACTTCTGAAGAGAAGTGTGTGTGTGTGTGTGTGAATAGGAACATCAAAAAAAAGTAAGAATCCTGGCAAGTGAATCGAACATCAAAAAAATGGGGTGTGTGTGTGTGTGTAAATAGAACATCAAAAAAGTGCGGTGTATAATAAAGAACTGCGGTGTATAAATGAAAAAACAAATAAATTGTCGTGCGTGGGTGTGTGTGCGTGCGTGCGTGTGTGTGAATAGAACATCAAAAAAATGTAAGAATCCTGGCAAGTGAATAGAACATAAAAAAAAATGGTGTTAATATCAAAGGAAATCATGTCACCAAAGAAAAAGAGAGAAATAAATCAACAATATAAGAAGCAATATAAATATTCAACCTTGTCTGCAAACATGATTGAATAAAAGTACATTAAACATAACTTTGGAACATTAGACCAGAGAAGTGATTGAGGACACAATTTGTACACACTACACAATCCCGAGCTATCTATGATCTAAATATTATATAATGAAATACAGCAGTATAGCATATATTCCTAGAGGAAAATCCAGTACCAATCATGTGAGCTGTACAAAAATGTAAGAAAGTCGGGGAACATTAGAGGCAAAGATTGACCACAAAATCAAATGTCAAGTAAACACAATGTTCATCAAAGATCAAAGAGAGTTGCAAAAGAAAAAATAAGTGAAAATAATGTTTCAACAGCCCCACCAAAATGCCCACAATAGAACAGATAAGAAATGACAAGCTATCAGTGTATTGGTATCCTCAAGTAAAACGATATAATCTGCAACTGACAAATGCCAAAGAACATGTCCATCCATATAAACCTTTTGAAGTTCCCTCATAAATGAATTGTGCAAATAAATTAAGAGGGCAACTAATGGAAAATTATTACTCCTCGACTCCGCCAATAATTGCATGGGGTCCACCAACCTGGTTTATATTGTTCCATTATACAACCTTACTGCCAATGTCATTTATTGTAGTACACAAGTTTTCAGAGATGTATTCATGTTAAACCTAATATGATTTATGCAGGCTTGTCAAACAACATGTTTTATAAATGATTATAATTAAGTCCAATAACAATGGAGCACCCCAACTATATCTCCCATTTTTAGTTGGTGATTCACAAAAGGTTAAGTCAAGAATATAAAGGGGTGTGAATTATTTTTGAAAAAACAGGGAATAGGACAGTATTTGGTAGAGGACGGCTTTTTCCCAAACTGAATTATATGATGTATGGGATACGGGAATAATCTCTGCTTACATTCCTAACTAGTCAGTGATCTTTAATATCATCAATAAAAATATAGTCAATAGATGGCTTTTAATTTAACAATCAACATAAAATGTATTTCACTAGTAAAGTTATTGACCACAATAAAAAGCATAAGGAAAATTTTAAATCTCGAACAATACCTGCATGTTGAAAGCAACCATTTGAGCCCCATGCATCCAACCAATTAAAGGATTGTAATTTGAGGAATTAAAACGGGTGCCTTTTGGATATATTCTTAACATATTCGTTTGGGTGAACCTAGACAGGAGTGCTTCATTAGTCCATGAAATATGAAATGCACAAGGATAATATAAAGAATGTACAAAAACACACAAGGAGCTTTCAAAAAAAATGTAGATTACCTTACAATTTCTTTTGAATAAGACATTGAAGCTTTCACAAGCTCTTGTTCACTCAAACTCAGACGTCTAACTTTATTAGGATCCACCCTTAATGCCTCTCGCAATCCACCCTTGGGTTTTCCAGCATGAATAGTGATCAGACGCGTATACTCAGGTGCTACAATCTGGTTTAACTGATCCCCATCTTCAAGATCTTCCTCATCGTTCTGATGTTCACTTCCATCACGACCATTCTGCATAGAAATAGCTTAAAATATTATGTACATAGTCCCCTATAGAGATTAATAAAGTGCTAGTAACATATCAAATAATAGTTTTATAAATTACCTTATCTTCATCATCAAGTTCTGCTTTTATGTCTGGGACTTCCTTTCCCCAAGCTTCCTCATCATCTTCCGTTTCCTTTTGTGATCCATTGCCCTTGTCCTTCGTACTTTTAGATTCAAGATATTCTATTGGTGGTTTTGTCGAAAGAATGACCGCATCTTCAATTCTTCTGGTGAAGGGAATTCTTCTCTCCCATCTGACTTTGGGTAATATAACATATTCCCAAATGTTTGTGTGACCATCTGTGGACCATTTTGTAATCAGCAACAATGTGGTAAATCAATGAATCTAAGAAATTGATATACAAACAGTAACAGAAATTCTTACCTCCGCCACTTTTGCCTGAAGATCAGGAGTAAGGTGATCTTCTAAAGTAATTACGACTGGGTATGGAGAAGCAGAAAAGGCATGCTCTTTTATTGATCTCAACATCTAATCATCTCTACTGGAGTGGTCAGAGTCCTACAGTTACCATGAATCTCAGATTAATTTAAATTTGGGGTAAATAATTATATGAAACTTGCATGGATCACAGATATCTTGAAATATGAAACAGAAGCAACCAAATCTCAGATCTACTTCACATCGTGAAATGTACATGGGATTCCAAAACAGTATGATTAAAGATATCATATCCAGTGAAAGGGAAAACTTGGAACAATTTCCTCAGCAGCATGAAATAAATTATGAAATGTCCTCTTGTTTGCCATATGATACATGTCCGAATTGCAGATGGACACATATATTTTACCTATGAAATGATACAAAACCTCTCTGACATTCTTTCATTTTTCCTTTTTTCCATCTCTCCATTTCTATCATAGTTTTAAGTATTCTCCAATACGTAAAAAAAAATCAGGAAAACAATACAAAATATATGTATGTACTCTTCTATCATCCTGCCCAACACATCAGTCTGATACCCATGTGAGGCATGTCATACACAACGAGCAGTTTTAGCCTCCACATGCATAATTTTTCTTTCCTTTACATAAGAACAGGTTATATAAAGGAAAAACATTTATGGCATGAAGTGTAAGGAGATAGGTATAAAATATTTAATCGTTTATTCAATGTCAACAGGTGAGATTAATTACAGGTGTAACATGTGTATTAGAAGTATGGAGATACGTTACAATTAACTACAGAATGTGAAAAATTATAGTGTTCGATGAAGATGTGTAACTTTATGTAAATGTCTTTGATGGAGATTTCTAATAATATATTTACAGAAAAGTCTGTTTTGTTTTTCATTATTCAGCCCACATGAGTAGTGACATGTCTGAATCAGCCAATATGTACTATATGCATCAACTATGGCCAAGGTGGTATGATACCAAGAATTTGGAAAATTGTTCCGTGGGATCATAAAATCCAACCCCGTTTAATGCTTCCACGTGGAAAGAATTACACAAAGGATGGGAGATAGAATCCCAGGACACACCAAGTGCCACTACAATCAACACATAGTAAAATGGAGTAACTAGCTCCAAAATCAAAGAGAGAGAGATAACAAGATTTAGATCCTGAGATGACCCAGTGGTTTTGTTTAAAAATCTAGCAACAATAGAATCACATAGTAACCGTACTTTGCAACACAACAAAGTCATCTCATACCGTGGTTCAACATGTTGAAACCCTACCTTCCATGAAGAATATCCACATTATCTTTTGTAGAATTTGGCCACATGTCCAATTCTATTACTCGTACACCTCTCTTTAGAGCCTTTATGATTGGCACATCACTGCAATCACTGCTGAGCTGATTCCCAGTCAAGTAGGAATTATGGCCTGTATATATGAAGTAATGGGATAATGGCGCCGTCATATCGTGATGAACCTGGGTAAAGACATGATTAGATGTAAAACCTAAAATGTTGCATAATGTCACTGCACATAAATTTCTTGTGTTGAATGATGAGAAAATAAGAGATGTTCAGAAGGTAGATTACCAGAGTAATATATTTGAACTATTAGACAAGTTTACCGTTAATTGATACAAAAAAAGAAAGATAAAGGAAAATGCCAGTCCACTGCCTATGGCAATAAAAACTTAAGAACAAATTTACCCCTTGAAATGAATGCAAACTTAATTGCTTCTCTCACATTTTCTAATAGTACCTGTTTGTGCTAAAATAATTCACTGAAAATTTAAGACAAGTGTCAAACAATGAGTATGACAAGTGGCAGGTGATGAAGCATGTGAAGATCAATAGTTAAAAGACACATGGAGTACAGGTGTCACTAACCAGCCACTTTGGAGAAGCAAAAGATGCATGGTTACAGACAGTTATTCTCTGAAGCAGTTATTTTCTTAAGCAAAGCATTACAGGCAGTTACTTCAAAACTCTATAAGAGATGGACAAATGAAGAAGAACAGGAGGAGAAAAGAAGATTAGTCATCACTTGAAAATTGTCCAAGTACTTATCTTAGGCAATAGGTATAGCATTTAGTGTTGGAATCAATAAATTAGGAGTATTCTGTTTTAAACAGATCTTCAACAATTGAAGTCATTGTACTGTACACTTCAGTGAGGTAAATGTCTTTGTATGTATTTCTTATGTATTGAAGATTGTTACCTTTTCTAATTAGTGTTTTCAATTCCATATAATTCAAAGCTTGAGTCTTCTTTTATATTACACTTTGGCGAATTCTAAAGTCCTCTTTGTTGAGGCAAGAGAACCACACACAATCGCCTGGTTAAATTTGGCCAGTTGTTTGAAACTAGCCTTGATTTGAGTAGAGACTAAACTTGAGTCTCTTCTGGCACGCTATCATAAAGATAAAATAACAAAAAGTTGATTTTGTGGCCAACAGTACCGAACACGAAGAATCATTGAGAACAATTGTTTTCTCCATGTATAACAAATTAATCTTTCAAAAATTAATTCTTGTGAGTGATATAATGGATTTAAGTGAATGTTTGCAATAAAATTAATTTTATAACAATGACACAAGTATATTGTAGGGTTTTAGTTTTGTATTTGAGTAACTTTCTCCAAGCCCCCTCGAAAAAATTCATTGGTCACTATTCAAAACTCATCCTCTAGGGTGAGAACCCATCCGTAATAATCCAAAATAAGAACTCCTCGATATCAAAAAAATCAATGTATCAGCAGATCCACAACCAGATGCCCTCAGAACTCTACTTCACCATATCATTCCATTCAACATCAAAATCGTCCACTTCTTCCCCAAATTCTTTCTTTCTACATATGCCCTTTATTTATATTCAGCAAGAAAACAAAACCCACCACAACAATAACTAACAAATCCCCATTTTTAGTGGTTCGTGTCTGATAACGGGTCTGAAAATGAGATTTTCACTTTAAAGCTCCTTTTGAAATTAGATTCGCAGAATCACCCAAACATGTTTCAAAAGACACACAAAAAAAAAACTTTCCATTTCAGTCAATAACACACATTTAATTCAAAACACACCAGAAACTTTTAAAGACATAATTCCATATATTACCCCAAGCGAAGGCAAGAGCGGCGGATTGGCCTCCCCGGAGAGGTACCGAAAGAAGGCGTCGATCCCGAGCAAGCCCCCGCCTCGCTTGGGGAAGAGCGTGACGAGATGCTTGTGCTCCCTCAAAACCGAATCGATCACCGCCTGCGCGTCCTCCCTCGTCGATCCCTCCTCCCCCTGGACCTCCACGAGGAACCTCTGCAGCTGCTCCGCCCCCATCGCCCCGTTCTCCGAGTACCTCTCGAAGAGCTCCCTCACCTCCGAAGGGGGCTCCGCCGCCCCCAGCCGGAACTTCCGGCGGTAACAGAAGCAGACGCTGTACGTCGACATCGCTTCGGATGATTCGAGGCGTTGAGAGAACGCGCTTCGAGTGATCGGAGAAGTTGAGGGAGGGTGATAAGGGAAGGATCGGATTCGATCCGCATTTGCTGGATTTTCTTGGGTTTGTGCTTAGCTTGGTTTGTTGGGTGTTGGGTGTGGTCCCTCCCTTTGATACCAAAGGGCTTTTACCCCCCTATATGTAAAATATATGCAAGAATACCCCTGCCCTTTTATACATTTATCAGTTTAGAGATCAGATTCAGTCAGGCCTGATACCATCCGTATCAAACAGCACTGTCAATTAATCAAACTATACAAATAGTGATACAATACACAACAATTGTTGTGCAGTTTGTTTCATAAGATGTGTAATTCGATTAATTGACAGTACAGTTTGGTATTGATGGTATCTAGATATGACTAAATTTAGACTCATTTAACAATCATTTGGATAATTATATCCAGATAACTAAATATGCATGGAAAATAAATCATTTTTTGTTTGGTTATATTTAATTTGACAAGTTGACTCATAGATATAATGATTTAACATGACTAGTGGTTTAGATTTGATGAACAATTTAAATACAAATATCAATATCACATTATTTCCCCTCTTTGACATTTCAGAACCTGGGTATTCATGCTATACCAGATATTTTTTTCTTTTATTTTACTTTATCTACTGTCATTCTACATTTATTATATTATCTAAATAGGGGTTAATATGATGATAACATAATCTTTCGTTCTAATTAGGTGAAGGGGTAAAATAATACTTTCATGTTATCATCTTTTTCTACAGGGATGTAATTGTAAAAAATTTAAATACATGAGGTGTCTCCGAAGATTTTGTGGTTCCAAATTTCCCTTTTTAATTTTTAAGAGAAGGAAATGAAAGAGACGGCACATTTTTAATGCATTGTCGGTTGTTAGGAACGTGAGATTAATTACAGGGTTTAGCCAATGCTTTCTTTAAATCGTGTTATTAATGTTAGTATGTGTAATCTTTCCAAAATAAAATGTATATGTATATATATAAATATAAATATATTATATGTAATGTAAAGAAAATTCATCCATATTTTGTGGAAATTAATTGTTATTACTATTCAATGAAATAATTTACTAAATGAAAAATGTTACACTATTGTGCAATATTCCACTATAGTCTTCATATCAGCTGGTCCAACTTGACTTTTCTTCTTATTTTAAACATCCATTTTTTAAAAATTCAAGTTTTAAAAAGATTTAAGTGAAAAATGGAGATGCGCAGAGGACCGAGTGTAACAACAGACGTAGTGGTGCAACTCGGGCGGGTTGGGTCGGGTTCGATATTAACCCGCATTGCAGAGAGTTCAACCCGAACCCGGCCTCAACCCGAAGGGTTCAACCCGAACCCGAACCCGATCTCAACCCGCGGGTTCGGGTCGGGTTCGGGTTGAATTCGGGTTGAATTCGGGCTCAAGTCGGGTTCGGTCGGGTTCGGGTCGGGTTTAACACCTAAAATATCATACAAAATATTTAATAAACAACATAACAAACTCTAATTAATTATTAATTAAACCTTATATACAAATAATTAAAAGTGAATATCTATAATAATTAATCCAAACACAACAAACATAGTGATACTCTAATTTGTGTATTGTTTATTATGTTTTAGGAATTTAGGGTTTTAGATATAAGTATGTTGTTATGGCAGCATAACATTCGTTAACCTAGGGGGTCGGGTTCGGGTTGAGCCCGCGGGTTGAACCCCCCAACCCGAACCCGACCCGAATTGGGTTCAGGTTGGTTCGGGTTCGGTTCGGGTTGAATCCGACGCCAAAAAACTCCAACCCGAACCCGTCCACGAGTCGGGTTGGGTCGGGTTCAACCCGCCCAAGTTGCACCCCTAAACAGACGCATCATTTTGAGGGTCATATTTTAATATTTCCTCTTATCAAAAAAATTATTTAACTTTTTAAAACTAGCAATAACTTAAATGAGTTTCTTTTATAAAATAATTTAATTGTATGAGGAAGTGTAATCGACCATATTATATTACATGCAGTTTTATATAAAATCTGAGTTGCAGTCTCAAATATCTTATTTTTGTAAAAGATATTAGATCAAAATAAAAAAGGAGATTGTAACATAAAGAATTAAAAACAGTTTATATCGAATTTTACAGCAATCTTATTATAGATTTTCATTTGCTAGCTATGACAGTAGTTTGTAAATACTTGTATATATTGATCATTAAATTTATTGTTTATCTTTTTTTTTTTCAAAAACTTCATCTTGTAAGATGTCAACTTGAAAGCATAGTACTAGTGATTGCACTTCTACTTGGACACATTTGGAACAAATTTTAAAGACAGTTGTGTGTTCTAAACTGAATATAGTAATCAATTCCCCCAAAAAAAAATTGTAAAAAAATATTTGACTTTTCACAGGTAAAAATCAATAATATGATATGAAAAATTAAAGTTTAAAAATACTCATCGAGAAGTTATTATTATATTAAAAATACATTTTACAAAAATTGAATCAAATTGACAAGTGGTTACAAATGGAACCTTAATTATGTTATCAAATTATTCAAACATGCAATAGTTGAAAAGCTCTTCTCATCAACCACTCACAGAAAAGATATTCCATGTAGAGTAAATCCAAAATAAGACAGCACATGTAGGGTGATTGAAATGGTAAAAGATACACCTAACCTTCGTTGCAGTCCCAATTGCAGTTTACACCTTTTTTTATAAAATTATGCACTCACCATTTGAATTGTATGTTATTATATGAAACGAAATATATACTGAGATACATTAATTTTTTTTTTTCATGATGAAAAAAAGGACTGCGGTGTATATTATGATAGTATAATATACACTATAATAATAGTGTATATACTATGTTATCATAACATATGGACTATAAAACGGGTTACGTGTATCAGCACTCTACTAAAATTGCATGGGTTGAGCTTTTCCTCTCCTGTTTTTTCCAACATTCAAGAACACGTTAAAATGACTTTAAAGTGGGTTGGTGATATTAGGAACAAAATGGACAGCCCTGAGTAGGACAGCCACATCCCATGAGTCAAACGAAATAGTCTTATTTAGTTTATGTTTGAATGCAGGGGCGGCGGCAAGTGTAACAGTATGGGGTCAATTGACCCCATCAAACTTTTGAAAAAATTAAACTACATAATCTACACATCAAACTTTTGAAAAAAATTAAACTATCTAACTCCACGGCAAGTGTAACTTTATTTACACATTGCAGCAGACCGTCCTGGCGGGGTGGTTGAGATGCACCCTCCCCCAAGGGGAGGTCGAGAGTTCGAGTCCCAACTTACCAAGCAAAAAAAAAAAAAAAATTTTAACATTAACACAAGGCCCATTTAAAAAAAGAAAAAAAAAACGTGGGATACTCGGATTACATGGGATTGCATGGTTGTATATTTATTGTGCATTCTTTTTTTCTTTTCTTTTTTTTGGAAAGATTGTGCATTTAATTTTTAAAACACATTATACCCAATATTCACCAAAAAGTCAAAAAAACTTATGTCCCTACCGCACCTTACATATATTAAAATATTTTGGGACCTTTTGTCCCTTTGTCTTCTGTAAAGTCGGCAAACCCTCGTCACACGGACGCGTCGATCATCCATGTTGTCGATTGGCAATCGCCGCTTCCAATCATCTCTGTTCACGTTGTCAATTTACTCTTCCTACTTTGCTTCAGGTATCTAATTATGAATTTAATTTTAATTTATTTAATTCTTTTTTATTTTATTTTTAATCTAAAACTCTCTCATCATTGAATAATCGTGTATGAATAATAAACAAAATTCATCAAGATTACACCTTTTTTGCCTTCACATGCTTGTGTATCAAAAGCTCTTTCACGACTTCATCTGTCTGTTTGGATAATTATAAAAAATCATTGATTTGATTTGAGTCTCTGTTTAGATATATTTGATAATGTTGATAATAAAACTATCATGCAACGATTTCAAAATATAAAATCTCGTCGAGGACAATTGTCAAAATTTATATATTGAAAATCCTTGATTTTTTTTATTATTTATTTTTATTAATGTTAGTTTTTAATTGACCCCATCTAAAAAAATTTCTGGAGCCGCCACTGTTTGAATGTATGATTGAAACACTGAGATTTAAAAAAAATTTGCATTACAAACTCAATTTTTTTAAAAAAAACATTGTTTTAATTTATTTATTTTTTAATCATTGAATTTTTTGGATTGAAAAAAACCAAAAAGGTATTGAAAATTTAAATATTGTAAATATGTTTGGATATACAGTTAAGAAAATTCTACTTTTTAAACGTAAAATCTACCCAAAAATATATCCAAATGGAACCTTAAATTAATTATGTATTTGAGTACATGATTTGATACTTAGAAATCTATTTTTTTAAAATTGATTTAGGTTTTCTCTTATTTTTTTTGCTTTTTTTGAAAGTTTTTGTTTAAATATTTTATAGAAAACTCTCTTGAGGCATGGCTTATGAGGAGTATTCTTTTTCAATATCTATTAAAGAAACAACATGTCTATCAGTTTCATTTAAATAAAAAATAAAAAAATTCCCATGAACATGCTTTTTTAACTTTTAAAAATTTTATTTTGAAATGATATTTATAATTAGGTTTTCTCTTATTTTTTATAATTTTTTTGGAAGTTTTTGTTCAAATCTTTTACAGAAAAATCTGTTGAGGCTTGACTTATGAGTCGCGTATTTTTTTCAATATCTATTAAAGAAACAGTATGTATATCAGTTTTATTTTCAAAAAAAAAGTGATTCCCATAAGCATGTTTTTTTAAATTTTTAAAAAAAATTGAAATGATATTTATAATTAATCAAATCACACTTTTCAGTCAATCGTTCAAAATTTTAAGTGTTTTGAAAAAAAAATTTGTAGTTTTTGAACTTTCTAAAAAAAAAATTCACATCATTAGACCTTGCAGGTCATGGATCATGACCAATATTTATAACAATATATTTCCAAAGTCACCTAAACCCACCACTGATGGCTTGTTAAAGGTTCTTTTTCATATTAATGTGTGATTTTAGGAAGGGACAGAATGGACCCCAGACAGATAAATCCTTCTATTTCCCAATCTATCAAAGACACATTGCTCTGTCTTGATCCAGCACGTTCTATGCCAGCTCACCGTATTGGAATAAGTAAGATATGACCAAAATTTTATTCTTATTTTTTATATTATAATATTCTAAAGTTATCCGTTCATGATTTTTTATCTTATTTTTTTCCTTTAATAACTGAATTTTTGTCCATCTGAATCAAGCATTCCAAAGAGTGCTTGATCTAATTCATTGATATAGGGATTAAACTTTTTATATAATAGTATAAGATTTAATACATGTAATTATATAAAATACAGTAATATACGTGTAACACAATGATAATATAATACACATGTAATCTAACACTCCGTTCAAACTCAAGATAAATCAAACAACGTGAGTTTGCGAATAAAAAACTGAAATCTAGGAACTGTATGAGACTTCGTAAAGAAGTTTGCGATCTGGTAAATGTGTTGAACGCTTCATAAAGATGATTCTGCTTTTACTTAAGCAGAAGACTGAAAAGTATTGTTTGCATTCTAAAAAGCATGTTTAATTAAAAAGTTATTTATAGCTTTTAGTAAAAAAAAATTTGCTTTTTAAAAAGCGCGAAAAATGCGTTTTCCAGTAATCAAGTTTATTTAAGTTATTTTATTCAAAATTTTATTTTTCAAACGTGTTTCGAAACGGAGTAACATGTAATGCTTGGTCTATGCCTTATCCAAGATTTTAAAAAAGTTATATATAATGCAAAAATTATGTTTTCATAGTACAAGGGAAAAATCCATATAACTCTTTAGTAAACTGTCAATCCATGTAACCCTGACTTTTACTGAAATTCATATAGCCCACTGAAACACACATGTAAATCCAAATAGCTCTTGAATTAAATTTCCATTGACTGCTAATATATTCTATTTGGTTAAGAAAACACGATATTTTAATGTGTGATATTAGAAGTACGGAAAATCTTCTGATGATTTTAACCATCCATTTAGGGTTTTATAATCTATTCTGAGAGATAAAATCATCATTTAATGAGGGTTTTTCACATTTTTAATAAATTATAGAGTGTTTTTGGTATACTGTGTTTTCAGTCATGATAAATCAAACTGAATATTCACGTAATATTCATCGTCTGTCAACGAAAATTTAGCTCAAGGTTTTTTTTTAATTATATAGATGTTTCATGGGGTTACATGGACTTAAAAAAAAATCAGGATATTATATGAATTTAAACCGTTTACATAGGATACTTTGAATTTTTCCCTTAATAAAATATGGTGTAATTTTTCAGATATGAAATATTCATCATCTTTTGTGCCTGAAAACATATGTAACTTGTATAGATGTTGAGATCTCAATAATATTCATTACCATCGCCCGTGGACGTGGACAATCTTGTCCAACCATGAAAATTTTCTGTCTTGGTGTTTGATATAGTTTAAAAATATTAATTAATCCAATCAATATAAATCATTACAAACTCTATCACATTCAATTAACATTAAATTAGCTTTAGGGATCTTAAAAAACAATTACGTTGAGTACAAAAAAGTCGTCCAAGTTAAAAAAAACAATATCTAGTTGTGAGAGTTCGAATCTTCCCTCTCTTTTTTTTGTTTTTCCCGATGTTGCTATTAACTAGACTTTGGTTTAGGTGGAATTTTTGTTAAAAAATAACTTAGTACAATTTTTTGTTTTAAAAAACAGTGAAGATTCTTTAAACCCTACCCCCACCCAACACACATGATTTAAGTTTTCGTTTGGAGAGACATAAATTATTCTGGAGTGTGTGCATATTTCAAGAATAAATATCTTTATCAATGAAAAATTGATTTTCTATTTGGTTGTTTTTTTTTATTCTTATTGAGAAACGTAATAACAAATGTTGAATTGATTGGTTATGAAGAATAAAATGTGACTAATGTGTTAAAAGTTGATTTGATATGTGTGTTCCATTGATGTATAAAAGGTGATGATATGTGATTTGGTAGGTGTGTTCCCTTATACTAGTGGAGGAATAACACAATTCTTGGGAGACCTAGAATACAAATATCAGCTTATTCTCATATAATTTTGCATACTTATACTCATTTATTCTCTCTACCCAAACACTTTTTTTTGTTTATTATCCTCTATTCCCACCTAATCCACCCCTTGTTCTCCCATCCAAACGGGGCAAGAGTATCCGTATGTTTTTTTTTATAGAAAAAGGTTGGCTTTTGCCCTCATATATATAATAGAAGAAAACCCAAACAGATAATGCAAACACCAAACAAAACAAAAATATAAAGCAGCATTAAGGAACCCCCAAAGAGCCTCCCCAAGGAGAAGAGAGTCCTACTCATAGGAGCCCCTCTAGGGAATCAAGAAAACTAATAAAAAGACTATCCTTTGACACAATACGCCCTCCCCTGATTGAGAACCCATGCGCTCCCACACAAAACCTCCCCCACTCTGATGTGAGGCATGCCGCCCCCTCACATATATTTTTCAGATAGGGCGTACAACTAGGAAACACCGTGAGGTTTCTTGTGATCTAGATTGACCATGTGACAACCGAGATGAAGATTGTGACACTTTTGCCGCCACACTTCGATTCCCCGGAGCACGCGATGGTTTCCCTTCCCTCCATAGCTCCTCCAAAGAAGCAAAAGGCCCAACCAAATCAAAAGCCATGCACAACCACCTCCACGCCTCCTTTATCATGGGACATAGGATGAATAAATGCTCCACCTTGGGCCGGCTCTGAAATTTAAAAATTTGGGTGGAGCCCTAGGTGATCTTTTAAAATGGGGCCCTATCACCCACAAAAAAAAAAAATTGTTTAAATATAACCCAATAAATTGTCATTAATTGCTATTAAAGAGGCTAATTAAGATGTCTATTCACCTTCCTAAAAGAAATTTAAAAAATTAATTATGTATAAGATTACAGTTTTTATCTTCCCATTTAAGGCTTTGGATGGGTTAAATTTGAAAAAAGTTGATTCTATAGTGGGCTGGGCAATGAGGCCCATAAAAAGGGCATCAGGCACATAGACATGTGGCCATGTGGGCTTGGGGGCCGTTCCCTGGGTGGGGCCTTAGACAGGCGTCTACTGGGCCTACACTAGGGCTGCAACTTGGGTCGGGTTGAATCCGAACCCGACGGGTTGAACTCGATTTTTACATGGGTTGGGTTGATCAAATCGGGTTCGGGTTCGGGTTGGCCAATTCGGGTTGACTCACAAATCGGGTTGGGTTCGGGTTGGCCTCCGACCCAACCCGACCCAACCCGAACCCGTAAATTAATAGTTAAAAAAAGATCATGGCCGTTTATTTTGTAACTTCTAATATGGGTAGTCCAAATTTTAGGTAAACCTAGCTAATTTTATGGGTTGGGTGGGGTTGATTTATTTAATTTACACATCATGTTAGAAATTCGGGTTGGGTTGAGTTGGTTCAATTCGGGTTGAAAATCGGGTTGGGTCGGGTTGGTCCAATTCGGGTTAGTCGGGTTGGGTCGGGTTGGTTTATTTAATTTCGGGTTGGGTTCGGGTTGGTCCAATTCGGGTTGAAAATCGGGTTGGGTCGGGTTAGGGTTGGGTAGTTTGGAATTCGGGTTGGGGTCAACCCGAACCCAACCCGCCCGATGGTATCTAAGATGTGTAAGATGTGTAATTCGATTAATTGACAGTACAGTTTGGTATTGATGGTATCTAGATATGACTAAATTTAGACTCATTTAACAATCATTTGGATAATTATATCCAGATAACTAAATATGCATGGAAAATAAATCATTTTCTGTTTGGTTATATTTAATTTGACAAGTTGACTCATAGATATAATGATTTAACATGACTAGTGGTTTAGATTTGATGAACAATTTAAATACAAATATCAATATCACATTATTTCCCCTCTTTGACATTTCAGAACCTGGGTATTCATGCTATACCAGATATTTTTTTCTTTTATTTTACTTTATCTACTGTCATTCTACATTTATTATATTATCTAAATAGGGGTTAATATGATGATAACATAATCTTTCGTTCTAATTAGGTGAAGGGGTAAAATAATACTTTCATGTTATCATCTTTTTCTACAGGGATGTAATTGTAAAAAATTTAAATACATGAGGTGTCTCCGAAGATTTTGTGGTTCCAAATTTCCCTTTTTAATTTTTAAGAGAAGGAAATGAAAGAGACGGCACATTTTTAATGCATTGTCGGTTGTTAGGAACGTGAGATTAATTACAGGGTTTAGCCAATGCTTTCTTTAAATCGTGTTATTAATGTTAGTATGTGTAATCTTTCCAAAATAAAATGTATATGTATATATATAAATATAAATATATTATATGTAATGTAAAGAAAATTCATCCATATTTTGTGGAAATTAATTGTTATTACTATTCAATGAAATAATTTACTAAATGAAAAATGTTACACTGTTGTGCAATATTCCACTATAGTCTTCATATCAGCTGGTCCAACTTGACTTTTCTTCTTATTTTAAACATCCATTTTTTAAAAATTCAAGTTTTAAAAAGATTTAAGTGAAAAATGGAGATGCGCAGAGGACCGAGTGTAACAACAGACGTAGTGGTGCAACTCGGGCGGGTTGGATCGGGTTCGATATTAACCCGCATTACAGAGAGTCCAACCCGAACCCGGCCTCAACCCGAAGGGTTCAACCCGAACCCGAACCCGATCTCAACCCGCGGGTTCGGGTCGGGTTCGGGTTGAATTCGGGTTCGGTCGGGTTCGGGTTGAATTCGGGCTCAAGTCGGGTTCGGTCGGGTTCCGGTCGGGTTTAACACCTAAAATATCATACAAAATATTTAATAAACAACATAACAAACTCTAATTAATTATTAATTAAATCTTATATACAAATAATTAAAAGTGAATATCTATAATAATTAATCCAAACACAACAAACATAGTGATACTCTAATTTGTGTATTGTTTATTATGTTTTAGGAATTTAGGGTTTTAGATATAGGTATGTTGTTATGGCAGCATAACATTTGTTAACCTAGGGGGTCGGGTTCGGGTTGAGCCCGCGGGTTGAACCCCCCAACCCGAACCCGACCCGAATTGGGTTCAGGTTGGTTCGGGTTCGGTTCGGGTTGAATCCGACGCCAAAAAACTCCAACCCGAACCCGTCCACGAGTCGGGTTGGGTCGGGTTCAACCCGCCCAAGTTGCACCCCTAAACAGACGCATCATTTTGAGGGTCATATTTTAATATTTCCTCTTATCAAAAAAAATATTTAACTTTTTAAAACTAGCAATAACTTAAATGAGTTTCTTTTATAAAATAATTTAATTGTATGAGGAAGTGTAATCGACCATATTATATTACATGCAGTTTTATATAAAATCTGAGTTGCAGTCTCAAATATCTTATTTTTGTAAAAGATATTAGATCAAAATAAAAAAGGAGATTGTAACATAAAGAATTAAAAACAGTTTATATCGAATTTTACAGCAATCTTATTATAGATTTTCATTTGCTAGCTATGACAGTAGTTTGTAAATACTTGTATATATTGATCATTAAATTTATTGTTTATCTTTTTTTTTTTCAAAAACTTCATCTTGTAAGATGTCAACTTGAAAGCATAGTACTAGTGATTGCACTTCTACTTGGACACATTTGGAACAAATTTTAAAGACAGTTGTGTGTTCTAAACTGAATATAGTAATCAATTCCCCAAAAAAAAATTGTAAAAAAATATTTGACTTTTCACAGGTAAAAATCAATAATATGATATGAAAAATTAAAGTTTAAAAATACTCATCGAGAACTTATTATTATATTAAAAATACATTTTACAAAAATTGAATCAAATTGACAAGTGGTTACAAATGGAACCTTAATTATGTTATCAAATTATTCAAACATGCAATAGTTGAAAAGCTCTTCTCATCAACCACTCACAGAAAAGATATTCCATGTAGAGTAAATCCAAAATAAGACAGCACATGTAGGGTGATTGAAATGGTAAAAGATACACCTAACCTTCGTTGCAGTCCCAATTGCAGTTTACACCTTTTTTTATAAAATTATGCACTCACCATTTGAATTGTATGTTATTATATGAAACGAAATATATACTGAGATACATTAATTTTTTTTTTCATGATGAAAAAAAGGACTGCGGTGTATATTATGATAGTATAATATACACTATAATAATAGTGTATATACTATGTTATCATAACATATGGACTATAAAACGGGTTACGTGTATCAGCACTCTACTAAAATTGCATGGGTTGAGCTTTTCCTCTCCTGTTTTTTCCAACATTCAAGAACACGTTAAAATGACTTTAAAGTGGGTTGGTGATATTAGGAACAAAATGGACAGTAGGACAGCCACATCACATGAGTCAAAAGAAAAAGTCTTATCTATAACACTCTATAAAGTGTGATAATGCCGACAAATTCGGCCAATTTTTGTCCTCTTGTGGGCTCTTTACAAATCAGCCCCCATGTTCTATCAGTTTCACAAGAAGGCCCATATCTCTATTATAAATAGGTCCCTGATATTTATACCCAGGACCCCGACAAAAAACGGCCATGTTGTCCATTTTCTGGGCTATTTGAAGAACGGTCCCCCGATTCTACTGGTTTCACAATCCGACCCCTATTTATTTATACCCAGGTCCCTAACAAAACTCAACCAATTTTCTCTTTTAGCGGGGCTATTTTAATATCGGTCCCCAGATTCTTTCAGTTTCAAAATCAGACCCTATATATGTTACAAACAGATCCCTAATCCAGATTTCTAAATTTATAATCAGGGTCCTTATCTCAAAACATGAGATTTTAAATTTCATTAGAGCTCACAAGAGAACAAAAATTTATCGAATTCTTTATCCTCATTGTAACACTTTATAAGAGTGTTATAGACTAAAATTACAAAAGGATTGGACCAATTTTAACCCATAGTTATTAATGAAAATTTTACTTTTGAATTTAAAATTTGTTTTGTCTTTTATTTCTAGATTGATTATATATTTATACATATCACAATTTTTTTTGATGTGAAAATAAGTACTTTTTTATGGTATTTTTTTATTGATTATATTATTTTTTTTTGGAAGTCTGGAATTTGATATGATGACATGTTCTTCCTTTTCATAGATGCACAAGTTTTATATTTGTCAGGTTTGATTATTTGATCTCTATTTTTATTTTCTGTTTGGATGGGTTGTGTGACTCTGGTTAGATTGATTTCTTGATTGGAGAAATTGTGCTTTTTCTTGATTGATTTTGTGACGAAATTGCAATATCACTTGGTTTCATTTATGTGGCTTACAATAACTTTTTAAACATGCGCATTTACGCGTGTATTTAACTAGTTTAGTTTATGTTTGAATGCAGGGCCGGCGGCAAGTGTAACAGTATCGGATCAATTGACCCCATCAAACTTTTGAAAAAATTAAACTACATAATCTACACATTAAACTTTTAAATTAAACTACCTAACCTACACATCAAACTTTTGAAAAAAATTAAACTATCTAACTCCACGGCAAGTGTAACTTTATTTACACATTGCAGCAGACCCTCCTGGCGGGGTGGTTGAGATGCACCCTCCCCCAAGGGGAGGTCGGGAGTTCGAGTCCCAATTTACCAAGCAAAAAAAAAAAAAAATTTAAACATTAACACAAGGCCCATTTAAAAAAAAAAAAAAAAAAGGAGGAAAAACATGGGATACTCGGATTACATGGGATTGCATGGTTGTATATTTATTGTGCATTCTTTTTTTCTTTTTCTTTTTTTTGGAAAGATTGTGCATTTAATTTTTAAAACACATTATACCCAATATTCACCAAAAAGTCAAAAAAACTTATGTCCCTACCGCACCTTACATATATTAAAAAATTTTGGGACCCTATGTCCTTTGTCTTTCTGTAAAGTCGGCAAACCCTCGCCACACGGACGCGTCGATCATCCATGTTGTCAATTGGCAATCGCCGCTTCCAATCATCTCTGTTCACGTTGTCAATTTACTCTTACTACTTTGCTTCAGGTATCTAGTTATGAATTTAATTTTAATTTATTTATTTCTTTTTTATTTTATTTTTAATCTAAAACTCTCTCATCATTGAATAATCGTGTATGAATAATAAACAAAATTCATCAAGATTACACCTTTTTTGCCTTCACATGCTTGTGTATCAAAAGTTCTTTCACGACTTCATCTGTCTGTTTGGATAATTATAAAATATCATTGATTTGATTTGAGTATCTGTTTAGATATATTTGATAATGTTGATAATAAAACTATCATGCAACGATTTCAAAATATAAAATCTCGTCGAGGACAATTGTCAAAATTTATATATTGAAAATCCTTGATTTTTTTTATTATTTATTTTTATTAATGTTAGTTTTTAATTGACCCCATCTATAAAAATTTCTGGAACCGCCAATGTATGATTGAAACACTGAGATTTAAAAAAAATTTGCATTACAAACTCAATTTTTTTAAAAAAAACATTGTTTTAATTTATTTATTTTTTAATCGTTGAATTTTTTGGATTGAAAAAAACCAAAAAGGTATTGAAAAATTAAATATTGTAAATATGTTTGGATATACAGTTAAGAAAATTCTACTTTTTAAACGTAAAATCTACCCAAAAATATATCCAAATGGAACCTTAAATTAATAATGTATTTGAGTACATGATTTGATACTTAGAAATCTATTTTTTTAAAATTGATTTAGTTTTCTCTTATTTTTTTTGCTTTTTTTGAAAGTTTTTGTTTAAATATTTTATAGAAAACTCTCTTGAGGCCTGGCTTATGAGGAGTATTCTTTTTCAATATCTATTAAAGAAACAACATGTCTATCAGTTTCATTTAAATAAAAAATAAAAAAATTCCCATGAACATGCTTTTTTAACTTTTAAAAATTTTATTTTGAAATGATATTTATAATTAGGTTTTCTCTTATTTTTTATGATTTTTTTGGAAGTTTTTGTTCAAATCTTTTACAGAAAAATCTGTTGAGGCTTGACTTATGAGTCGCGTATTTTTTTCAATATCTATTAAAGAAACAGTATGTATATCAGTTTTATTTTCAAAAAAAAAAGTGATTCCCATAAGCATGTTTTTTTAAATTTTTTAAAAAAATTGAAATGATATTTAGAATTAATCAAATCACACTTTTCAGTCAATCGTTCAAAATTTTAAGTGTTTTGAAATTTTTTTTTGTAGTTTTTGAACTTTCTAAAAAAAAAAATTCACATCATTAGACCTTGCAGGTCATGGATCATGACTAATATTTATAACAATATATTTCCAAAGTCACCTAAACCCACCACTGATGGCTTGTTAAAGGTTCTTTTCATAGGAAGGGACAGAATGGACCCCAGACAGATAAATCCTTCTATTTCCCAATCTATCAAAGACACATTGCTCTGTCTTGATCCAGCACGTTCTATGCCAGCTCACCGTATTGGAATAAGTAAGATATGACCAAAATTTTATTCTTATTTTTAATATTATAATATTCTAAAGTTATCCGTTCATGATTTTTTATCTTATTTTTTTCCTTTAAAAACTGAATTTTTGTCCATCTGAATCAAGCATTCCAAAGAGTGCTTGATCTAATTCATTGAGATAGGGATTAAATTTTTATATAATAGTATAAGATTTAATACATATAATTATGTAAAATACAATAATATACATGTAACACAATGATAATATAATACACATGTAATCTAACATTCCGTTCAAACTCAAGGTAAATCAAACAACGTGAGTTTGCGAATAAAAAACTGAAATCTAGGAACTGTATGAGACTTCGTAAAGAAGTTCGCGATCTGATAAATGTGTTGAACGCTTCATAAAGATGATTCTGATTTTACTTAAGCAGAAAACTGAAAAGTATTGTTTGCATTCTAAAAAGCATGTTTAATTAAAAAGTTATTTATAGCTTTTAGTAAAAAAAAATTTGCTTTTTAAAAAGCGCGAAAAATGCGTTTTCCAATAATCAAGTTTATTTAAGTTATTTTATTCAAAATTTTATTTTTCAAACGTGTTTCCAAACGGAGTAACATGTAATGCTTGGTCTATGCCTTATCCAAGATTTTAAAAAAGTTGTATATAATGCAAAAATTATGTTTTCATAGTACAAGGGAAAAATCCATATAACTCTTTAGTAAACTGTTAATCCATGTAACCCTGACTTTTTCTGAAATTCATATAGCCCACTGAAACACACATGTAAATCCAAATAGCTCTTGAATTAAATTTCTGCTAATATATTCTATTTGGTTAAGAAAACACGATATTTTAATGTGTGATATTAGAAGTACGAAAAATCTTCTGATGATTTTAACTATCCATTTAGGGTTTTATAATCTATTCTGAGAGATAAAATCATCATTTAATGAAGGTTTTTCATATTTTAACAAATTATAGAGTGTTTTTGGTATACTGTGTTTTTAGTCATGATAAACCAAATTGAATATTCACGTAATATTCATCGTCTGTCAACGAAAATTTAGCTCAAGGTTTTTTTAATTATATAGATGTTTCAGGGAGTTACATGGACTTCAGGAAAAATCATGATATTATATGAATTTAAACCGTTTACATAGGATACTTTGAATTTTTCCCTTAATAAAATATGGTGTAATTTTTCAGATATGAAATATTCATCATCTTTTGTGCCTGAAAATATATGTAACTTGTATAGATGTTGAGATCTCAATAATATTCATTACCATCGCCCGTGGACGTGGACAATCTTGTCCAACCATGAAAACTCTGTCTTGGTGTTTGATATAGTTTAAAAATATTAATTAATCCAATCAATATAAATCATTACAAACTCTATCACATTCAATTAACATTAAATTAGCTTTAGGGATCTTAAAAAACAATTACGTTGAGTACAAAAAAGTCGTCCATGTTAAAAAAAACAATATCTAGTTGTGAGAGTTCGAATCTTCCCTCTCTTTTTTTTGTTTTTCCCGATGTTGCTATTAACTAGACTTTGGTTTAGGTGGAATTTTTGTTAAAAAATAACTTAGTACAATTTTTTGTTTTAAAAAACAGTGAAGATTCTTTAAACCCTACCCCCCACCCAACACGCATGATTTAAGTGTCCGTTTGAAGAGACATAAATTATTCTGGAATTTGTGCATATTTCAAGAATAAATATCTTTATCAATGAAAAATTGATTTTCTATTTGGTTGTTTTTTTTTATTCTTATTGAGAAACGTAATAACAAATGTTGAATTGATTGGTTATGAAGAATAAAATGTGACTAAGGTGTTAAAAGTTGATTTGATATGTGTGTTCCATTGATGTATAAAAGGTGATGATATGTGATTTGGTAGGTGTGTTCCCTTATACTAGTGGAGGAATAACACAATTCTTGGGAGACCTAGAATACAAATATCAGCTTATTCTCATATAATTTTGCATACTTATACTCATTTATTCTCTCTACCCAAACATTTTTTTTGTTTATTATCCTCTATTCCCACCTAATCCACCCGTTCTCCCATCCAAACGGGGCAAGAGTATCCATATGTTTTTTTTTATAGAAAAGGTTGGTTTTTGCCCTCATATATATAATAGAAGAAAACCCAAACAGATAATGCAAACACCAAACAAAACAAAAATATAAAGCAGCATTAAGGAACCCCCAAAGAGCCTCCCCAAGGAGAAGAGAGTTCTACTCATAGGAGCCCCTCTAGGGAATCAAGAAAACTAATAAAAAGACTATCCTTTGACATAATACGCCCTCCCCTGATCGAGAACCCATGCGCTCCCACACAAAACCTCCCCCACTATGATGTGAGGCATGCCGCCCCCTCACATATATTTTTCAGATAGGGCGTACAACTAGGAAACACCGTGAGGTTTCTTGTGATCTAGATTGACCATATGACAGCCGAGATGAAGATTGTGACACTTTTGCCGCCACACTTCGATTCCCCGGAGCACGCGATGGTTTCCCTTCCCTCCATAGCTCCTCCAAAGAAGCAAAAGGCCCAACCAAATCAAAAGCCATGCACAACCACCTCCACGCCTCCTTTATCATGGGACATAGGATGAATAAATGCTCCACCTTGGGCCGGCTCTGAAATTTAAAAATTTAGGTGGAGCCCTAGGTGATCTTTTAAAATGGGGCCCTATCACCCACAAAAAAAAAAATTGTTTAAATATAACCCAATAAATTGTCATTAATTTCTATTAAAGAGGCTAATTAAGATGTCTATTCACCTTCCTAAAAGAAATTTAAAAAATTAATTATGTATAAGATTACAGTTTTTATCTTCCTATTTAAGGATCGGGATGGGTTAAATTTGAAAAAAGTTGATTCTATAGTGGGCTGGGCAAATGAGGCCCATAAAAAGGGCATCAGGCACATAGACATGTGGCCATGTGGGCTTGGGGGCCCTTCCCTGGGTGGGGCCTTAGACAGGCGCCTACTGGGCCTACACCCAGGGCCGGGCCTCCGATCCCCCCCCCCCCCACCCCACCACGCCCACCACCACCACAACAAGTGATCAATTATTTGTTGTGATCAATTATTTTTTTCATATTTAGTTTTTAAAATTTTTTCAAGCTTATTTTTAAATTTTTTAAAGGTAAATAACGAGATTTCAAGTGTTTTTTAAAAAAAACTTCAAATAAAATTTTCAGATTTTTTAAATGTGAAAAAAGCAGTAAAAAAATAACTTTCTATCTAAATTGTCCATTACATCAAGAACTCGGTCATTATTTGTCAACCTTAATTTTCTTGAATTACCATATAATTATATTATTTTATAAATAATTTTTTTGTTATTCCAAGTCTATTGCCTTTTATATTCAATAATTCCTGGCTCCGGCCTACTCATGTGTAGAGTGATTGGATGTCACAACCAATTGCCTAATGAACACGATATGAGCAAGATATCAATCATGCAAATGTGACTACAATACATACAAGATATTTATTAAGAGTGGTAGATGCATGGGATACATCCAGTTAATTGCATGATATCTTGCTTGGTTAACTTTAAAAAGCTCACAAAGGCATAGCATATGCCTTGTCCCGGAAAAATGATATTTTTTTTTTACATAGGCCTGGACAGGATGACACAGAATAAACAGGTCAACATGGACCCTATAATAACTAGTGGGTCAAAGCCCATAATAAACCAGCCCAATAAGGCTTGGAGAACAACCTGTGTCAAAGCCCATGAGAAACTAGCCTAAAGGGGCTTGAAAATTGTGTTCATCTTGCTAAAAACAAGGGTTGAACTCAAATCATTCCCACATAGTAAGGGTGTCCCCACCAACATGGCAAAGCCATTGGGGATTAAAGTGTTATGAACACTATACAAAAATCATATCCAACATTTTATGATTATATCCAAGGATGAAATCAGGCTTGAATTTAGTTAAAACCATCAGTATCGAATCGCACATCTTATGAATCAAATCACACAACCTACAAATTGAACTACACAGAGAATGACACTTGTACATAATAATTAGCTATGCAGTTCAATTTGTAGGTTGTATAGTTTGATTAATAAAATGTGCGATTTGATACTGATGGTTCTAACCAAACTCAGGCCTCACTGGATCCGAACTCATATTCAACAGCATCTGATTTAAGAACTACTCAAAAACGATTTTTTTTGTTGTTGTTAGTAACAAGACTGTGTCTAGAGCATGATCCAATCATAGTGGACATCTATTACAGGTACCAGACATAGAGGGATCAACATGGGGCTGGCTACCAGAACAGTGAGACTAACTCACTAGAAACTTCAGCCTGTGGGGCTGAAACTATCTATGATTAGGGTCCCCATGGCCATGAATTGACCTGGGGCCATAGCCCAATAACACCAGCCCACTCGGGGTTTTTTTATTATTTTTTGAAAAATATTAGACTTACACATTTCTATCAACCAAAACACAGACCACACATGTTTTTATTTTCTTAAAAATAGTAAACATCATCCAATGAGGTGTATATATATACTTTTAAAAAAATGCATATCAATCCATTTTGAGTTGAATGAACCCATTTTTATTAAATATAAAAATAAATTTAATGAGGCATATACATCATCTGACAGGTATATGATTCATTGTATTTGTAAGGAGGTATATAGGACTGTATTTTGAACTGTCAACCAATCTAAGTGTAACAATGCCCTTATTTTTTTTTGTCCCAACCATCAACCTCTGTTGCACTCAACGGCTTGATAATGCGCCTCTCAACAATTGGGATAATTTTCGTATCATACATACTGATGAGAATCCTATCATTGCATGTTTTAATGGATGACATGTGTTTATCAAAATGTTAAAAATCTTTCATACAATTTTCATTAATACATTTTGATAGACATATATTATACATCGAGACACGTACTAATGATAATCCCATTAGTATGTACTGATATAAAATTTTTCTAATAAAGGTCTATCGGTGGATATCAAGATAAAACTTTTATATTTGAACAATTTTATAACTTAGAAAATCAATTATTATTTTTCTAAGTGTTTATTTTCTCATAATTCATGTTATAACTAGGGGTGGTAAACGAGCCGAACGAGTCGAGCTTTGACATGTTCAAGCTCGGCTCGTTTATAAACGAGTCAAGTCGAGCCGAGCCGAGCTCATGAGCCTCAACGAGCCTAGTGTTCTTCTTCATTTTAGGGTTTTTAGGGATTGAAAACAAAATTTTAGCCTAAATGAGCCAAGTTCATGAGTTTAAACGAGTATAATTTTGTATTAATTTAATATTCTGATTTTATAAAGGAGTTTAATCAAGCTTTAATTAAGTTTTAATAACACAAACGGGTCGAATTTGAACATAAAATGAAGTTCGATCCAGGTCCCGAGCCTAACCGAGTTTTAAAACTTGTTCAAGCTCGCTCATTTGTCTAAATGAACGAGCTCAAACTGAGCCGAGCCCGAGCGGCTTGGTTCGTTTACCAGCCCTAGTTATAACACATTGAATATTATATTAAACCCACTATTCACTATTCAAACACACAAATTTCACTCTGAATGAAACAGTGAGATTCTTAGATTCTTGCATTTCAAACTTATTAGGGGGGTAGTCGACACGGATTTTGATGGATTTCTGTGGACATTATTTAAGTGATGGACTTTTGTAGACTTTGCAGACTTTCATAGACTTTACATACTTTCTTAGACTTTTGTAGACTTTCACAGATTAACTCTCATGAACTTTTACAAACTTTCACAGATTGACTCTCACGGACTTTCGCAAACTTTCACAGACATTTGCAGACTTTAACAAATCACTCTCATGGACTTTTATAGACTTTTACAGACTTTTACAAACTTTCACAGACTTTAGTTGACTTTCACAGATTGACTCTTTTTACATATGAATTTCTATTAATAAACACAATAATGTTTTTGGATTTTTAAATAACAAATAAAAAACTCATCATACCCAATATAAAATTTAATTTAATATAATAAATATCAATCTTCACTTATCTGAAATACATATTGTTAGAATGTCATGATAAATACACCAGTTTTAACTAGATAATATTTCATTCTCTTCCAACATTTCATCTTCTTCATACATATCTTATTCCTCGTCTTGATACATCTTCAATGAGGATGCAACTTGAAAATAATATTATATAAAAATCATATACTACATCTCTTCAAATATAATGAAATAAAATCATAAATTATATTACTTAAAATAAAATAAAATAAAAGTAGTCTTTATATTACTTTAAATAAAAAATGAAATAAAAGCAATCAGTATAATGAAATAAAAGTAGTCATATATGTACATATGCTTAAATATATCTTTATATATATATATATATATATATATATATATATATATATATATAAACATTATAAAAAATATATGCATGTATATTGTACAATAATAGAAACATCTTTAAGTAAAATCAAATCAAATATTATATATATAATCAAATATATGATAAATCCATATATTAGAAAATAATTGTGGATGTCTATGATTGATTGCAACACAAACAAATCTACCATTCTCATATATTCATCAAACATATGAGGTGATAGCAATATTTCATACATATGAACAATCAGAAAAAAAAAGATGATAAATAAAGAAAAAAAATGTGAATAAAAATATGAAAGGCATGGGATAAAAATCATAAAGGAGACTTGTTAAAAAAAAGAAGAAATATTCACAATATTGGAATAAAAGTCCATGAGAATCCCACTAATTTGGGTGGGATTTTGAAATAATTTTTTCCTTTATATTTCTCTCTCTAAAGTCCACAAAAATCTATCACTTATGAAGGTCTTCACAAATCCTGTTGAAATTGAATAACACATGACAAAATGTTTACTATGAGGAGTCTCAATCGAATAACACTGGACTTTTTGTACACGAAATAATGTCTCAATCGAATAACACTGGACTTTATGTCCACGAAATAATGTCTCAATCGAATAACACTGGACTTTATGTCCATGAAATAATGTCTCAATCGAATAACACTGGACTGTTTGTCCACAAAATAATGTCTCAATCGAATAACGTTGGACTCTTTGTCCATGAAATAATGTTTCAATCGAATAACGCTGGACTTTTTGTCTATGAAATAATGTCTCAATCGAATAATGCTGGATTTTTTGTTCACGAACCAATGTCCTAATTGAAAACACAAGATTTACAAATTCATAAACATAGATATTTTGTTCATGAAAATTCCAATTGACTACCATGTTAGTTTTTTAATAACATTTTTATTTTTTTTATATTTGTGGTTAAAAAGGAATATGATAGGTAGTTTGAAAAACTAAATATTAAAAAATTGCTTAGATCGGCGTTTGAGAATTTTTAGCGGAGAACCACCATACCAAACAAAAATCTTTACTCAAGATAATCAAATTTTTTGGAGACATGTTTAGTATGGGTTGAAGATGACTTAGGCGGCCGCTAAATGTAACAAAACTCCATTTGTTCGAATAACATTCTCAGATCACAAACTCCTTGAACCGGCAATCGTTGATCATCAGAACTCGCCAAACCGAGACACGCTAATGGCGTCCACCGTTTCTCTCCCACCACCTCCCCCAAACCCCACCAACCCCCCCTTCTCCGCCTCCGACTCCGACTCCGACACCGCCAGCAGCGACGGCGACCACCACCACTCCATCTCCACCACCACCCCCTCCTTCACCGACACCATCTTCGCCGCCTACCTCCAGATCTCCGGCCCCTCCACCACCACCCCCTCCAACCTCTCCAAGATCCACTCCTTCCTCATCTCCTCCCGCCGCGGCTCCCTCGCCTGCCTCGTCTGCCTCGAACGCATCCGCCCCTCCGACCCCGTCTGGTCCTGCTCCCCCTCCGGCTGCCACGTCCTCCTCCACCTCCTCTGCATCCAGAACTGGGCCGCTCAGTCCTCCTCCACCTCCTCCGCCCGCTCCGCCCTCCGCCCCTCCCCCTCCGATGATTGGCACTGCCCCAAGTGCCGCCTCACCTACCCTAGATCCTCCATCCCCCGCGCCTACCTCTGCTTCTGCGGCAAGGTCTACGACCCGCCATCCGATCTGTGGACCCTCCCCCACTCCTGCGGCGAGATCTGCGATCGCCCTCTGAAGAACGATTGCGGCCACCGCTGCCTCCTCTTGTGCCACCCCGGACCCTGCCCGCCCTGCCCGAAGATTGTCACCGTCAGATGCTTCTGCGGGTCACGCGAAGACGTCCGCAGGTGTGCCCAGAAGAGCTTTTCCTGCAATTCTCCATGCGGGAGGCTTCTCCCTTGTGGAGCCCACCGATGCCGGGAAACATGCCACCCCGAGGAATGCCCTCCCTGTGCGGTGGAGGGGGTTTACAAGTGTCAATGCGGGGAAATTGAGGAGAAAAGGAAGTGTTTTGAGCGCGATTTCCAATGTGATAGGCCTTGTAGTGGTATCTTGGAGTGCGGGAAGCACGAGTGTGGGAGAGGGTGTCATGGGGGTCCTTGCGGGGAGTGCCCACTCAAAGGGAAGAGGCATTGCCCGTGCGGGAAGGTGGAGCGGAGAGGGGTGATGGATTGCAATGCGCCGGTGCCCACGTGCGGGTCGACATGCGAGAAGGTGCTCGGGTGTGGGAGACATCGGTGTTTCGAGAGGTGCCACAAGGGGCCTTGCATTGAGACATGTAGGGCTGTTGTCGTCAAGTCGTGCCGGTGTGGGAGCTTGAAGAAAGAGGTGAATTTTCTTTAGAACCCATTCTTTTGGTCCTGCACATTTTACTAGTGTGTCTGTCTGACTTGTCCATTATGTTAAATTGTTAATATAGAAGTGTCATTGACATTCTGAATGACTTCGTTCATCTGAATGTTTGACAAGCCTTCCTCCAACTTGCATTGAACATCATGTGTGCACCGCAATGTTTCCTACCTGAATACTAGTTATTCCATTCTTTGTCAATGCCATGTCTGTTGCTGACTCATGGACACATGTTCTGATGTTCCTATTCTTAAGGCATTTGGCCTATTGGAAGTGTGATGATTGTGTAGCTGACTTAGTTGTGTCACTTTGTCTTGTACACAATACTTTTAGTTCAAAATAGGATTGGACCCTATCTTAATTGTAGGTTCCTTGCTATCAAGATTTGGTTTGTGAGAGAAAATGCCAGCGGGTTAGAGATTGTGGCCGTCATGCTTGTAGGCGTCGCTGCTGCGATGGAGATTGTCCTCCTTGCCCAGAGGTGTAGGTCACTGTTTGTTTCAGTTTTAATTATCATTTTTCTCAACTTTTGATCAATATTCATTTTTGAAAATTCAGATATGTGGCAGGAAGCTCAGGTGTAACAACCACAAATGCCCTTCCCCCTGTCACAGGTATGTAGTTTCATTGGCTACACTGTAATTTTATCCTGTTTGTGCATGATTGTTAATATCACTTTAACTTTCTCTCTGATGACTTAAATAGAATTGTTGATCTTTGTGTTTTAGGGAGCTGCTTATCAGTTTAAACAACCAATAGTATTTACCTAGATAATTGGATTATGATCTAGGTAGATAGCATTTAGTTATAGCGTCTTCATCGTTAGTCTGATTTTCCTTTCTTAGTGGATTGTTTTTTTGGATGAGGTCTGTGGTTTTCTCCCAGGGGATTTTTAATGTAAAAGATTGTTGCCTTCATCTTACCGGATCTAAAATTAAGTAGAATTACATGCTTGATCTGAAATAATCAAGATATGCAAATTCGTCCATGTTGATCAAATAAAATTGGCATGTCATTGATTAATTGGTTTGAAAATTAAATAGATCAACATTTTATATAATATTAAAATTAAAATATTTGATCATATTTTTAGATTTTTGAGATCGACAAGTAAAATAATTTTCTAATGAGCTTCTTCACCTCCTTCCTTTAGATCTTGCATAGAATCACACCGAGAATTTTGATACTCTAACTGGGGAGGTAGGGGAAAAACGGGATGACCTTCCTGGCTGGCAATATAGTGATCGATGCCTCCCCAAACACCTGCAAATTTTCCTGCCAGATCAGAACCAAAAGATAACCCCAAATCCAAGTTGTACCCAAATTTTGTGTATATCATGACATATATTTCCATGTGCCGTTAATTTTTTTCTTTGCATGTTTTTCATTTGTTTTACTAGCAACTTGTTGATTCAATTTGGGTACAACTTGGATTTGAGGTTATCTTTTGTTGACTTTAGTGTTCGGCATTCAAATTTCAGTTGTCCTTGTCATTTTTGTAATTCTAGTGTGTCTTTTCCTTCCAGAGGGGTGTGTGCTCCTTGTCCCTTGATGGTCTCCATTTCATGTGCATGTGGTGAAACACACTTTGAGGTGAATTTTCTCTTGTATTTTATTTTTAGTTCCTGCCTTATTCCAGTTGTTCCAGAACTAAGCATTTGTAGATGGCTGTTGTATGGAAAACATTTCATTGATTGCTCACTCATGATAATGTCTTTAGAAACAAAGTCTGTTGTGCAAATTTGATCCCATATGTTGAAGTTGGGTTTTCATTTTTGCTGAGAAATTAGCTAAGCATCGATCATGATATTGGAGACTCAGTGTGTAGATAGGAAGAGGGAGTCCAGGGATGGAAATGGAGTCGCCACAAGCTTTCTGTTTTTGGAAACAGGGAACCCCAAGAGAGGGTAAAATACTGCAAAAAAAAACCCAATGGGAATGAAAGCCAGTACCCAAAATCAAGGTCTGGATATTTGATTATTTCTGGAGAAGGGGCTAAAAAGTAACTGTCTTTTTTGATAGCTGGTTGAGGCTACTCAATTCTGTAAGGTAGCATTAAAAGTTATTGAATAATACTTGAACGGCATTAATAATACTGGATTGGATAATATTTGGACTGTATTTGGTCACTGTGTGTGTTTGTGTGCATGCACAAGTGGGGGGGGGGGGGGGGATCTCTCCTGTTTTACCCTGTGTCGTCGTTATTGTTTGGTGTAACAATTGCTAATTGTTAGATATACATTTATTAGGAAGCTGATTAATCCTTGTCTGTGTATCAAATGCTATCCTTTTGTAAGATGCATGTAATCTGTCAATCAATTTGTGTGGACTGTACTCCAATGTATGTTTAATTTTGCATGCATTGCATAACAGGTACCTTGTGGACTTGAAGCAGATCAAAAGCCACCAAGGTGTCCAAAACCCTGCCCTATGTCTCGTTTGTGTAGACATGCATCAAAGAGTAAGGTACTATTTTTTCCTAATGTACATAGGAATATTATTTTGAAACTTTTGGCATTATTAACTGAAGTCATTGGCATTGGCTCTCTGGTATTTATTTTATATAACTAATACAATGTTCTGTTTGTTGTCTTTTGAAATGGGTATAATATTAATGGTGTAAATTTGCACACTTTATGTCTGAGATTTGGAGCCGTCTCCCATATTGGACACTCCATCTCACCAGTGTCCGCATCGCGGAATACATGGAATAAACATCATCACTGATTACAGCCTATTAGATGCTGCTGCTGGAGACTCCTATTATAATATATACACGAAGTTTGATTAAATCAATCTGAGAAAAAACAGTTATATGCATGTAATCTTATTGCTCCATTGGATTTAACAATAACAGGCCCCTAATACATGTTTTGCAAACTTACTATCTATTTATTTTTTAATGTTTAAAGTATGTGTGCAGACTTGTCCCTATGTCATAGCCATTTAAAGATTCGTCTGTCACATCTGTTTTTCTGTTACAATCTATAAAAGTAATGTCTGAGGAAAACATGAGTTTCTGTATTGAGTGAGGTACCTTGCCTACCTGTAACTTACTGCTCAGCTGAGCCCTATCACCTCCATGGGCCAGTTTCTTTTATTTATTTATTTATTTTTTTTCCCCTCTGCATCATTTCTTTTCCATCACCTTCCTCTCTCCTGGTACCACGTAACATTGTCAGCTTGCAATGAAACTTGGCAAACACCACCTCTTCAAAAAACATTATAAATCTAATGTCCTATGAGTTTGAAGTTTGGGAAAACATGATAAAGCATGTGGGGAAAAAGAACTACCACACTCATGATGCAATCTACTGCAAACCCCACTCGACCTCCATCTATGATCATCAAACAAGTTAGAATGGAAGTTTTAGCTATTATGAGCCTTCTTATAATACCCCAGACAAAGGATGATTTAGGAATGGTTTATTGCTCAATGGATATTGCTAAAGTGCATAGAGGACTTGGCAAAGGTGCTAATATGATGAGGTGGAAAAAGGAACAAAAGGAGGTCTTTAGAATAGCTTTCTTCCTGCATGGAATAATAGCACCTGCCTCGTGATACGTGATGAGTCCACAATATGACTGCACCCTAACCAAGTAAGAGGTAGATTCTTGATTTTTTTGATTGAAGATATGGAACTCTACCTCCCATCATTCTATTAACATTGATTAAGGGTATAGCTCCACCATACAAAATAAAGAGAATTGGAGTCACAGTAGATGAACAAACTACAAAGTGTCTCCAAATCCTGTTAAGAGAATAACAATAATATCAAAGCAAAAGCAAATCATCTTTCCCGCCTTTATACAGTAGCCCCAGTTCTCAAAGATCAAACACCTTACCTTGAGGTGCAGCCCTTAGTCCAATATTTGATGAAGAAAATAGTGCTTTCCCAGATGTTTTCATCATATGGAATAACTCCCTTGAAAACCAGCTCGTTCCTCAAGACACCCATTGCCCAACAGCCCGCCAGGATATTAATATGAGAACCCTTAAATTTTGTGCTCTGATCACCTTCTTTCTTAAGGTCCTTACTGGCCTTCCTCATATCTTCAAGAGTATTGAAATCATATTGTTAGAATAAAGAAAAGGGAATTCTTGTTATTATATTAGAGGAGCTAAATTCTCAATTTATAGATGCACAATACAACACTTAAAATATAATAAAAGGAAGCTAGGAAAACTAGGAAACTAATTATGTTATAATAATGATAATAAAGACACAATATTCTCCTAATAATGTCTCTTTAACACATATATTAAAACAACAACCTCGCCCAACCGCCACCAAAGCACTTTCACTTTAATGGTTGAGTCTGAAGAAAAGTATATTTATAAGGAGTGCCGACTTTGACGTCTTGTTTCGATCAGTATCAATTTAAGTAATACTATAAGACTTGATCATCTGAAATCAGAGATAAAGCACAAAATGGAAAACAAAGTTGCTAATGTTGATGTAAATGTATCCATAAAAAAAATGTTGATGTAAATGTGGTGATGTGTGATGTAGAACATGGAAGGGGTTCATGTAAATTTCCCCCCAAAAAAGTTTAGATCATTGGATTGTTAGTTGAATACTTGTATAACATTGATTAAAGTGGGGATAAATACCAAGTGAAACCTTTATTTTATATGAGTGACAGAGAAACAAAGAAATAGACTGGTCTTTCTGAACTATTCCTAGCTGGAGGCTCCTGGAAATCTTTTTTTTTTTAATTTCTTTTTTTGTTCTTCATTCTCATTTAATATAAAAAATTTTCTGTCTTTCCAGCCACACAAATGCCACTATGGATCTTGTCCTCCATGTCGGCTGGTGTGTGAAGAGAAGCTTCCATGCGGCCATGCCTGTATAAAGAGGTTTGATTGCAACCCTGGCTTTTTTACATATCTTGGCATGTCATATAATTTCTATTTGCTCAGTTTAGACTTGAATTACGTCCAGGTGCCATGGTCCAACACCTCCTCCCATGCCAGAGTTCACCCTGAAACCAAAGAAAAAGAAATTTAATAAACAGAGCCAGGGTACACCTGGATCAACATGCCCCCCATGTCAAGAAATCGTATTGAAATCATGCCTTGGTGAACACATGGGATCAGAGAGATCGGTTTGTTTATTTCTCTTGCTTGTTTGATGATATAATCATAGGTTTGCATATATTTTGTGAAATCATAACATGCATCTTGATGTCTTTTCAGATGCTGTGCTCTGATAAATCAAGGTTTTCCTGTGGGAACTTTTGTGGGAACCTTCTTCAGTGTGGAAACCATTATTGTACGAAACAATGCCATGTTTTGATGAGTATATTGTCCGTCCTGCCTATATCAGAAAGCAGTGAGAACTATTCCAGTCGAACTATCACCCTCACAAAAACTGAAAGGCAAAAGCTTACTGAGCCATGTGAAGAATGCTTACTTCCTTGTCAAAAGGTCTTTATTTTGTTCTCGTCATCTACTATTTTCTTGCCATCTTTATCTTTTTAGTTTTTACCAATTTTTTTGCTTTGATATTTAAGAATACTAAGAGATATTACAAGTGTGTGTAACAGGTAGTTCCGTTTGTGGAATCACTGCCTATGACATGATTATACTGGAATTTTGAGTTGCTCATTGTTTATTTACTGTTAACAGGAGAGGGAGCCTGCATGCATACATCCTTGCCCATTGCCCTGTCATTCTGGTGATTGTGCCCCTTGCCGAGTGCTTATCAAACGATCTTGTCATTGTAGTTCTATGGTCCATGTTTTTGAGTGCACATACTTTAACAGTTTGTCAGACAACGATCAACAGAGGGCCCGCTCATGCGGTGGACCATGCCATAGGTAAATTAAAGATTATGGGTTATGGTTATGATTACATCATTGTAATGTTCTTCAATTATTCTCTTTCTGCATGGCATGCATTAGTATTATTGATTCCCAAAATCTAAAAGGTTTTGTACTAGAGGAAGAATGTGCATATCACCCAGTCCCCCAACGCACTCATTGAAGAGGTGCATAAGGTAATTATTTGATACTTTTTTTTTACTGAAATGGTAGGCAGACTACCCAAATTTCGTATTAGATAGGGGGCCCAAAAAGGGAGAATACAGATGCTTGTCCAGTAGAGACCGTAGCAGGTGAGCAACCTACTACTGGTATCTACCTCTCTAAAACCAATAATGTTCAATTACAAATGTCCACCTGATACAACAACCCTTTTTGCCACCACACAGAATCTTCCCCAGTCTTTTACAAATAAGATAATAGAGTTCCATGTGTTTTCCACATTCGGAATGCTCTCTTTGAACAGGACATGTAATTATTTGATATTGGATGAAGGATTATGTGGGAAAGGCAACATGTTAAAATTTATTAATTTATATTTATTTATTGTTTTGTTTTGGTGGTGGTTATGATATATTCTGGTGGTGGTTGGGAGTGGGGGGTGGGGCCTTAAAAATCTGAAGAGGTAATTGAAACCAAGTTACAATTCTACAATTTGCTTTTATTCCCATTGCCACTTATTAGTATCTAGGCCAACTAAAATGAGATTATCTCTGGCTATATCTAGCTTAATAAGTACTTCTGATGCTAACAACTTGACCCTTGCACTAAAGACAATTTTGATTTTAATATATTCCCAGTTAACTTAGCAACTTAGGTATGATTAGCCTAACACTGATCATGCTTTAGACATGCACATGCATACCAATATGATCCTTTTTGGTTCATAGGCCAACACCTATGGTACACCAGCTCTCAAACCAATTTATATTGATATACTGTTGTGAGGCATGTGTCTCATGTCAATTTTTTGTGAAATTGCACGTAACTAGACATATTTGAAATTTTGAATTGTTTGCATGGTTGGCAATCACAGTGTAAGTAGTTGCATCTTGCCTTCATAGGTCATTGATAGTCACTCATCAATGATTTTAAAGTCTCTTGTTTCATTCTGCAGAAAGTTAAGAAACTGCCCTCATTTGTGCTCAGAGATATGCCATCCTGATCATTGCCCCTCTTCTGATAAGTGCTTAAAGAAGGTAATGTTCTATTATTTATTGTTTTTTATTTTCTGAGAATTAATTAATCAGACCATGCATCACTAAGGATGATATTGTTTTTTTTTTCCATCATTGTAAAAGAAATGCAGAAGTAAACAAGCATGATAGGGTGAAAGCTATAGCGTAACTATGAGTGTCAAATTAAATGGATTAACCAGATGGTTAAAAAAACCACCCCATGAAATCACATATATCCCCATGAATCGTGGTCCCTCTTTTTTCTCTACATGATTTCCCCTTTCTAGTGGGATTTTTTTTATGGACCATTTTCTTAGCATATGATTGGATGCACCCAAATTGTATGGTGATTACAAAGTGACCTCATATTGAGAGAGGGTATTGTGTCCGCACCATACCACCACTCTATATACATATATACATACGTATATATTAAACACATGCAATATGATGTATGCCATGCTTATATAGAAAAAAAAAGTGATTAATTAAATGTATAATATAATTCACAATCGTCACATGACGATTGGCCAGATGCCTACTTGTTAGTTGCACATAACCTTTGCCAGTCAAGAAAAATGATAGCCACATATAATGGGTGAAGTTTGGATACTTATGATGAGAGCCTTCATGATCTTAGTGTGAATCTTTACATGAAAATAATAAATGGTTACTGTGTAAAATTTCTGTTTTATGCGCATTTTTTTAATCAACTCATTTCTTTTATGAACAAAAATCCTGGAAGGTCACTGTTCGTTGTCCATGTCACCATTTGAAAAATGAGTGGCTTTGTAAAGATGTTCAAGATGCCTACCGCAGAACTGGTCGTGATCCTAAAGATATCTTAAAAAGCCAGTTTGGGATTGGTCTTCTTCCATGCAATTTAGAATGCACTAGTAGACAGAAAGTTGTCGAATCAGAGTTACAATCGCGCAAACCAAAAGTTGAGGTAACTGTTATTTGGATTTTTTTTTTAATACAGAAGTGTTCTTTTACTTCTGTTAGATCTTATGTTATCATGATCTAAAGTTGCATTGAATATGTGATGAATATCTTTGTACTTCTCGTTTCTCTCTCCTGCAGTTGTATATTTAGTTTAAATATCATCTTCCCTTTGGCTCTGCATAAAATTTTGATGCTTCTGCGATAAACACATTTTTACTGTTTAGGTATATTTTTGAACCAGATGGGCAGTCTTTATGATGTGTTATTGAATATTTTACTGATTTTAGGCACATATGCAGAAACTTTATAGAGTTTATCTTGGAGCCTGTGTAAACGTTATGACATGTAACAATTGCTCAATTCCAATTTTTTACTTTCAATTTTACAGTCGTCCATGGGGATGAAAATCTCGAAAGGATCTAGTTAGTTTTTACGCAGATTTATAACATTAACAGTCATGATTCCCTTACCAAGATCTGATCTGCATTATTTGATTTGTTGTTGCCTCTTCACTCATAGATTATATCTGACCTGTCTTCAGTTCAAAGTTCTTTTATATCATTGTTATCTATCCGCATCCGTAATATCTATCTGGTGCAATATTAATGTGTCATCAATCATATCCATCTCCATCAGCTCAATATAACTCTGCTCAACTCATACATTTCAAACTACGATACATGATTATTTCTACATGGTCAACAACCATGTGTCGGATTTCCCATGCATGAACACATATACTAACCAGGTGTTCCTTGGACGTGACAAGTCGTATTGTATTGTATACTTTTTGGAGGGTAGGCAGGGTTGGGTCGTCCGGGGCCTGCCCCGAGGTATGGAATCTAGGCAAACCTGATCCTAACCCAACCTCAGATATGGATTTTCATTTGGCTCACCATTGCACCATCAATTATACTCAGTCTTACTTCTGTCTCACTTCTGTCTCAAGGTCAATATATATGATCAGTTTTGCTTTGACCATCGATATGCCCACAAGACCAACGGTTGAGAATTGCTAACTGTTTGATAGGTGCTTTAAGAGAATCCTGTGGTGTTCCGTGGTGGAATTTTTCAGATGGTCTTTGGAGGGATAGTTGAAGAGGTTGAACATTGGGGGGTGGGGGTGGAGGGGATCAAGGTTGATGGTCAGGATTCAGAGATCTGACGGTGAGAGATACTCTTGATGATTGAATAATCCACCTATCCTGGTTGGAAGTTGGAGATGGAGATGGGTGATGGAGAGGTCCTGATCTGTGGTGTTTGTGGGAGGACCTCAATGATATGAGGTCTGTTTTTGTAGGAGAGAATGAAGAAGAGTTTTGGAAGGAGAAAGGGACGATGGTTTTCTTGAGTTTTAATTTGGTCACTTTCTAGTGCCATGAGTTTAGACCTCGAAAGCACGGACACGACTGGAGGGGTCCCGTACCCGTGTCCGACATGGACACGGCGGGGACACGGCATGGACACGTGTCGGACAAGCCTCCAGCAGTGTCTGCTGAAATGGGCTGCATTTTTGGTCCGGACACGGCCCAGGACACGCCGGGGACACGGCACAAGACACGGCCCAGCCCAGTTTCAGCCCAAAAAGGAAAAAAAAAATCCGACTACCTCTCGGCCGCTTCTTCTTCAGTCTTTGCTGCTGCTTCTTCAGTATCTGCTGCTGCTGCTGCTGCTGCTGCTGCTTCTTTTCTGCTGCTTCTTCTTCTTTTTCTTTCTGCTTCTGCTTCTTCTTCTTTCTTCTTCTGCTTCGTCTTCTTCTTCTTCTTCTGCTTCGTCTTCTTCTTCTGCTTCTTCTGTTTTGTTTTTTACAGAGAGGGGAGGCGAGGAGGGGAAGAGTGGAGGCGGACTTGAAATGAGATTTCAATATGTTTTGTTTCCTTTTTTATAATTTTATATTTATTCTTATTTTTAGGGTGGAATAAATTGTCATGTTTATTTTTTTGCACCCACACATCACGGTCATTTTTCAGTCCTAAATTCAGTATACAATTGTTTTGAATTTTATAAAAACATGTACTTCATCTCATCTATAAGATACATGTTTTCATATAAAAGGAAATATATATACTCCACTGAATTGTAGATATAACATAGAATATTTTAATGTTTGTATATCATGTTTTGTAGATATAACATGGAGCTTTTTAGAACATTGACCCAAACCCATTTAAAACAGCCCACAAGTTACCAAACTATTTAAAATGACCCAAAACAATCCATTTAAAACATGGTGGTGTATGAAAAACATTTAACTTCATATGGATATGCAATATATATTTATTATATTAATTTATTTGTTGCCGTGTCCTAGCCGTATCCGTATCCTATTTTTTAAAAATTGCCATGTCGCCATGTCCGTGTCACCGTGTCCCCGTATCCCGTGTCCGTGTCCGTGCTTCATAGGTTTAGACTGTTCTTGGGTGAAGGGTTTGGGTTTTAGTTATCTAGATGGGGTGATTTTTGGGTGAGATTTTGGAATTATTGAGCAGATGGCCTGCCTCTCTGGTTTTTAACATGTCCCTGAGCACAGCTAGAACGAAGACCAAGGTTTCGACAATCGAGCCAGAGCACTAGCCTGACCAAACCTGAGGTTGTGGGCTCGGGTAGCCACAGTTATGTGCACCCCCTAGTGCTTTTGGATTCCATCATCACACACCACCTAATTTCTATTTATATGAACCCTGCACGCCTTATGTGATCTTCTGTGACAAAAATATGTGACACACACCTACAATATGTGTTAATAGCATTAGCATTATATAGAATTGTCGACATATTTTTATCCATTTCCTTAAATATTAGAGTGCTGATCATACCCAGATGGCTGGCGTTCATGACATGTTTGTACCCATATCTGGGGCATCATAAGCATTGAAAGGAGGAAACTGTTCTTGCAAAGTTCATTTTTCCATAAAATGATGATGTTTTTCTCATCATGCATGCCTGTCTTCATTCAATTTTTCTTCTCTTTCAAGATGCTTAAAGTTGCCTGAGTTATATTATGGTACAATGCAATCTGTGTAAAGGCATTCTTTAATATTCAATGACTACTATCTTTTGAGTTTGATCTTCCAGTGAGGTGAATTTTCAATCTCTTTTATTTTTTTATTATGGGTTCCTTCTAGGCTGAAATTAGTGAGTTCCTTATAAATGGATAATGTCACAGGCACATTATATGTACACAATTTGTAAACAACCATTTCCTCTTGTCAGTGACTACAAGCAAATGGGTTCAGAATTTTGTCAATGCAGCCATCATTTCTTTACAATGTTCATCTGCTATCATGTGCATACCTTTTTGCTTTAGAATTGTGTTCTTAAACTACACCTTTGGCTGAGTGGTGTATTTTTCTCCCCTATTCTTTGGAAGACTCCCCCGACATTGGACGTTGGCCATGCGACCAAGCGTAGGAAGAGACGAGAAAGGATACAAGAACACAAGCAAATATCAAAACTGCAGGTAAGTGCAATTCATGGGTATGTTCTTAACTGATTGCGGTACCGTGAAATTCCAACATCAGTTATTGTCTTGTATTGTCATGCAGGCAATCCAGGCAATCATGTGGAAATGCCTTGTATGCGTTACTGTATTTGTGATTTTGGTTGCGATTGCTTACTACGGCTACAAAGGTCTCTTCTTGCTGTCTGATTGGATGAATGAGGCCGAGAGGAGGAGATTAAACAAACTGCACCCAAGAATATAATTATTTTATTAAAGAGCTTTGGAAATGTCAGCCAGCACCCTCTCTCCCTAAAGAATAACTAAGGATCAAATCATGGGGGCACCCATCTTCAAAAAAAGGTGATGAATTAATTTTGTCTACTAAAATATTGTTATGAAGTGTGTATGGATTCTGATTGATGATTCTTTCCTTGTGTTTGATAGTTAATAAATTCAAACAAGCTGTATTGAGATCTATTTGTGAAAATGCAGTCTATTTTGAAAGGTATGGTACAACACTTTTTTTTATAAAATGTTAGGGACAGTTTGTTCATGTGGTCTTTTTGTAGTCTCCAATATATTTTGATTTTTTAAAAAAATATCTAATAAAATATATACCTTTACAAGATATAAAATATATGATTGAATGAATTAAATGTATATATATTTTCCAACTCTATATTGGATTAGGCGAAGGTGGTGATTGTATGTGAGAATTTTACTGTCCATTCCAATTCCAAGATGGTAGACTCGTTTATTCTAAATTATGGTCCACTAAAGGACATGGTTACTCATGTTAAGAGACTCCCCCGTTTGGAACAAGGATAGATTTTATTCTAGGGTATAAATTTATCCACGCATAAGTGAGTATAAATAAGGATAAAGTGATTTTGTGTTTGGTTGTATTTTGAATTATTCTGGTTGGTAAACGTAAGAATAAATATTTTATTGTTTGGGTAAAAGGTGAATAAAGTATGTGTAAGGATTTATAAAAGGTAAAAAAGTAATGATAATTGATTTGGCAGGTGATTTATAAGAGGTGATGACAGTTGATTTGACAGTGAGCCCACATATTCTTTAGGTAGAATAACCTAGGATAACTTTTATTCTAGGGGTTGATTGGAATACGTATACCACTATATCAGGGTTTAGTCTGGCATAATTTATCTGGGGTTATCCGGGGTAAACAAACACCTTAAAATACTTATCTGGGGTTATCCAGGGGGGTTATACCAATTCCAAACGAGGGCTTTTAAGCCTCCCGTTTGGATATAGGATAGGCTACAGAATAATTTGGAATAAAACAAAATGAGTAACAATAATGATTTTTGGACCCCAATTCATATGCCCCATCTAAAGCCCCATGAGGTGGCAAAGATAAAATATCTAAATTACCCTTCATTTTCAAATTGTATTTTCATATTGTAACCGATCCCACAATTAATAGCCCACAATCAATGGGAGGTGGTTATGATATGTTTTTCTTTCTTTTTTGAAAATAAACAATCAATTTAAAGAAACAAACAGAAAACCCTTACGATCTGTTTCGTCTATACATATTGTTTTTTCCATGATCTGTTGTTTCTTCTCTTTTTTTCGAAAACAATCATACCAATCGAAAGAGATTGTGATCACGAAACACATATTGATTCATCAATTTTACAAAAATAGAAAATTTAATCCGATTGCAGTTTTTGCGAGGATTTCGATTGCAACCTTTTTTATCTTGTGTTCGGTTCGTGGAGCAAACATTGGCGATCCATTCAGGTATCTTGAATCTGTATCTGTTAATTCAAATCCAGAGAAAACTGTATCTGAATTTGAATCCCAGCCCATTCTTTAAAGGTATTTGTTAATTCAAATCTAGATACATCTGTACTGAATTTGAATACCAGCCCATTCTTTAAAGGTATTTGTTAATTCAAATCCAGATACACCTGCATTTGAATTTGAATCCCAGCCCATTCTTTGAAGGTATTTATTAATTCAAATCCAGATACACCTGTATCTGAATTTGAATCCCAGCCCATTCTTTGAAGGTATTTGTTAATTCAAATCTAGATACACCTGTATCTGAATTTGAATCCTAGCCCATTCTTTGAAGGTATTTGTTAATTCAAAACCAGATACACCTGTATCTGAATTTGAATCTCACCCATTCTCTGAAGGTATTTGTTAATTCAAACCTAGAGACATGTATCTGAATTTGAATTCCAACTCATTTTTTGAAGGTATTTGTTCATTCAAATCCAGATACAGTTGTATCTGAATTTGAATTCCAGCCCTTTTTTTTTAAGGTATTTGTTAATTCAAATCCTGTATTTAAATTTGAATTCCAATTCTATTTTTATGGGAAGAAATCTGTCATTTTTCGTTCATATAGTTTCACCAAAATCAAAACCCTAAAATTCAAAATTTTTAGAAATATGTTAGGTCAGAGAGAGGATTTCATGATGCCACCTTTTGTGGGATTCAGTTATGAGGTTTAATTTAAATATTAGTTAGTTAGAATTTATTTTTAAAATTAAAAGAAGGGTAGTCTTGTCATTGTCATTTTGGTAGTTAGAAAAAGTCAAATAGGGATCCAATAGGAGAGTGCCACCTATTGGGGCTTACAAATAGGGCTTAATTTATGGGCCTAGGTAGCAGCACCCAATGAGTAATTTTTGGTGTTTGGATACAGTGAATACCTTGAGATAATCTATGTTAGAATAAATTGGTCTAAAGTGGTACATGGACTACAGTCAATCTTTGGAATTAAAGTTATTCCACCTAAAGAATATGTGGGCCATATTATTAAATCAATTGTCATTACCTCTTATAAATTATATGTTAAATCAACTATCATCATTTTTTTTTCTTTTATAAATCTTTATCTACACTTTATTCACATTTTATTTGAACAATAAATTTTTTATTATTACGTTTTCCACAAAAAATAATTTAAAACACAATCAAATACAAAATCATTTGTTTCACTACTATATCCACTTATGATGGTATAACTATATATCTTAAAATAAACTTTATTATGTATCCAAACACGGGCTTAAGAGAAATGAAAAAAATATAAAGAAAATGTCATTTTAGTAATGTCGTGTTATTCTCTTAAGGGCCCGTTTGGATAGAGGCATAAGCTATTCTGGGGTTTATACATATTCTAAGAATTGTTGACTTTATCAATGGAATAAGAGATTTTGTGTTTGGTTGTGTTTTCTGTTATTCTCATAGGGAAACGTAATAATAAAGGTTGAGGTGTTTGGTTGATGAAGAATAAGATGTGAATAAGGTGTAAAAAGTTGATTTGATATGTGGGTTCAATTGATGTATAAGAGGTGATGACATGTGATTTGATGTGATAATATATGATTTGATAGGTGGGTTTCCTTATTCAAGTGGAGGAATAACACAATTCCATGGGTGGACTTGGAATACAAATACCAGCTTATTCTCTCCTTATTCCGCATAGTTATACTCCCTTATTCCGCCTACCCAAACACCTATTTCACTCCTATTCCACCCCTATTTCACTCCTATTCCACCCTAATTCCACTACCCAAACGGCCCCTTACAAAACGCGGAACAAACTTGTGTACTCCAGGAAAGGGACTTCTTTCCGTGAAAGATACACATCACATAGCACTACAGGAAATTCATTCTTGGAGGATACTCTATGATGATATAGTGGTCAACATTGTACATCTTAATAAAGGAGTCCACTCCTTCCCTTTCAGATTAGACTAAGATGATCGTCATCCAATGTTGGATAATGTATTGAAGTATATATACTTCACATTTTATAAAAATAAATACTTTATTAGATGGATTATATGAGTTTTTAAAGAATGAAAACACGGGTGGACTGTAATTTAAACTGTAAAATGGATTGAGTGTAATATTTTTCATTTGTCTTATACAAAGTATATAGGACCAGTTATCACGAGCCAATAACAGATTTTGGGAACAATTCTACTAAGAAAAATGATATATCCAACCCCGTTTGCAGTAGCTCTCAACTGTTTTGATTTTCTTAAAATATTCTCTTCTAATAAAATATATATATATATATATATATATATATATTGTGAAAAGCAAAATATATATATCTAAACCAAACCAATATTTTTTTTTCTAAAAAAAATTAAAATTTTTATACACTGTGTCAGTAATATATATACTATAGTTATAAAATTGATTAAATTGCATCAACGATTGTCCCACACAACCAGTCCATTTGATTTTTTCACCAAATGATGAGTCTCGTCGTCGGCGAGAATCCAAAATGGGTCCTAGGAAAAGGTGTCCCATACACATCACACCATTTCGTGGCCCTGGGTGATGCATAACATGATGATAAATAGAATTTTTTTTGTTGGCTCTAAGCAATAACACCATATCTCACCCACCTAAATCTTTACTTTTTAAAATTAATACAATATATGAAAGAAGTTATAATTAATAATGTGTTTAGTACAGCTGGGAGGACGGTGAGGCAGTGAAGTTGACTAATAATAATGAGAATGCAATGTAAACTGTGTACACATAAATTATTGGAGGTCATAACAACATAATAAATGTTACCGAAACCGTTACGTACACTAAAAACAAAGATGGATGCACTAAAAATAGACGGTGCAGTTCACATTGAAAAAATGTTCATGATTTTTTATACCACATATTTCGCCTTCCATCAGAATTCGAAGCAGAAAAAAATGTGGCCGAAACAATTAAAAGAAGAATAATTGTTGGCCGGGAATCCTATGAAACACTGAATTGTATATTAGCTTCACTTGAGGTTTTTCTGCTAAATCAAATATTTAGTGGCTCATTTGATCATACAATTAAACCAAAATTAACTGATTTTATTCTTCTAATAAATAAAAAATGGAATGTTGGATGATTAGATTTTTTTAAACTGTGTTGTAAATTTTTTTAGTGTCATTAGGACTAGTGACCCATGCATACAATATATCGATATTTATAGGGAGTTTTTAAATAATAATTTTTTAAAAAAGAACTATGAAATGACCTAAAATTAGTTAAGAAAATGATCTTCTAATTAATTGGCACATTTCATCAATTGCAGATGATATAGAAGAACAAAAGTAAACCAATTGTTTATGAGAATGGTATTTTCTAAGTTAATTTTAAGGTCGTTTAGGTAATTATTTAAACAATACTTATTTTTTTTAAAATCTCCACAAGCATATGAAGTGTTTTTTGCATAACTGTCATGAATTTCACAATTTTTTGGATAGGCTTGGCCAGTTAATCAATACAACTCCCCCTATTTGGGCATTGGGCATTGAAATAGGTGAGGAATATGGTGGAATAAGGATGTAATGAAAAATCATTGTAAGGAATAAGTGGATACTGTATATTATAAGTTGATATTGATATTTTAGGTTTTTAAAAAATCATATTATATTAAATTATTTATCATCATCTCTATAAATAAGAGATCTATGTCAAATTATTTTTTTATTTTTTATAATTATTTATTCATATTTTATTAATAATTTATCGATGATCAATCAAACAATAAAAAACTTCATTATTACATTTCTTAATTAAAATAATTAAAAATATAACGAAACAGAAAATTACTTATTTCTTATCCTATCAAAATATTTATCTACCTCAAAATAACTTAATGATAACTGTGATTTGTATTTTTATCATGTATAAATTGTGAGCCCCACACGTTTTTTTTCTTCTAAAATTATGTGGATGGGTGAAGCGTGTTTTTTTGTCTCATCGAACTTTGATGTTGTTACTATCACTATATACTTTTTTATTTTTTTATTTTTGTTGAAGACTTGAGAAGAGAGAATTAGGGATACTTCATCATGGTGAGAAAAGAGAATATTATAATACTTCCAGAGTCAAAATCCATGTAAATTAGCATTGACCTAGACTCAAAAGTCATCAAACAGCTTAGGTTTTATTTTTTTATTTTATGTTATTTTGTTTTATTTTGGTAAAAATCATATAGCTTAATTGATAGATCAAAACATATTTCCATGTGTCTTCTTAATTCTTATGATCAAACTGTAATTGAAAATAAGGCCCCATTTAGATATGCGGTGCGGGGGTGGGAAAGTCAAAAAAAAGTTACTGCAGATCCAAACAGTTTTATCGTTTTTACAGTCGGATCACTTCACACGTCACTTGCAATTTGCAAACCAATTTTTTGGCATTTGAAAAAAACCCTCAAAACAATACTTATCCACCGTGAGGTTCTCACACCCCAAATAAACCCTCAAAAAAAAAATTTATAACCCAAAGATTATAAATACTTATTAAATATTTATCTAAAGGCTACTTCCTTTTAATAATTTACTTTGAAAAATTAACTTTTTAATATAAAAGTGTTTTTTATTTCATTTTTTATTGAATCTTATACTATCATGACCCATTACTTAAGAGGGAGTAACAGTTATGTAATTTGATACAGAGAAATTTTATTAAAAATAAAAAAACACACTGATAATTAAATTCATATGTGAAAGGGAAGTCTACCCTACAAGTTGGAGGAGCTTTAAGAATAGCTAGCTCTCCATAAGAATCTATTTTTAAACGCATAAAGTTTTTAGTTTATATATATATAATATAGTGAAGCGATTAGATGCGGTGAACGGTGGGTGCGGCCGCGACACGGGCTGTCCGATCACGGGTTCATCGCATCCGACGGTCAATGTAAATCGCATCCGACCGTCGGATGCGATGGACCCGTGATCGCTGCCGCACCCGTGATCGACGGCCCGTGATCGTCTCTCTCTCTCTCTCTCTCTCTCTCTCTCTATATATATATATATATATAGGGAGGTTATTGCGTGCGGCGAACGGCGGGTGCGGCAGCGATCACGGGCCGTCGATCACGGGTCCATTGCATCGGACGGTCGGGTGCGATTCACGTCGACCGTTGGATGCGATGGACCCGCGATCGAACGGCCCACGTCGCCACTGCACCCGCCGTTCGCCGTACGTAATAATTTTCATATAAGGGACTTTTATGGCTGCCTTCATGGTTAAGCTGGAAAGACTACCTTCACATAAAGTTTAGTTTGATATAAAATAATTAAGACTCATTTTCAAGATAATTCATGGATACTTGAGGGAAAAAGAGTTACGACGAGGAAATTTCTTTTGTTTTTTAATAATCACGCGATTATTCTAAACCCTCCTAGTCAACCACACAAGATTTAAAAATAAAATTCAAATTTCCTTTAATCACTTTTTGGAAAAAAATGTTTTTCTTTGAAATTATTAACAAATAGGCCGTGCTGCACTTGCTTTCTTCAATGGATTTAATGTTAAGGTATGTATGCCCAATCACTGAAGGGATCATCCATGTATCTTTGTGGGGGTGCAACTGATGCACAATAATCAATCATCTAATAATTATTTCTCAAAGTAAGAAAAACTACAAAAGCATGCACCCACCATGACTATTTCTCTGTAGAATTGGTCAATATTCAATTGCCAAATCAAAGTTTGTTCTGACCATCTGTTTCTCATCCAAAATCTTGTCAAATAAATCCAACACCATCACCATCTTTTAACAGGGACTGTACTTTTTTTTTGACAATGGTAGACCAAAGCTATCCCGATTGTATTAATCGATAAACTTTGGGCTGAAAGGGGTACAAGGAAGTGAAGAACAAAACAACATAGATAAGGGAAAAGAGAGCGTACAAAGGAAAAACCCGGGTTACATGTGAAGTCGAAGAGAGTTCAACTCCTTCAAGTAACCCCGTTGTCCTGTTTCTCATGCCATGATCCATATGTCATCCCGCTTGATGACCACTCTCTTAGCACCCCCAAGGATCGTGCCCCATTCGCATGCGAGCCCAACGAAAGATTCCCATAAGTTCTCGAAGTAAAACCGTTGCCACGAAATATGACCGCATTGCGAGTTGTCCAGATGGCCCACAAACCCGCCGGTATGAGAACAGGGACTGTACTTGAAAAAGAATTTGGAACAAATTTTTCTTTTGAAAATACTGAATATACGTGAGTTAAATTTTATAACTGAATAATATGATTGCAATCACATGATATGTTCAGCACTATGTGCATTTCATAGTCTCATTGATTTTTTTAAAAAAAATACACAGTTGTATATTTAATACATACTATTATAAAAAATAAAATATACTCCAAAATACATTAGCATACATTTTTTCTTTGATTTTTACACAATGTAATAATATAGTATATACAGCCTTATCGCATATCGTAGAATATAAGTGGTTAAGGGATGCTTCTAGACTATAGACATGTCTGTAAAACGGACGATTATATCAACACTCAAAAACATAACATCTTAAAGCTACCTAAAACGCTGCCTCAGTCACAAAAACACACTCACCAACTTGCCATTCAAAATGTCCCCAACCCCCCTTCCAGAAGGTCGTGCAATCGATTCCTGCAATTGATTTTTATAGTCTTTTGACCCACTGTCTGTTCAGATTTTTTATGTCCAAGTTTCAGCTCGTTAAATCTGTATGTGATGATATGCTCTGGATAATACCCAAAAATAATAATAATAAAAAACCACTCAAAATAAAAATAACAAAATTTTGTATGTTGGTGTTCGCAACTCTCCGCTTATACACTACACAAGCACATGAAATTTTTTTTTTAGCAAAAACTAATTCAAGATAAATATTAAATCAAAAAGAATTTCAATCATCAATCTCTTTCGTATCAAATTCACTGTATGAAAGAAAAAAAAATTCAATCAATCCGAACCTAAAGAGATGTTACTAGAGATGCTCCCATGACTATCCTCGCACAACGACATCGCCCTCTCGAGATTCGCGACGACATCCGCCATGCTCGGCCTGTCCTTCCCCTCCAAACTCACGCAATGCAAAGCCACATACGCCACCAGCTCCACCGCCTCCGCCTCACTCGGCCCAGGCGGGCCGACCCGCGGGTCCAAGACCCTCCCCACCTCCCCCTCTCCGATCCTCGGCACCGCATAATCAACCAAACTCATCGCCCCCGCCTCGCCCTCCTTAAATATGGCGCGCCTCCCCGTCAGCACCTCAAGCAATACTACCCCGAACCCATACACGTCGCTCTTCGCCGTCAAGTGGTGCAGCCCGTAGTACTCCGGGTCCATGTACCCGACCGTCCCCGCCGCCTTCATCGAGAGGTTTTCCCCCTCCAAAGACAACCCGAAGTCGGACACCCTCGCCGTCCAATTCGAATCAAGTAGTATGTTCGAAGACTTGATGTCGCGGTGGATGATCGGCGGCACCGCGTAGTTGTGCAGGTACTCGATCCCCCGCGCCGCGTCGAGGCAGACTCTGATCCTGGTCTTCCATGATTCAAGCTTCCCATTCGAGTTGTGGAGGTGGTTGTAGAGCGCGCCGTTCTTCATGTACTCGTAGACGAGGAGACGCTCCTCCTCTTCTTCGCAGAACCCGACGAGCCCCACCAAGTGCTTGTGGTGGAGGCGCGAGAGGAAGGCGAGCTCGGACTGGAAGGCGTTCTCCTTCTCTTGGAGTCTCTTCGTCGTCCTCTCGCCCCGCTTGATCGCCACCTCCCGCCCGTCCTCCAGCTTCCCCTTGTACACCGTCCCGAAGCTCCCCGCGCCGATGCGGTTCTCCGGAGAGAAGTTCTCCGTTGCTTTTGCGAGCTCCGCGAACGTGAACTCCTCCGCGACGCGGTCCGGGTGGGATGTGCCGCTCCTCTGCCGCCGCATCGCTCGCGAGCTCTGGCGGTGGAAGATGGAGGAGCGCGACCGGGACCGGGAGTTGGAAGGGGAGCCACCGATGGGGGGCATGGCCTGGTCGGACGTTGCGGCGGAGGCTGGAGCGGCGATGGTTGGTTGGACTGAATTGTGTATCTTCTTCTGCGCGCACACCCCGGTCCATAGACAGTAGACGATGGAGCAGAGTCCGAGGGCCGCCCCGACCGAACCCACGATCGCGAACGCGACCAATGCTTTGCTTGGCTTCCGATGCGACGAAGATGGAGACGACGGCGATGGCGGAGATGGCGGTGGAGCTTCGTCGCAACGTTGACAGATGAATCTGGAGCCCGTGCAGAGGCTTTGCGAGTCGGGGAAGATACCGCAACCGCCGCACGACGAAGCGTTTGAAACGCATTCGCCCGGAATTATCTTCGGCAGTGGCAGAAAAACCGCGTTTGAAACGTCCCAACATATCACTGAAAGATTGGCTGTCACTACTCCGCAAACGCGATTCGCACCCGAGACGATCGATTCGAAGGAAGTCTCATTCAAAGCGATGTTGAATCGAAATCGACCCCCCCAACACACGACGGTTCCGTTGGACCTCCGCAAAGCGCAGCTGTGATTCGCCCCCAACGCGAGCCGCGAAAGCTCGAACGCCGGAGCCGAAGGTGCGTTTGATTGGCCCGATTCGTTGTTGCCCTTGCAAATGATCAGCCCCGATAGGCGATCGACGCCGCAGACGTGCGAGTCCCCGGCGACCAGTTCCGAAACGGAGACATTCGCGAACTCTCTCTCGATCGATCCCCCGATTTCGCCCCCCCAGCACTTGACGGAGTTGTTGCTGATGGTGACCCCGCACGAGAACCCCCGGCCGGAGGTGATCGACCGGAACGTCCCCGACCGGACGACGGAGGGGAAGAGACCCGCCTGACCCCTCCAGCAGTGGACGACGCCCGACCCGGTGTTCTCGATCGCGCACACGTGGTCGTCTCCGACCGCCGGGTCCCTCAATCCGACGGCGGCGGAGGAGGAGGAGTTCGCGTTGTAGATCCGCTTCGGAGCGTAGGTGGTGGAGCTCCAGCAGAGGAGGCTGAGGCCGCCGGACCTGACGCCGCAGAAGAAGTTCCGGCCGCCGGAGAGGGAGTCGAAGGGGACGGCGGGGAGGATGGGAGTGCTACCACCGGGAGAGCATGAGATGGTCTGGGAGGAGTTTCCGGCGGAGATGCCGCAGACGGTGTTGGTGCCGGAGACGACGGCGAGGGTGGAGGCGGAGCCGAGGGCGTCGGCGGAGGAGAAGAGGAGGAGGAGGAGGAGGAGAGAGGCGGAGGCGGCGGCGGGGTTAGGAGGCATTTGGCGGCGGTGAGGAGGGGTTTCGGTGAGTGAGTTGCATTTGTGGAAGTTGAGTTGCGTGAGAACGCGTTTGTTGACTGATCAACCCTGGCAACTTCGCGGACTCTTTTTGGTAGAGAAAGCTGAAAGGCCGTTTTGTCATTCTGAATATAGGCCCCCTAAAAGATTGGGAATATCTATATAGACCCTGATTTTTATTCTGGTTGAACATATAGCCACCTGAGTTGAATTATCATATATTTCGAAAGAATATTTGTGGGATGTTACATGACTCAACGATAGCTTAAAAATATATATTCATGTAACCCCCAGATATTTTAAAAAAATTTAAAAAGATCCTTGCAAATGACCAAAATACCTTTGTGTATGCAACCAGTAAATCAGTCTTCTTCTTGGTCCTCATTTCGACCATTGGGGGGTCATGGAGGACTGTAGAGGAGAGGATTCAATTTGTTTTGATGAAAAAATAGACTAATTTGGATAAAAATGACGAATAATATGGGGTGAAATCGGTTAATGATCGGGGGTGGATCAACTAAAGCTATAAAATAAGGGGGTTTTTGGAAAAATGAGGGATCGATGATGTATATTCGTAATATTTGAGGGGGCTATGTGCATTTTTCCCCATATAGTATTTATAAAATTGAAGAAAAAGTAGAGCTGGTCTATTAGTACCAACCCAAACTCTCTCCCCCCCAACCAACTTTCCCCACAAACCTCACTTAATAATAAACCCAAACCCACCACCATATAAAAACTAATCTACAACCCTTCTCATCCCACACCCTCCTCCCCCATTTCACCCAAAAAAACATAAATCCCTCTTCTCTCCCTCCCTCTCCTCTCTTCTCACAGTTCAAGCTACCACCGCCCATTATCCCCGTGCACTGCCGGTCATCCGTTAGGAGCTGTATCATCATCCCCACAAACCATATTGTGAGTAAACTATCACTCTTTCTTCTTGAATAATTAAAACATCAATGTTATTATTCATATCTTGTTTTTAGGGTTTAGGAAAACTAAAGTGTGAATTGAATGTCATGTAATTCTCAAAAAAAGGGTTTTGGATAGTAATTAGGGTTTTTCATAGAAATCAATGGTTTACATTGAATTTGTTTGTGTTTAGGGTTCAATATATTGACTGAAAATTTGTTTATTCCATAAAAATAAAGTTTTTGGCTTTTCTTAGATGCCTAGGGTTATGTTTGAATTTGTTTGCATTCAAGGTTCAATATGATGAGACAACAAGATATGACATACTTAATACAAATGTGTGGGCTACAAATGAGGATAAAGATAATTTTTTAGAGACATCTACTACAATCATGTGATTTATGGGCTGCAAATGAGACTAAATATAATTTTCTAGAGACATCTCAGGCCCTTGGTGTGAATAATGATGAAAACATTTATATCATAAAAATATTAATAACAATATCTAAATTCAAGGCCGGATGACCCTCCAAAGACACTCAAGAAAAAAGAAATGAGCAAATTAAGAACATATTAAACAACTGGTCAAAAGATAAAGGTATGAAATGATGCACATCATATACACCTCTAGAGGCATAAGGGATTTTGGAATGACCCTGCAGAATAGATTAATATAATAGAAAAGGAAAATGAGTAAATAAATAAAATGAATAGTTAATAATAATATATGGTTTAATGTCCATAAGATGGTTTAAATGCCAGATGTTCTCATTATAAGAAGATTGAAGGGGAAAAGTTGTAAAATAAAGTAACCAAATGTGATTCTTACCCAAGAACATGAAAACCCCCATCATATACAATTTGAGATATTAAACCCATCAATCCCACACTCTCTCCACCATATACCAAATCAATCTTCCTATATAAATGTCTGCTCACTTCCCATGTCATATCAATTCATTTTTGGATGACCATACACTTGGTGGTGGATGGGATTTCTAAACTTCTGTTTTGCATATTTAATTTTTTTTTTTGTTGAGATGCTGAAAAAGTATCAACATATGGTGGTGGACACATTGAAACACCACCTTCCTACCCCAGCATAGAGCAAGCGACCCCACATGTCTTAGTTAAAAGGGCATTGAATTAGGAGCCAACCAATGAACTGCTCTACACCATCACAAGTCACCCATGACATTTAATCCTCCTCTATCTAGTATTTTTTTTTATGTCTAAAAATAAAGCACTTTTTTTTATTTTTTGGGTGATGTCAAATAACACTTTGACTATATCAGTGTATATCAACATCAATGACAATGCAAATTATATGTTAATAAATTGTTGTGTTTGTCAATACTGCATGTTTTTTTTCTTTCATCAACATCTTTTTCCTTTTTATTTAATAGCACAAGAAAGAACACCAATGTTAAGTCCTTGTAATCGTGGTAGTGAGTTCTGATTAGTGAACAATTTCTTATTTGCAGTATGGCTCCCAAGAAACGCATTCCTCAAACAGCCTCCAACCACAGATGTAGATCCGAGAGGTTGGTGAAAGAGGCTCCGTCAACCTCAGTGGTTCCATATGTCGAGGAGGACGTTGTGGACGATCCATCAAGCCAGTCCGAGGAAGAGATTGAGAAGGTGGCAGAGAGACATTCACCGACAGTTGTAGACTCAGACATAGAAGATGACAGTGTGCATTGCCGTGTATTTGTCTGTTAACAACATTCACATATTTTGATTTTTGAACAACGTGTAGTTGTCAATGATGTATTATATTTTATCTTTTAAACAATGTGTAGTTGTCAAAAAGCTATTAATGTGGATGTGTTGAATATGTAATTAGGATATGTGAATGTTGAATATCGAAAACTGTTATGTTACTTTTAAAAGATTGCATTTGGAAAAGTGTTGGATGACACACCTTAGGTCACATTAGACTCCCCAGTATGACATAGTTTGTGTCAAACCGAACACATTTTCATGATTCAAGGTGTGTCACGCCGGTTTTAAAATAATGTAGTTGAAAAGTGTTGTGTGACACACCTTGGGTCACACTACACCCCCTAGTATGACTATGTTTGTGTCAAACTGAATAATTTTTCGTGATTGAAGATGTGTCGCGTCAGTTTTAAAAAAGTGTAGTTGAAAAGTACTGTGTGACACACCTTGGGTCACAGTGGACACCCCAGTATGACTAGGTTTGTGTCAAACCGAACAACTTTCAGTGACTCAAGGTGTGTCGCGCCAGTTTTAAAATAGTACTGTATGTGAAAAGTGTTATGTGACACACCTTGAGTCACAGTGGACACCCCAGTATAACTAAGTTTGTGTTAAACCGAACAACTTTTAGTGACCCAAGGTGTGTCGCGTCAGTTTTAAATAGTGTAGGTGAAAAGGGTTATGTGACACACCTTGGGTCACAGTGGACACTCCAGTATGAATTGTAGAGGTGGGGAGAAAACTTTTGTTAGAAAAGGTTGGTGGGATAGACTGGTTGGGGGGGTCAATGCCTTAAATAAAAACTAATTTTAGATGTTCTAAATTTTAATTAGGTTGGGGGGAAAAGATTATTGGTGGGTGGTAATAGACGGGCTCGAAAAAGTATTCCACTTTCCAACTTTGACAAATAAATAAACTGAGTGCACATTGTTTTATAAAAAATAATAATCCATGTACATTGTACACTATTCTACTTTTAAAATCGAGCATTTATAAGATTGTAATTCATAGAACTTCCGATTAACTTTTTAAATAGCCTTTAGTGGTTAGGATTCAGAATATCTATTTGGAGGGTTATAAAAATAGCATACACAATAAATTAATCCACATTTATTTGTTGGATCCACCGCAAGCACACCCTAGTGACATATAAAATCACGGTGACCGTATTTAATGACTTTTAAGACAATCTACACACGTGCATCCCATTAAAGATTGACATGAATGAAGCTCTTGATCGTTTTCACTATTTCTATAGGTGGGGATGTACAAAAATGTTGTCTACAGTGCATGAATGAATGGTTGGTGTCAAGTGCATTTATCTCGTTCACAGGAGCTGAGTTTTCACTATTTTGGTCAAGAGACTTCAGCTAGAGGCTAGACCATCAATTATTCAAAAATCATTTATATCCACTTCTCATTGTATTTGAAAAAAATATAAATTTATCTTTTTCTTTTTTTTGATTGGCAAGGTGGGACTCAAACTCTCTACCTTCGCAGGAGGGTGCATCTCGACTACTCCGTTGGGGAGGAGGGTCTGCTGCAAATTTATCTAATATTGAATTATCTAATATGATTTAAAAACAAATACAATAATATACATACATACATATATGAGAGAGAATAAGAAAGATATAAATATCTTTATAAATTCATTTTTTTATACATACATGTGTACTACATTTATTATAACTACTAAAACGGGCAAGTATATGTTAAAAAGGATCGATGAGCACTATAAACGTGGCTAACATATCATTTTCCCATTGTACTACTATTATTCAACATATGGTGGTAGAATCTCAAACTTTATTTCAATTAAAAACCTATGGCACTGCATGAATTCGATTTGGACTTTCAAAGAGTTAAAACTGAATGAACAATCCATTTGACCATTCTGACATCCTGCTATACAATCATGTAGATATGTGATTTCAATTCACAACCATTACCACACTATGACACTAGATCCCTCAAATACACAAACTCAAGCCTACAAAAATTCTCAGCACTCATGCTGCGAACAGATCCCTTATCGACTCTTATCACTAACGGAGGGCATCAAAACTATCGCATTCACGAGGTTCATCAGTCACAATAGCAAAAGATAGGATAGCAGAAATGGTGTCATACCGATGATATCAGTAAAAATCCAATGTCCCGGAGATGGTGACTGGCGGATCGATCTCTATGCGTGTTGCCTTGCCTTCTGAAAGCAACTGTGGAAGCATGTTGGCTTCCTTGGCTGAAGCACCTTCTCCGGTCCAAATTGTAACATGAGGCCACTGGTTCTTTGAGCTAATCTTTTCGTCATGTATGGCACCTAATTTGGCTTCAAATGCTGCCAACTTATTGGAGAAGAGCAGGGCTGTGAGATGGACAGGTACATTCTGTTGGGCGAAAACGCCATAACTAGCTACCGCTGTTACACCGTGAACTCTCTTATGAGCCAACGTTATGTGGGCCCTGTTTAGCTTGCTCTCCATATCCTTGTCTTTCAGGAAATCTCTAGCTCCAGGAATTTTCTCAGCCAGCTGTTTTGATCACATGGTTAAAAAAAATGATGGGTGATTTTTTTTTTCTTCCAAATAATGCAACAGGAATACTTCTTGTTTTTGCTAGCTGGCCAGGTAGATAAAAATCATTTTGGATAGATATGTTAAATTTTTTGTGAATATCAAAGCATAATATGCATATTCCATGCTTAATCAGGGTACATATGGTATGGATATGATAAGTGAGAATTTAAATGGGCATATTACCTCCTTGAGGAGGCTCTTAATTCCAACAATTGGTAATGAGATGGCGGCGAATGTGATGTTTCCAAACTTCCTCCTCTCAGTACTGGGAATCGTGTACTCTCCTTTTGCTACTTTTCTCAATTGCTCTTGCACATCTTTAACTGCAAAATCAAATGGCACCTGGAAACAACACAAAAATTGCAGAGCCTCTGAAGACGGTGCATATACAAAGGATAAAGACTGAAGTAGACAAACTGCTGCAACAAGAGGAAGAGGAAGAGGAAGAGGAAGAGGAAGAATTTACAGTTTTAAGTATTTTGTTGTAGTGGGCCCGATCTTTTTATCATTAAAGAGTAGACAAGGAAAGAAAAATGGGTTCTGCGTGTTGCCTGGTCCAGCATTCAATTTTATATTAATCATCGGAACCAAATTGGATCATCATTTTGAAGCTTTAAGTTCATATTAAGTGGAAATATGTCTATAATGGGGAAAGAAGAATTTGGTCTCCTAATGGTCCCTACTCAGTGCTAATAAGTACATGATCTTCAACCAATGCCTGTATCAAGTTTGATTTAGAGTTCCCGTGAGTCGTTAGATCAGGCTTCTCATTTCCTGGAGTAATTGGAATTTCTTAAAAGGGATGATCTTGGGTTAGACATCATTGAGTCAAAATTGGATATCACTCTCCAGATTGAGGGTTTGAATTCTTACTTAGCTGGACATATGTTCATGATAAGGAAAAAGAAATTTCAATCTTTCTACAAGCTCTATCCTAAGGATAGAAGTATAGGATGTTCTTTGCTTATATATCGGGAGAGCCAAATTTCATTACTACCAAGCTCTTGGATCAAATCTCTCTATACGAGCCCCAAGTGTTCGAGATTCCTGCAACTGTTATTGGGAAAAAAGTGTTAAATCTATCTTATTCTTGGTTGCGACTTCAACCTCCGATCATTGATTCAATTGGTATGGCAACCATTCCCCACATGAAGTCTATAAAACACATGGGGTTGCAAAAAATCATCATTTCCTCTTGTTTTCATGTGCTTGTTCCCCTTAAATCTAGACCTGAGCACTTCCATGCTACACAAGTCACTCATATTGAGTAAAACTATGTGCCTAGCATTATTAAGCGCTGTCTGTGAGACGTCTATCTTTGATGGTGGATGATAAGATGGCAGTTTGATATATTAAAAAAAATTCAGAACCAGAACTACTCCCCAATGTGTGAATTATAAATTTGAAAAAGATGAGTGCATCAAGTAGAAACCATGCACATTTACATTCATCTGGCAACATTATACTGTGGGTTTCTCTATTAACTTCTTTAGATAATTAAGACTACCCTTTGATAGCATAAAAATGATACCAGACTGCATATCGAAGAGAATGATATCATTATTGTCCTTAATACGAAAGGGTGCACTTAACTTGTTGAAGATAAATATCTGGAAACATTATATTGTGGGATTCTTTATTTACTTCTTTAGATGATTAAGACTATCCCTTGATACCATAAAAATGATACCAGACTGCATATCAAAGAGAATAATATCATTATTGTCCTTAATACGAAAGGGTGCACTTAACATATTGAAGAGAAATAGCTGCACTTAAAATAATATAATCAATCAAGCTAATAAAAATGATCTATTATAGTCTTCTTGTGATTCCATCCACCCCAGGCAAAAGCCCGACGGGAGGAGAACACATGAAAAGAATACAGCTTCTTTCAATTCAAACTAGCATATTGAATGGTTAATCTACAAGAGTAACCATGACCAAAAATTTTCTCCCTTTTATTACTATTGTTGTTTCATTATTCGCCACCTAAAAATTGATGCACGTGAAATGAAAATTATATGAATGGACTTAATATGACATTCCAAGGGGAAAATAAGCTGTAAACAGGAAATCACAAAGAAATATACCTGAATAGAGTTAAGATACTCAGCATTTGCAAATATGATCTCTCGCAATCGCTTCTCCCATTGAGTCCACTCCCTAGCATATGTGCCTTTGGAAGGTTCTAATCTAAATCAAGTAATATAAAGTTACTCTGATAAGATGATGTCAAAATAAGCAGTATTTTGCAGTATTAAGGAAAAAAGGGCATTGTTGATTGGGTGGTGTTAGATGTTCAAAAATACATATTTTGATGTACCTTTTAGAGTTGTCTTGGACATTTCCCTATGCAATATATCATTTTCTACATACATATTAGGGAATTTTATTTTCAAAGCACAATATGCACAAATAAACTACATTTATACATTTCATGTGCATAATTATATTTGTCATGGAGATTCTAATATTAATCCAAATTTCATAGGATATGAAAATAAATTTCTACATACTATTGGAGGAAAAGAACATGTGAATATTCAATGATGGAGCAATTATGGAAAGAATGGATCATCACAATTGCCAAAAGAAGAGAGAATCTCCCTCACAAATCAGCTCCAGCGGACAGTCACATATCAATAAATCTGATTTGTCAAATCAGTCTTAAATCTCTATCAAAATCACTAAAAATCAGCATTAGCCAATCCTCCAAATCCCTACCAAAACAGCAAGGATTTTTCAAATCCTAAGCAGCCATCCAGCCTTAAAAGCTCCGGTCAATCCAACCCCTAGGACTTTATAAAAAGGGGCTTGCAGAGAGAGGACAGGAGAGACAGATTCCCAGCTGAGCAAAATTTTAGTTTTCCATTTTCTTGTTTTTTCTTCTTTGTTTTAAGTTTTTCTCTTCAGTTTGTGTTTTCAGTTTGTATTTCTTTGGTATTAGACATAGATGTTATTGTATTTTGTTTATGTTTAATCAATAAAAAGTTCTTCTTTCTTTGATTTTCATGGAATCTTTTTATTGTTATTCTATAATATCGCCAACTATAGTAGGCTAGAGAATCCTCCCATCAAGGAGAGGATTCCACCCCATGAGTATGAGTAATTAGATCTTTTATTTGTGCATCTTATATTATTTTGATTTATGCTTAATGATTATATAGTTTCTTCAACTCAAATTTATCTTGATTATGGGTATTTTAAGATCTTTCATCATTTTACTTAGATGAGACATGATTGATACTTTATAAACCCTATTTTCAAATCAAGTGAAAGTGAACTACCTTCTTTGAAATATTTTGTTTTCATTGGCTGAATATCTTAACTGTCAAGGAAGAGGGTTTTCACTATAAGAACCGTCCTTGATCTAGTAGTTAATGGTGTATCAACTAATGAAATTTTAAAAGAAAACTTTAAATCTATATTCTCTATGTGACCAAGTAAAATCTCTTGACTCATGTGAAGTAAAGGAAATATAAGTGCAATAGAAAGATTTAATCAATCATACTTGTGGGGTGGTTTCTAATCCTTGGTGGCTCTTTTTTTTGTATCTTGATTCAAATTAGAATTTATTTTAGCTTTTAAAGTAGCTTCCTTGGATCAATCTTCAAAATTCTTGTTTTAAAATCTTTTGGGAATTGATATCTTTTACAATTAGTTGTTTGCTTCCATAGTCTCCTTATGGGATCGACATCTTACTCCCACTTTCTACCAAAAAGAGGTAAGAGAGTCATAAATTTCTTTTGTTGGTAAAGACTAAATCTTAACGACAATCAAATCGAACCAACAGGTGGGAACAAAGCATTAAGTGTGATGCAAACTGATGTGTGGCAGAGGTTATAGGATGAAGAAGAGAAAGAGATCAGTTAATGTATACAAGTTTTTCAAGAGATGTCCATCTAAATTCTATAGGAGCATTTTTGTGAGATGTAGGTTTTCCAAAATGATGAATTGCATTTTGCCTTTCTAAAAAGAACTTTGTAAATACCAGGATATGTTCAGTAAATTTTATTGTATTTTGAGGCTTGTATGAGGTGTTATGGAAAAGTTTAAGGGCAGCAAGGACATTTTTGAAAAATAAAAAATGTGAGCATGCCAATTGTGGAAACCGAAGGATTTCACTGATCAGACTGCACATTCAGAAAAGGTTCATTGCATCGTAGAAATTTATCTGACAACATTTATTGTGAGGTGCTTAAGATGAGCCCTGCTATTCCAGTTATATAGTAGATATATAACACCATAATGAGATTGATACAGAGAAAAAAATTTAAAATTGTTGAACGGGAAAATTAACATAAAATGACTATTAATATACCTTCCATGTCTGTTAGTATGAAGCTTGTAAAGATTTCTTCCTTCTTCTAGTATAGCTTTCACTGGATCAGGTAATGGATTCCTGGAACAAATAATATAAATAATAATAAGATATCTATTGGTGATGAAAACAGGTCCGTAAGCTACATAAGCCACAAAATATGGCAGCCAAAAATTCTTCAATTCATCTGTGGCAATGGATTCCAGGACTAAAGAAATCCAGATTTGATGCAGATAGAGCAGAGATTGATGCAGAAGATAGATGAAGGGTGATCGAAGTGAACTGACACTTGGATCCAATTAAGTTTAAACACATTCAAACAAATGCCTGATCTAAAGTTTGAAAATAAAGTGTCTCCCTCCCTCCCCCCCCCCCCCCCCCCCCCCCAAAAAAAAAAAAAAAGCCCCAGCGCAAGATACTCCAATCTTTAATGAACTGCAACAAAGATTCCCATATATTTTGCAAAAGAGATTAGCCAACTTCCTTAGATGGTAACACAAATATGTGCTTCAGATAGTACAACAAAGTACATTTTTGGCACATAAAAGTATAAAACACTCCATCAAAGTGTTTTTCTTTTGCAAAAGCGACATTAATATGTAGAGAGAAACATATATTTTCGGAATAACTGTCTTCCAATAGCAACCTTATACAACACAAACATGCAATAAGACTAGCTAGTGCAGATTAATTCAGATATCAGAAGAATTCTGTGAATGAACAAAAAAGAGGGTTGTTACACAGTCCACACAGACAGTTCATAAACCTCCATAGCCGTCTAGCGAGGTTAGGTTTATACCTTCTTAGATGAGGTATATACCTCATTAATTTTTTTTTACATTTGTTAAAAATGAGTTCATTCAATTCGAAATGAGTGATATACACTTTTCACCAAAGCATATACTAATTAGATGATGTTCACTATTTTTTAAAAATCAAGACATGCGGACAGTCCGCACGATATTCCTAACATTATACTAAAAGAAGCTCCAAAAAAATGTTATAAAGAGCATATATTCACCTATCAGACTTGAGCAAAGGCATCTTGATCAAAGCCCCAAAACGTTCAAGCAGTTCACTCTCAAATTCTCTACGATTCTGCAATTGTTGCCAATGAATAGAGCTAAAATTATAGGCAACGAATAATGTGATAAAGTTGATGAAATGTTTTGTAATACATCAATGAGAAACTTGTTTCGGGAAAAAAACACATCTCAAATTCTAAAAGAAAGACAAGCACCCAATACATACCTTGCCCTCATAAAGATTATAAAACATTAACAGAACATAACCAGCATTTGGAGACGACTTGTCAAGACTACCCTTGAAATTTTATACGAGACAGAACCAAGAATTAGCATCCTATTATACATATTATGTACAAAACTGCTTGCAAATATACAGATAAGATAAACATAAAAAGGAGAAAATACCGGATGATTGACACGTTGGATGACACGAAAAATGAAAACAGCCAATGCATCAAGTGAAAATGGGTTGGAATCAGTTCCTGCCAATGCAAAATGAGAAATCAAATAACAAAAATGTTGCCCTTGTCACACGATACAAAGAATTAGCTGTATTAAATAAGTGATGCTCAACATTTCCACTGGAACAAAACATGTGAAGTGCAGGAGGATTTTGCGAGGCCCAGGGCTGGTTCATAATAACTGCAGGGTCATTTAATCCACAGCTCTAGATCACTAGCTGCAAAATTTACTTAAATGTGCCACACCCGACCCCAACTGCCATAATAAAATCAGAACTTGAAAATAAAAAATCTATGAAATTACGCATGTAACATTATAGAGTAGAAATTTTCTCGTCATTAGGTATTTATTTAATTTAAAGAACTTAAAGGAAACTGAGAAACTTGAGCACATTCAAAGCATCTAGAGAGAGCCAAGAAAGAAATGGATATAGATCTTCAGACACAAATGAGTACAAATCTTGATTGTGATGGACTACTGACCTTCAGAGTCAGGAATGACAGGAACTGCAGAGGCCCTTGTTGTTAGGCACATGTCTTCAATCTGGCATGATTATACATCAGAAAACTAGAGAAAGGAAAGGTGTATGACATCAATAATGGAGAAACTGCAACATACAAAAAGAACAACATATAACCTGTTTCCAAACTTCTTCATTTGGTGCATTTTTGTCTGCAAGGGTTATGGCATATGGTTTTTTCCGGCGTTCATCAGCAATCTTCTGCCAGTACCTTCCTGGAAAGAAAAGTTAGAAAATATATTGAGACTATAAATCAATAGTGCCTCATGAATCAAATTCATTCTCTGAAAGAAATATTAAATTATTTTTTATCAATCATTCAATAAAAGGAAAACGATCAATAAAGAGTCCAATTTTTCTCTATATAATAATAAATAAATAAATAAAAACTAACATAAGTTTAAGCAAATCCTTGGTCAATTTTTCTTTCAACTTCGGGCATAAGTTCAAAGATGATGTCAAACCATTGCAAGGTCACTTAGAATGCCTGCAGTTATATTGCACTATAAAGGATAAGCTGAAAAACCTTCAGCCACCCCTTCTGGTGTAAGCTAGTGGAGTATTGGATATGATGTTCAAAATGACTTTAATGTACAAAAACAATTATGAACTATGCAAAGAATCACTTTCATGTGAATCCAGATAGTAGAGAAAACAACTTATACTTCCAACCACTTGCCGCCCTCAATAAATGAACAACAAATAAGTGAAAAGGAAATATCCTTTACGAGATAAACTACATTGTGATACTCTTCCACCTTTGACAGGGAAAGCCAATTAAGTGTCCAAGTTCAGTGCATGCAACTCCAGTTTGATTGCATGCTGAAACATGGATGAGCAAGGAAAACTGGATAGACATCAGATTGAGTCCTAGAGATTAGTAAATGACCGGATAGGGGGAAGATCAGATGAGCAGATATACATGGTCAAACTAATAAATCTCACTTTCACCTGAAGAAATTATGACTTGTTATGGACTATCAATAAAGATGAAGTCAGAAATTATTGCAGAGAATCCAAATATATGTTAGAAGGGCATGAAGCACAGGTATATGGCACTGACTAACATTTCATTAATATCTATGATGTGAAACATTTGCAGGATGTAACTACTTTGGATGATGATACAGAACTAGAAGGTAAATTTTCCCAGAAATAGTAGTAAATCAGCATCTTCCGTTCAGAAATGGTTCCTAACACTTTTTCTATTAGATCTCTGCACTTGCATCACATGGACTCAAAGAAGGGCCTACTCTTAATTTTAACATCTTTGGATCACGGTTCAAGAATAAAAAATAGATGAGAAACACTAATGGACAAAGAAGAAGAAGAAAAAAAGGAGATCCATTAACCTTTAATCAGATCCCCCATCAAGCTATATACAGGACGATCATCTCCAAGTCCACCAGGAGTACTTAATATTTCTTTGCAGAGTGCAGATTTGGCACAACCAGGTATACCTGAAAAAATAGAACATAAGCATTTAATCAGTTAAACAAAAACAGATGCATAGGGAATGCAAAGCAAGAAAGAGTTACAGGTAATAGGAGAATGGCACACTTGCTAATTAGAAAATGATGATTTTTTAAAATCTAATCCTCAAATTAAGATCTGCATAAACTTTTGGAAAAATCTTTTTGATCAAATACTCCTACATTTATGTGACTTAAAAATACTGATCATTAGCAGAATATTGTGTGTTAGATAGGTTGGAGTATCAATGCAAAGAAAAAATTACACATATTCAATCACTTTGGCAGTCATTATAGATAAGCTAATACTATAAATAATAGTATTCTAGATGTGACTAATACTATAAATAATAGATAACCTGAACGGATTAAAAATTATTCGTTAAGGGGCAGAAACAGTGATAACAATAAGAAAGCTAGCAAATCTGTTAACCAAGAGCATAAATGAAAAATGAAGCACCTGATTGCGGTAAATTACTAAAGACAACAAAGAGATAAGACAATGCTAAGGGTGTGTTTGTGCATGATCGAAAGTGAAGGAAAGTTAGGGAAAGTAAAAATTTTCCTTTGACCATTCAAAAAGCTAGCATTTGTGTGAAACAAAAAAAAAAATTTCCATCACTTTCCCTCTCTTATTTTGTCTTATTAGAAAAAGTGAAAAAAACTTTTCTTTTCCCCATAAGTGAGAAATTGAGAGAAAGTGATGAAAAAATTTTCCACCACATGCACAAACACCTTGAAAGTTGGTCAAAGAGAAAAGAAATTATTTTCCACCACTTTCCCTTTGACCCAAATTCCTTCACTTTCTTTCATTTTCCCTTCAAATTTGTGCACAAACACACCCTAAGAAAATAAATTGCAATCTACGTGCATATGGAAGTAGTGTATAGGGAAGGTAAGCAATGGCTTCAGAATACATGAACATCCTACCTATCATAGTGGAGCTTCTTAATTACTCATGACTAATTAGAGAGAACCTATTTAAAATCAGAACAGTTTATAAGTTATAACCCATCGTTTGCTTCTCACTGTTTTATTAGTGCAGACAATGATCAATATAACATTAATAAAAGCAGAAGAAAGATCTGAGATAAGGCAAGCACCAGGGAAAAATACAATAAGACCCTCAGCCTTTGGAACTGAATCCCTAGCAACAGCATCATAGGAACTAGGCAATTCTTCTTCACGATCAAGATCACCCTCTTCATCCATACCCCCTCAACAATAGCCAGAAATTCTTCAGCCATTACTAAGTTACCAGCAGATCCTACAAGAACTTGATTTTCCCGACTGCGCTTCGCATATCGCTCAAGGAAGGGCTCAGCTTCTGAAAGATAAATGGATGATGAAAGCGGTTTTTTACCACATTTAGTTCGAATATAAACAGCCCTACATATCAAGAGTATAAAACAGTTAGCCCACTACCTGCCAGATGATTTATATCTCCCATCACTTCATTTAATAAGTTCATAATCTAGTAAAGAGAAAACAATGCAAACACAAATGAGACAATACCACTCATCCAACATTTTGCTGAGCTCCCTTTGCTTCCCAGCTGATGTGCCCCAAATCTTCATTTGCCTGTCCAAAGAAAAGAAAACAAGAATCATTTCTCATAATCCAATTTAAAATTTTGTTGATATGTTACCAACACCAACTGTCAGATGAACATTTAACAAGAGAAATTCATGAACCTTCATGGAGTAAAAACTCAAACATTTGCAATATCCAGAAAAATACAAACAGATATTTTTAGATATTTAAAATAACATGAAAAAAATGAACAATTACCTGATGTAGGGAAAGGTTTTTTATTTCTTATTTTCAAGTAGTCAAGTAGGGAGCCAAATAAGGTTAATATTTCATTGTTTAAAATTATAGGGTTGTTCTAGGCACAGTCTATGCTAAGAAAATTAAGTTTTGATGAATTGATAAAGTTTACCATATTTTTAGTGAAACAAAGAAATAAAAGAAAAAGACCAATATTTAAACGTCACGAAAACCACCAAACATGGAGTATCAGCTATCTTTCCAATTATTTCCTATAAACCGATTTTTCTCCAAAAAGTACCATCACCCAAGCTCGAAGAGACATTGTAATTGCCACCCACATGTTTTCAAAATACATTAAATTCCTCTAAAAATTTGCTCATTTCATGCAAGACCAATGTCCCAACAAACCACATGGCGTACAAGGCCTTGGAATTTATCTTTGTTGCTCCAAATTCCTCTTCTTTTGCAATCACATTGTGATCCAAGATCCATCCCTGCCTTGGATCAAATGTTGGAGATATGCCAACAACCATAAAACATATGTTCTCTCATTTCTTCTTCCCTTCCACAAAGGGCGCAAATTATGTTATCATATGTCCATTTCAAATGGTTTGATTTAGTGAGGAGTTTATCTTGGGAGAACAACAACATAAAGCACCTAACTCTTCAATGGAGAGAACTCCCCAAATTTGGTGGTAATACCGAGAGGAGGTGATCACACGTGAAGGGTCTTCATTGAGTCTTTGGTAGAATGATTTCACGGAGAAGCTATGTTGAAGGGAACCCTTCCAAATTACTGTATCTTCATCTTCAAAACCTAAAACAATCCCATGGAGAGATGCTAAAAATTATGTGACATCTTCCCGTCCGTGTCTTTAAAGTTCAAGCGGAATCTCGGATGCCAAGTAATTATTTTGTTAGCTGTCTACATAAAAATTAAAAATGAGTCATCCAAAAGTTCTCTTGCAGCCATTTGTCTTCCCAACAATAGGTCTCTTAATTTCCCTATCCCAAATCATGCATTATCAACCTACTTGCATCAGGTCCACTATTAAGGAAGATCAAATGGAAGCACATCAACATATATGATGGACATGTGCAGTAGCCCCATAGCCACTGATGACTGCACCTGGATGAAAGGGGAAGCAAGTTAGGGTTGATAAGTTGAGGAGAGGAGGACCTAAAATCACTCTGAAGATGTAAGGCCACAGGAATGACCTTTGATAATACTTAATGGTGTCGCAGGAATAACAAAACTGACCCCAAACCATTGAGAGTAAATGTCACTTTCAAGTTAAGTAGATATAATCACTTACATATAACATTTTATGCTTCATTATAAGCACAAACAACTCTTTATAACAAGATTTAAGAAAGATAATATATATATCATACCAAGAGAAATCAACTGAAGGCTCATAAACATTAGAAAACACTTGAGAAGGAAGTCACAAGTAAAAAAAAGTACTCACAATTATAAATCAACAATACAAGTTTAATTTCTCACAAAAAAAAATTCATTAAACTAATTACATATAACACTCTCCTATCACATTAAATTTTATTGAATTTATATTATTGGAAAATTAATTAAAATGAAGAATCTTAAACATTCGATAAGACTTGACAAGAGTCACAAAGGAAAAAAAAGTAACCACAACTATAATTTGACAACAAAAGCTTAATTACTGACAAAAAATACATTAAACTAATTACATATAACGGACATGGACACGGACACGGGACATGGTGACATAGCGACACGAACACGGCAACACGGAAATTTTGAAAAAATAGGACACGGGTATGGCTAGGACACGGCAACAAATAAATTAATATAATATAAATAAATAAATATCACTATTTTATATAAACAAACACATTTCATTTAATTCACTATTTATAAACAATTGTATAAACTAATAAATCACTGTTTTAAACCAATAAACCACTGTTTTTATAAATCACTGTTTTAAACTATAAATCACTGCTTTAAACTAATTTATCACTTCTTTTTTTTAACCTTCAAAAAGAAATTTTGTTTAAATGAGTTGTTCTAGGCTGTTTTAAATGGATTAAATACTTGTGGGCTATGTTTGAGTCTTCCTTTCTTTTTCTTTTTCTTTTGTACTTTTGGGCTGAAACTAACTGGTTGTGTCCCAAGCATGTCATGGGCCGTGTCTGCCTTCATTTTGTCTGGGCAAACACAGCTGGAGGCATGTCCGACACGTGTCCAGGCCGTGTCCGACACGTGTCTGACACAAGTACGGGGCCTCTAGGAAAGTGTCCGTGCTTTATAGCATATAACACTCTCTTAGTACATTAATATTGAAATTATATTTTTGAGGAAAAATTAATTCATTTACATGTACATTCATTATCAATTTATAATTGACAAATTTTCGGACTCATTTAAATTTTCAAGGATCTGATATGTCAAAAAAAAACTATCAGTGACAAGTTAATCAAATATTGAGGTTTTTAACCTCTTCAATCTGCAGATAACGCTATTTAACACACTTAAAAATAGAAGTTAATGAATAAATGTAAGTCAATAGAACTTTTCTTATTAATTATCTGTTATACATCTTCTTCAAATAAAAAAAGGAAGCGTATAGTGATCTATAAAAGAAATTGTGAACAGGCACACAAATATAAGAGAAAAGACACACCTCAGATAGTAACTTTTGTAATTACCAGGGCCTTCTTTGAAAAGTGTTGACAAACCATTGCGAATCAAAAATGTCCGTAACTGCAAAAATCCGATAACAAAATGAATTATCTGTGAAGTGGAATTCTTAACCAATTGAAGCTCATAAAACCACCATTTTGACAGATCAACAACCTTTGCCAAAGTGATAAGCAGAAGGTATATGGATTAGGTTTCAAAAAGAAACCAAACCAAGTCAAGATAGTTAAATAACTCAGAACCCAAGATTCAATAAGGTCCAAAAAAAATGTTATTAAGCAGTATACAAGGTTTAAAGAACCATGAGTCAGAATCAGAACAGTAAGTTCTGCAGAATCACCATTATGACCCATGTCCATAATAAATTTTTTGCATTATCAACGTTCTGGTGTATCCCCATATTGAGCTTATTTTAAAGAAAGGCTTCAATCCTCAAATAAATGAGGGAAGACGTCTATGATTTTGGATAAGCTTCGCATTTTCATATATTTTCAATCAAATAAAGAAGAATGTTCTGAGATTTAGAAGTGATAATTGTTAGCAGTTATTAAAATTCCTTCAAGGCGTACAACACCATTATGAATGACACATTTCTAATGAAAAGACACATCTTCTAAATTAAATGCACAATAAACAACAATACTTTATCTAGAGACAATCTAGCTGAAATCATGCCACATACAAAAAAATATTTAATTTTCCATGCTTACCTTGTATGTAAGAAATTTCAATTTGATCATCAGATTAGCATCTTCATCAGCCAAACCATCTGTACCAATCGTACTTTTATCTGAACTTGCACTGGGGTCTGCTAATAATGAGTAACTGTCTTTTACAAGTTCTGCAGCCCTCTCTTTGCTCACCTTGAACATGTTAATATCAAGAAAAAAACCTAAAACAAAGAGAAGTATCAGAGGATGATGGGTCAGGTCCAACCCATCAGTTACAGAACATAGTGCTAATCACTCAATCATCTATATTGTATCACTTGTTAATTTTTTCAGTTTTATTCTCTGAGAATTAAATAAATTATAAAATAGGGCAACCCGAACCCGACAGGCGAACCCGATTTTAAGCAGGTTGGGTTAGGAAAACCAGGTTCAGATTCGGGTTTGGGTTAAGGTGTTTGAGTTTGACAGATTTTTGGGTTGGGTTCAGGTTGGTGTATCAGACAACCCGACCCTTACCAAATCCATCACTAATAACATTTTTGTTAAATCTGGACCATTTGATAATTGAGTCTCAATCTACACCATAACTTTTACGCCAACCAACTTTACCACAAAAAGAAACTAGCTGCCTTACAACACAGACACACTCTTTATCTCTCTCTCCTCCATCTCAACCGTGAACTTCACCCCGCAATGCCTCATCTACAGCCTCTTCATCTCGACCAAAAGCTCTAATCGGAAGCCTCTCTCCCTCTCCCTCCCTCCCTCCCTCTCTCTCCCCCCTCTCTCTCCATCCCTCCCCCTCCCCCTCTCTCTCCGGATTAAGGGAGGAGGTCCTCCAAAGTTTTTCACTGTTTTCATGCATTATTTCATGTATTCTCTCCTTTTTTTTTATGAAAGTGGGTGCTCTCTCCTTGCTTTGCTTTGGCTTTCCAATGGAGCCAACACAATATAGGCAGTTCATCATAGCACCACACCATAGCCTTAGAAGAACCAAAGCATAAAGAAATGGGCCTTTTTTTATAGAGAAATGTAGGAGCTGCTTATTATAATGAGCCTATAGTTCTATGGAGACGAATTTCACTATTGATATATATACAAAATGGAAAGTCTAGGAGGAATCACAAATTCATGCTTACCTCTATACAATGGCCACAGTCCTCGATTTTCTCTGCAAGACAATCAAAACATTGCATTTTAGAAATTCATTGCATTTTAGAAATTCATAATACTGGAGATTTTGTGTGCGCTTTTCCTAAAGAAAGACATTTCAAAATCTTGGGTATATGGATATCGGTCAAGAAGAAAACAATATGTATTGCTAATACTCTATGAGGAAAAGTAGTGTTTGCACACCTCAATATAATAAAAAAATACGAAAAACACAAAAAAGATATAAAAAGATTTTTAAAATACAACACTGTGACACTAAAAAGACAAACCTCATTTCCTTCTGATATCTCCGGAAAGCAGAGTCACTGTGCACATGGATAACCATTCTGAAATAAAGATTATTGCCTGTTATAGAATCAAGTTTGTGGAAGTTACAATAACATTTAAATGCAGCTGGAAGACGTCTTTGTCTCATCAACCGGATCATTTCCTGCAAGCAAGTACATTTGAAAAGAAAGAATTACAGAAAAAAACTTCAAAACCAAGTAAGTCTTCCACAATAATGAAGCAGTACCTGACATTCTGATAGAACACGGATAGACTAACCATACTGTCCTATGTGATCACTTAAATCAGTTACTAGGTGTAAGTCACACCTTTGAATTTTTTTTCTGCATACGATTTTTTGCATATATATTATTAAGGCCATAATACATCATTCCTGTACACATTCGTGCATGTTAATTATCCCATGTGAACTGTACATCATTCCTGTACACTCCTCCTGTTTCTGTTTTTTTTTCTCCCTTAACGGTCAATAATTCCATTCTCTGCATTTGGGAAACAGAATTTATGACAGGTTGAAATACTTCACAAAAAAAAAGACAACCAAGTACATGAACACCTTTAGACAATGAAGTGGCATCAAGACATCTACAACAATATATCACAAGTCACAGAAAATCAAATAGTTGATGCAAGAAAAAGCTTTAGCGACAAACCTGCAATTTAATTGTTGAAAAATCAGTAGGATGAGCTTGTAAAATTTTTGTAAAAACTGATCGATCAGCATTTCTTGACTGAGCATCAGTCCCATCTATCAACCAGTCAGCATAGTCTGGGCACATAGATGTCCCAGCACTTTGCAGAATTGCTCGTATTTGCTAGAAGGATATGGAAATGGATCAGTAACATATATACTCGTAAATAATCCAAATCGCACACATGGCATGGCAAGAGTAAATAGAGCAATTTCAGAGATACCTGTTTTTCATCAGACCTATTTGCTGCACATAAGTCACGCAAGCTAGGTCCCAAATCCTGACCACCTGAAGAGATGCAGGATTAGTAATCACATAAGAGATATGTTAACACAACCTCAAACTGAGCAAACTTTTTTTTTGTGATGTCATGGGAGCTTACCACCGGTGATTTTATTAATAGTTCATAAAAACTCAAGGGAGGATGACAAGGAGGCCTTCCTCGACAACAAACTATGATGTATATATTTCTCATTTCAACACTCTTAAGATAAGGAAATGATAATGACCTATTTACTCCAGTCTAAAACAGTGGCATTAATTATTGTCCAATATAATACTTGAATAGACATAAAAAAAAATTTACCAGGCAAAAAAACAGAAAAATCGGGCTACAGAATACGAAAAACATCTGCTAATGAGATGATGGTGATTTTACCTTTCTGATTAAAAACGATATAGAGCTATTTGATCAAACTGAAGATGAGACTATCAAATATTTAACACAACCTTTCCTTTAAAAATAAGTTGACATCAGGTTGAGAACAAAAAATTCCAATCATGATCCTCATACTTCAATCCATTAAGACAAACACAAAAGGATGGGGAAAAAATTGCTAGATATGGTCTACAATCCAACTAGAAAAAATTAATCATGTTGATATAGATACTAAAAAGGAAAGGTTCTGATTGATGTTTTCAAAAAAAGTTCAACACATACAACATCCAATAAAATGAATAACACATGCAAAAAAAATGAAACCAGAGACAAACCTCCATCGAGTGGTGGGGGTTGAAATTCATTCAAAACCTTCTCCATATGCTTAGAGCTTTCACGGTTAACAATACGAGCAACCAAACCTTCCAATATTTCACCTTGTACCTTGACATGATCTTTTGATCCTAGAAATAGGTCCACCAGCCAATTTAGAAAAGATTTTATTGGAGAATGACGCATCAACATACAGTGAATAAATTGCCCACTGGAGTATAACCAAAACTAAAAGTTGAGGAAATGGTCTCCGAGAAGTTAAGCACTTAAGCAAAAAACACAACCCAGACAGGTAGAAATAGAGAATGGAGAGGAATTATCACAGAAATGGCAGAAGATTAAAAAGTTTAGTCGTACTACAGTTGCTTTGTCAAAACGAAGCACCAAGTCAGCTAGTGTCTACTGTCTAGCATGAATATACAGTACACGTTCTAGTTCCTGACTTGAATGAAACTAAATATTATCCATTGTATAAATGTGAAAAGGTGCCATGCATAACAGGCTTAACACAATATATTGATATACATTTTTTACGCATTTAAATTTGCAGGTTGAACTATATTTGCAGTCACCAGTCACACACTCATACTTCTAAAATAGAATACACATTAAAAATACTGTCCTTAAATAGCATTTCCCCATAAGATGGGGTTGACCGCGTAAAACATTTATATATACATTTGGGGATCCATAATCCGGTTCATTAAACATTGGGGGAGATTCTGTGTGGGGACTCATCTTGCTGTTTTGTATTCAGTAGGGAGGATTGTAATTGAGTAGTAGTGTGATTTTGTTGTTCCCATGCATGGGTGGGAGCCCGCAGATACCTCTTCTATTAAGCCTCTACCATGGCGGATTTGTTTTGTGTTGGGTGTTTGCTCCTTGGGGTTTTTGCTGGAGCTTTGCTCTTTAGTTTCCGCTTTCTTTTTGGGCATTTACTTCATTTTAATATTATTGCGGCAGAGTGCCCACCATTTATTTTCCAAAAAAAAATAATGTGCACGTGTGGAACTGTGTTCTAATTAAACATGCATCACATTGTATGATCATAAATAAATTTTTAGTTAGTCAAATGAACCCCAACTAAGATGGGACATCTATAGAAAGTAGAAACAGATATGCACAAACACCATTTTGATCCTCATATTTCAAGGTGAAAGAGGCCATCCTGTTCCTTGGCCCCAGGCTCTCAAACGTTTTATCTCACCAAATGTTGCTCCAATATATGGACAAAAGGTTATGAGCCATTAAACTAGAGATGAATCATTATAATCAATGTCTGACATCATTGGTCTCACACTGGATATTTAAATATCAGTGACCATCTAACTGAAAATCAAGAAATACAATTTTAATGGGATTTTGTGATCAAAGCTCAACAAATATGACCTATGATCACCACATTTAAGCCTCTACATCAAGTTCAGAAAAAAAAGTACTCAATCTGCAGCTGTCTAACCAATGATAAATATACATGATCAATGTTCAACACTTCTAAGGCTCTATATTTAATAATATAAAAAACATGGCATTATTCATGGAAGATCATCTAAGGCTTCAGAGAATGATAAAAGAGCTTGGACTGTTTGATCAAAGATCAACAAATATGATTGACCGTCACAATATCCTAGGTTCTCGATCAAATGATAATGGATCTAGGACATCCAATTGATGTCAACAAATACAAACAACTATCACAACATCCAAGACTCCAGAATGACTGACAAGATGTCCAAAGATTACCCAAAGAATATACTACCACATGGTTATTTTCTCTAAAGCATTTTAAGATGTGCAATTTACCAGGAACAGAAATGTCCACAACTTCATGGGCCGACAATATCAATGGTCTCCCTAATATTTCTCCATTTGATCAAACCCACATGGACTGACAAGATGTCCAAAGGTTACCCAAAAGAATATACTACCACATGGTTATATTTCTCTAAAGCATTTTTAAGATGTGAAATTTACCAGGCACAGAAATGTCTGCAACTTCATCAAGAGCCCGACAAACAGGCGTTGCAGTGCCTTCTTCGCATAATGCATCATAGGCAGCAAAAAAGGCAGTCACAGATTTCCTAGAAAAAATATAAACATGATCAGAAACAAAGCATTCTAGTTAATAAAAAAAAAACTCTTGATCCATTCCTGGATCAACAAAAGGAAAATAAAATGATAGGCGTTGATATCAATGAGGATAGACATTTACTGTCACAACTTAAAAATTGTGTATCTGCTTTTTAAGAAAAAAAACAACATTGTGTGCAAGTGTCATTATTAGACATTTATTTAAGAATCTCTACATGGCAGAGACATACACAAGGCATCCTAAGGCATGATGAGTGGGGAAAAAAGATTATTATTTTCAAATAATTTAAAATCACCAGATGCCAAAAGAACTCATACATAATCTCCAAAACCAATTGGAACAATGGACTTCTTGATGTAGATAGATATATCATTTAGGTGTGCGAACAATCCTGAACACCATACCCCCTTTCAACTTGAAGAAGATTTCAGAATATACAAATCTGGATCAGCAAATCTAGGAACCATGCAAACTTCAATGGACATGTCATGTACTTGTATGACACGTATCAAACATGGGGCACAACATGATGGGCATCAGCATGAGTCAGACACATCTCAACTTTTTCCTAAATAATTATTGTAAGGTTTATGATCACACAAAGCTAGAAGATGCTAAGTAATCATATTAAATTTTTATAGTTTCTGGGTGACTGCTCACTTTTTTCATCATATAATAGAAATTTATATACAACATGTACATGTGTATATGTCTGTATACCTGTACACCTAGTCTGTGTCCTAGTTTACTCAAGATTTATCATATCACCATGTTGTTATTGCATCTTGTCTGTGTCCTTTCTCCATATCAACAAATTCATTTAGTAGGAAGCAAAGGCCCACAATAATATATCCAACCTTCTATCATTATAATGCAATAAGGAGCACCATAATGCATAAAAGACTACAAGACTATTTGCCCAGGAGGGCTAACTTGCAGTCCAGCCAAATAAGGCTACATTTATGATAAAATTAAACAACGCATTTTCCTTGCCTCTTGAAAATTGAAAAAACTTAAAAACAAAACAAATAGAATAAACCAAAAGAGCATAAGATGCAGTAATGATGTGGGAAGACAGCAAAAGATTGTTCGTGAGAAAGAAGAAAGGTCTTAGCAAAAAACAAATGCTTTCATATTCCTTAGGTCTGTTGACATCTTAAAGACTATCAAGGATTTTATGGTTTTGTAGATGTCTGAGATTCTGGAACCTCATTTGCCTAAGAGACTTCAAGATTTTCAATAATATTGACTGTCAATAGAAAATATATTTATTAGAAAAGACATAACAAGCAATATATGCTGTTGATGTTCAACACAGATTTCATTATTTCTTTCTTAACATAGTTTCACAAGTTACCATTCCAGGCTGTTCTTTCCTTATAGCTGAAATAACGAACAGATGATATTCACCTTGTAGAGAACAACCAAACATGATTTGTTGGTAGACGCCACTTCCTACAGAAAGCAATTATTTCTGGAGTAGAATAAAACTTTGGTTTTTTGTTCCCCAGCTCAGTTACCGCTGTCACTACAACTGCTCAAACAAAACACACTGGTATCAAGAAACAAAGAATAAACATAATACATGAAAAAGATTCTTCAAGGAAAAAAAATATCATGAAAAGGAATATATGAATAATACAAGAAGAGAACATGTATCAACTATGTGAAGTGATCTTAATTTATTAGGGTGCTGTATAGAAACCTCTATTGGAAGAATTATTTGCAGGTTTGCAGCAAACTGCAACAACTCACGTGCGCGCGCATATGTATGTATATGGATATGCATGCTACAGAAACCATACTAATGGAAAAACAATGAGAAATGAATCTGTGAAACTTTTCAATTGTAAGCCATTATTTCCTTTTGTAGAAATCAGACCTGAGGATTCAAATTGCAGTCACAAAAGTGTATAAGAGATGAATGGTATGATCTGATAATTAATCAGGCAGTAGGATTCCATCACTGAATATCAGGCAAACCAGTTATGAAAATGTAGAAACATGGCTCAGCAAAGCCCCAACTCATGGATATATCATGTTGGACAGCATGTCTAATAGCTTGGAGGAAAAAATGAAAGTGGGAACCAAATTTGTAAGTTTAAATAGAATAGAAGAATTGACTATTGTAGTTAAATGTTTACATATAATGAGTTAATTTAAAGAGAAACAATTAGGTCTTTTTGTTCTGGATGTTCACTGGATAATGAAATTAATGAACATTCCACCCAATTTCAAAAAAAAAAAAAAGGAGAGAGATGAATTTCCATCAAATATTTAAATTGCTCAGAGGCGCGCAAAAAATTATCTCAAAACCAATTATGCCCTGGAACAGCAAAATGGTTAGATAAATTATAGACTATGATTCACCCATATACCTTCATGGAATATGCATATAGTTTTTCATTACTAATTATTAATAAAGAAATGGAATGAGAGTATACCATAATCATCAAGGGGTCGTTGCCCATGATCTCCTAGAACAGCAGTCACTAATTCCATAGATATACACATGTGATTTTTCTGGGGAAAAAATGAGAATCAAGGTTAGGATTATGATTTCAGACTCAACAATAAAATAATACTAGAACAAAAAAAAAAGGCCCTAAAGAAGTAAGATGCTTATTTTTTATCATTTTATGATTGAAATTTTACATAAACATATAAATGTGTGTATTCAACCAGAAATTGGGTACCAAACACTATGTGATTGCAAGACAGAGACAAAACCAAATATTCCATCATTTATCCCACTGGATATATAGTCGGTAATAGACACCATGAAGCTTGTAAGGTTTTCTGTCAGCAGACATTACAAAGGAACAGTGCAATTTTTTGAGATGAAACGCGGGATTTTAAAACCAAAAATTAAAACCAAAAATTATTGATTGGGATAAACTCCAAAGAGCATCATGAAGAATTTGCATTACAAGAAAGCAGAACAAAGAAGATTACAGAGACAAAGTTTACCCAATCAAGACCAGACATTGCCTGCGATGCCAATAAAATGTAATGTATATATTTCATGTAATTGAAAATCATGTCCAAAACAAACAAAGATGAAATTGCATTAAAAAACTGTTCTTTACTTTACTTGCCCTTTTACTATCATTCAGTCATTCACATTTGAAGAAAACTTATCTCAATTTCAAAAGTAAAAGCTTTAATAAATTTTCTCATATACGCATTGCAAGTTGCAACATTAGCAAAATAAATAAATAAATAAATAAAGTGGCACACATGGATGTGACGCCCATATCATATTGATGCATTTTATCAATCTCATTTCTCATAAAGTAGTAAAATTTTGTCATTGTAGGGCTACAAGATAACTTATTACATAGAAAATGGTTTTCATGCCCATATCATTTTCTTCAAAAACTAAGTAATAGGTTAACAACCATGTAGAACCTTATATATACTAATTAAATGTGACTCCATGTAGAGCCGACTTAAAAGCCATCTATCAGTACACTGAAACAATTATCACCAAAAACAATAAATTAACAATTTACTCGGAAATGTAAGTTACCTCGAGATAGTCATTGAGCTCTTCTTGTTTACTGCGTGCTTCAGCACCCCATGCCTCACGCAAAGTCCGGCCAAGAACAAAAACACCAACAGCAGTATATCTAGAACATAAGAACACTATATATAATAGCAAAGGACACAAGGAAGATAACGAGATGATCACAATTTAAACATGACCCTCACATGTTCCCATAGCTATTCTTCGCATATGCTCCGCCCTCATGCCCTGCATACATGAAGAGGGATCCCGAATGCTTGAGCGAGACCTGCCATCCAAAACACACAGCACACCACACCAAATTCAACAAGGAAAATGTTAAGACTCGTCATTGTTACCAACCAAAACTCAGACCACACGTTTCATTTTAAAAAAAAATCATCTAATGAGGTATATACTTTAACAAAAAGTATATATCACTCCATTTCGAGTTGAATGAACCCACTTTTAATAAGTGTATAAAAAACTTTAACGAGGCATAGTATTTCTAGATTTACCATTCCATTCAAAAAGTTCTAATACGAAAAAAAAACCATCTAAATATCAAAACCATACCTCCAGAACCGCCTGGCCAGCTGAAACCATCTCTATCATTCTCGTCCTAACCTGCAAGACATCACAATAAAATCGAATTTCCGTCAAAATCACTCATCAATCACACAAACAAGCCTAACCACCAACACCACCAGACCTCCTGATCGGACTTCTCGTTCTCGAACTTGGGATAAAACGTGGCCCGTATCTGCGCCCGGCAGTACGTGTTCCCATCCACGACAAAATCAGCCCCGATAGGTCCCTTCGGCAGCCTCGTCACCCCCGCCGTCGAGGGTGTGGGAGAGGCGTCGCGGACGGTCAGTCCGCCGAGGGCGTCGGAGACGGTCCCGACGTGGTCGGTGGTGGTGGTGGTGATCGACTTCTCTCGACATTGATGAGAAGGTCGTGAGCGAGGTCGTCTGTTCGGCATGAGAGGGGGACGCGCGATGGGTTTGATGAGAGAGGAGGAGGAGACGCGGCGGGCGCTTATGAGTGCCAACATGCGCTTGCTGACGTTGCAATGGAGGTGTTGCCAGGGTCTCGCCCGTTTTCGGCTCCAGGTAGTCTGTGTGAGTACATAAAATGAGCTCTCTCTTTTGGGCTTTTTTAGAAAAATCTCCATGGAAACCGACTTAAAAAAAGGGTTTGAGTAAAAGCAGAGGGTTTTTTTTTTTATCCCTATTTATATTTTATATATATATATATATATTAATAAAAAGGATAGTACATACCATGGTATTCTTTTCTTCTTCTTCTTTTTACCAAAACGATCGTAGAAAGAACTCCGGAGAAAATCAAGTTCTTTTTCAACAAAGTTGAAGCGGTTGATCGAAAATGAGCTGTTCTTGGGAAAATTTATTAGATTTTCGGGAACCCTAAATTTTTAGATTCTTGAATAACTCCTTTCCTTCATTTTTTTTTTTTATTTTTTTTTTATTCAAAGAGCGGGGTGGTCGAGACACAACATCCCCACGGGAGATCGAGAGTTCGACTCTCAAATTTACCAACCAAAAAAAAATAAAAGGTTTAAATAAAGCTGCAGGATAATAAACCACTATTACCCCCAATTGGAATGGGAATAGGTTTTTTATAATAGAGTGTATATTTATCCAAGCATAAGTGAATATAAATAAGGATAAAGTAATTTTATGTTTGGTTGTGTTTTGTATTATTCTTGTTGGTAAACGTAAGAATAAATGTTTTGTTATTTAGGTAAAATGTGAAAAAAGTATGGATAAGGATTTATAAAAGGTAAAAAAATAATGATAGTTGATTTGATAAATGATTTATAAGAGATAATAACAGTTGATTTGACAGTTGATCAATATATTCTTTAGGTGAAATAACATAGGATTAATTATAGAGGTTGATTGGAATCCATATATCACTTTATCAGGGTTTATTTTGGCATACTTTATCAAGGTTATCTGGGATAAACAAACCCTTAAAAATTCTTATCCGGAATTATTCGGGCTTATTCAGGTTCTTATACCAGAAACAAACGGTATAGATAGGCAGGCCAATAAGGTCCAAAGCAGATGGTATTGCTGGAGTTTTTTTTAAAAAAAAGAAATATACACTCACTCATTGAAAAATAAAAATTTAATTTTCATATAATGTGATATTTGAGTATACATTACCGGGAAATTGTTTTCTGAACGGCTGAATGTAAAATGGAATAAGTCTATGATTATCAACGTTGAAGCCCAAATAAGGTGATATGGTAACGAGCGCTATTTCACTTACTAAAAATAGGTCCATTCAACTTGAAATGAAGCGATATATTATTTTATCAAAACATATATTTCATTAGATGATGTTTTGAAAAGAAAAAAAAATGTGTAGTCTGAGTTTTAATTAATAAAAATAACTGAATCTAAAATTTTCCAATGGTAAGTCATTATTACTTTATTAATACTAGGCATATGGGCCAACAAATAAAAGGTAAAGCATATACTTCGATAAATGAATGCATTTTTTGAAGAAAAAAAAAAACATTTTCCAATACTGCACTATTCTACTACTATAGTGTATAGTTAATTGGAAGAACGTTTTTGAGGCTGCAAAACTAATAAAGCATGTCAACACCTTATTTTCAACATTGCTTGATTTAGCTCCCGTTTGGATGTGACATAGAGATCGGAATATCATGAAATAAATGAGAATCATGGATTTTAGTTATTTGGGATACTCAAGAATAAACTGTGTCGGAATAAACTGGTATAAAGTGGTGCATAGATTTCAATCAACCCCTATAATTAAAGTTATTCAAGTTATTCCACCCAAAAAATGTGAACCCACTGTCAAATCAATTGTCATCACCTTTTATAAATCGCATGTCAAATCAACTATCATCATTTTACACCTTTTACAAATCATTATCCACACTTTGTTCACATTTTATCCAAACAACAAAAACTTTATTATTACGTTTCACTTTGTTCACATTTTATCTAAACAAAAACTTTATTATTATGTTTCTCAACAAGAATAATTTAAAACACAATTAAATACAAAATCATTTAATCCACTATTACACTCACTTATGCCAGAATAACTGTATACCCAATAATAAGTTTCATTCCGTATTCAAACAATAAATTCCAAGGCCGACAGTTTTACATGATATAATTTATGTTCCTGCTCGTTCCCAAAGAAGAAAGGCACTGGATGTGAAGAAATATTGACCGATTTGTCTCATCAACGCTTGCTATATGATCATTACTAAGGTCCTGGCAAACCGAATGAAGCAGGTCCATACTAACCTATTCGAGGATTCTCGATCTGCCTTCCTGCCAAATAGGACATCAGGTTGGTGTTCAAACTGGATTTTGTCAAAGCC